>ML664203.1:692788-726997 GCA_007570785.1 Antilocapra americana
CTAAGGGGAAAGTTCATAGCAATACAAGCTCACCTCAGGAAACAAGAAAAAAATCAAATAAATGACCTGACTTTACACCTAAAGCAACTAGAAAAGGAAGAGATGCAGAAGCCCAGGTCTAGTAGAAGGAAAGAAATCTTAAAGATCAGGGCAGAAATAAATGCAAAGGAAACAAAAGTGACCATAGCAAAAATCAACCAAGCCAAAAGCTGGTTCTTTGAGAAGATAAATAAAATTGACAAACCATTAGCCAGACTCATCAAGAAACAAAGGGAGAAGAACCAAATCAACAGAATTAGAAATGAAAACGGAGAGATCACAACAGAAAACACAGAAATACAAAGGATCATAAGGGGCTTCCATTTTCGAGCTGATTGCATTCTAAATGTTCAACTCATAGGCATCAACCCTGAATATTCACTGGAAGGGCTGATGCTGAAGCTGAAACTCCAATACTTTGGCCACCTGATGTGAAGAGCCAACTCATTGGAAAAGACCCTGGTGCTGGGAAAGATCGAGGGCAAGAGGAGAAGAGGCGACAGAGGATGAGACAGTTGGATGGCATCACCGACTCAATGGACAGAAGTTTGAGCAAACTCCTGGAGATAGTGAAGGACAGGGAAGCCTGGCCTGCTGCAGGTCAGACATGACTGAGTGACTGAACAACAATATAACCACTCTAAGAATTTATATGTGCAAGGTGAAGGACTTCCAGGAGCAAGAAATAGTTATAGAACAATAGAAAAAAAAAGTCCCTCATTGTTCACAGCCCTCTGATATTTTAAAAACAAACAGATAATCAGAAGAGAAGTGGGGGTTTTATGTCAGATCTCTGTGCTGCAAGACTAGATAACTCCCAATTTTTCAGACTGTCATAGCTGACTTTATCCTGTTAGGTGAAACAGATACATGCAAATAATTCTGCTCATTTGCAAGAGCAAATGTCCTTTCACTTCCCATTGGCCCCTTATTCTTCTCTCCTTGAGCTGTAGTCCACAGTGGGCATTGTGCCGGGGTCCCTTGGGCAACCATCCTCTCTTTTCTGTCTGTGGTAACTCCCATGTCATAGATATTTGACTGGTGTCTGCTGATTACACAAACGGATGAACCCATCAACCATGGGGTGGGGCCTGGGGATGGCTGACCCAGTTTTTAATTCTGTATTGTATCCAAAGCCATAGTTACTGTGATGGGGTTTTACAAATTATGGTACAGTTTTCGACAATTACATTGTATAAAATTGTATGACAAGTCATGCCTCCGTGTGCTTTCAACTTCAGGACCCTGGGAGAGAGGACTTGGACTTGGCTGTTTTCTTTACTCAGATCATCAGGAAAATTCCCACTGCCTGAGTGTGGTCCTGAGGACAATTTAAGAACCTCTGAGCTCTGCACATTTGCTAAGTCCAAGTGTCCAAAGTGGTGGTGACAGTTCTTTTGTCATTGCACTTCTGATGTGGCTACAGTCTGTGTGGTGGGTGTTCCCTCTAAGAGACTCAGTACTAGGATGATAGACCCCCACTGTACACCTGAAACGAACACAACATTGCAAATCAACTGTACTTCAATTTAAAAAAAGAAGAAAGTCCAAACCAAGACTTCTGATCAGGTTCAACATGATGACAATTACATGCAAGGCATGAATTAAAATTTGAAATCAATATTAGATTTTAATAAAATCATCTGAGAATTACATGCTATAGAATCATTCCCACAGAGAATTTATAGACATATTTCTCCCTTTCATTGCCCTGGTTTTCTCATCTTCAGAAGCTGAAAAATGGTCATTTCTCAACTGCTAGAATTTGGGGGAGAGTTAATAGAATCGCCCACTGTCATACATGTCATGTTGCCATGCTGGGAGTGGAGCCACAGGATCCTTTTTAGGTCCAGTACGTTCCCCCAAGCCAGTGCTCCACAGATCAAGGAGCAGTGATTCAGAGGAACGATCCCTCTCTCTTCTCCAAGGTAGACCTCAAAGCAATTGCAAGTAGGGGTTTAGGAGGAATGAGCTGAAAAGTGTTAGTCATTCTATCACTCTGGCAGACAAGATACCAGTGACAGCCACCCCATGTGGTCCACAATCCACCCACAGCTCAGACGGTTGGTGAGGGGAGGCGAGGGGAAGAAGAATGCAGACCTGGCAGAGTGAGATGGCTCAGGGAGCAGTGCCAGGGCTCGAGGACTGACAGGGCATGGTGCCCTGCTGTGGGTCCTGGGCATCGGATCCACAGTGCAGCATTTCGCTGCACTCCCTTGGTTGCTTGGTGATTAGCTTGTCCCTTTGGTATTTTCTAGACCATTTCAAATTTTCATTTTGAAACAGAGACAAAACTTTTTATTACTATTTGAGTGAAAGAGACCAGCTTTCCCATCATTTTTAGAACCTGAATTAAAAACAACAAATGATCTTGAGGACAGCTCTCCCCCACACCCCCTCCCTGACACATATGTGAAAATTCTAGAATCTTGTGATTATTGTGAAATCTGGAGTTTTTCAAATGTCAGCAATAGAATTCATCTAAAAAAGAAAATCATATGTCAAACCCTGATATGTGGAACAGTTAAAAGTGAGACCGTTCTGATGAAAGCAGGGACAGAGGCTGATTGTCCAGCCCCTTGCCACTGCCTCATTCCCCCAGAAGCATCCTCTGAATCTCTGAGGTCCTCTGGCAACATTCTTTCTTAGAGCTCTCTATCTTTCCTCCATCCTCATGGCTGGATGTGAAAATTTCCAATATGGTAAAGACATAATATAGAAGGAGCCTGAATTCCTGAGTAATGACCTGGAAGAAACTTCCCACAAGAGCTATCTAATTCAAACTGGATTTTGAGCAAGAAATGAACTTTGGTTAGTGTTTGTCTTCTCACCTAGGCAGCAAGTCCCCTGAAAACAGGGACCTTATCTATGATGGATAGGGCTTTTATTAGTCAGGATAATTCATGCTAGCTTCTGTAACAAACAGCCCCCCGCCAAGTCATTGGCTGAACACAGTAAGAGAATCATCCCCCACTGCTACCTCCTCATCACACAGAGTCATTATTTTTTATGTGGAGAATTGCAAAGGTCTCCTAACTAGTGTTCTCAGCACTGAAGCAACATGATCCCTTGAAGCCTGGAGTGAGTCCACTGGCATTCCTCTGCCAGAGCTCTCCTCTCACTCAGGAAAAATCCTATGTGGCCCCATTCCCTGGCTTACAGACACCTCTCACTCAGCTTCCACACTACTGCCCTCTTTGCTCTTTCTGAAACAAGTCAAAAGAACCCTGTCTCAATGCCTTTGTACTTTCTTAGGAGACCTGGGTTCAATCTCTGGTTCAAGAAGATCCCCTGGAGAAGGGAATGGCTACACACTCCAGTACTCTTATCTGGAAAACTACAGTCAATGGGATCACAAATAGCCACTCACATAGCAACTAACAGTAATCTTCCTCCTAGAACATTCCTCCCCTAGATACTGTCACAGAGAACACTCTTGGTTGATTCCAATCTCTACTGCAATGTCGCTTGTCAGAAAGGTCTGCACTGAGCCCTGTAAATAGGAGCCCTCTCTTTCTCAGCCCTGCTGTCCTCCTCCTGCTGTGATGTTGCCCCATCTCCACTCTTCACTCCATCACAAGCTCCATGAGAACAGAGACCATGTGTGTTCATTTGCAGGGCAGCAATAGAGACATAGAAAACAGACATGTGGACATGGAGGAGCAGGGGTGGGAAGAACTGGGAGATTAAAATTGACATATATACACATCCGTGTGTAAAATAGATGGCCAGTGGGAAACTGCTGTATAGCTCAGGGAGCTCAGCTCAGTGCTCTGTGAAGACCTAGAGGGGTGGGATTGCAGGGTGGGCTTGGAGAGAGGTCCAAGAGGGAGGAGATAAATATTTATACATAGCTGATGCACTTCGTTGTACAGCAGAAACTAACATGACATTGTAAAGAAAATATACTCCATTAAAAAAATAAGCATGTGCTGAATGAAAGAAAAAGCAAATGAGGAATATACAATCATAAAGACATAGACACTCTTAAAGACAGAATAGTGGTATAAGAGAGCCTACAATTAAAAATAAAACCTATCTTGGAGTGGGAGTCAGAGGAAGCTTCACTGGGGTATCTGAGCCTGTGGCCACCATTTAGACTTTGACAAATGGCTCTAAAGCTCTCTAAGACCTCAGGGCGTGTGGGACTCTTGCAAGGCATGAACTTGCTAGAGGGGATAGAATTCTGGACCAGCTTTGCCTCCAAGTGGCTGAGTTTGCACAGCATAGAGGCACTGTTTTCCTAGCCTTTATAAAGGAGTAATTCTTTCCTCATGTGAAAAAGATAACTGTTAAGACAGGGGCTTGCTGCAGAGCTCCTGGTGTCCTCAAGATGAGAAATCTTCTCACCCAGCTCCCCTGCAGAATCCACATCCTAGGGAGACAACCTCTTTTGCTCCGTGAGCCTCCATGCCTTTCCTAGTTGAGGCTGAGAAACCAGGAGGGGGCCTTGGAATAGATGAGTTAGGCCCATCTAATTTTCTGCCTTGGGAATATAAAGTCAAAAACATGAAAATCATTGAGTGTATGGATTTCTCTGGTGACTCACATGGTAAAGAATATGCCTGTGATGCAGGAGATCCAGGTTCAATCCCTGGGTTGGGAAGATCTCCTGGAGAAGGAAATGGCAACCCATTCCAGTGGGTTTCCCATTCTTGCCAGGGAAATCTGATGGACAGAAAACACCTGGCAGGCTACAGTCCATGGGGTGGCAAGAGTCAGACACAACTGAGTGATTAACACTCTGCTATAAAATGGTTCAGAGGGAGAATTCTGAGGCAGAAGAACTTTTAAAGCAATTTTTCCTGCTAATTATAATTCAAATCAGTGTCTTCAGGAGGATATGTATGGGTTCCCAAAGGCTCTGGAGAGACTGAAGGACGCATGGGGAAGGGGAACTCATCACGTGAGTTCTCTGCCATCTGGGGCGAGAGGCGAGTCAAGGGGATACTTGTGGGTGACCACACCACACAGGGTTTACCTGAGGCTGGCCTACAAGTGCCCGCAGAACCTCTTGCTGTTTCGACCCCACACTGAGGAGCAAAACTTGTGCCAATGAGTAAACAGTCATGCATCTTGGCCCTCCTGCAGGGAGGGCTGGGGAAAGCTTGGGCGACTCCATGGGCATGGTATTATGAGGAAGAACCTGAGGACTAATGGCTGTGTTAAATGAAAACTTTACATCCGAGACAGGACCTCTGTTCTCTTGGTCAGTGTAATGATTTACCTGCCCTGGCACGAGCTATACCCGGGCAGGGCAGCCTCCTCTGTTCAGACCCTGGGTGAGCTGACCTGAAGATAGTTATGTGGATTCCTTTTCTCACTGGGGAATTGAGCCCTGCAAGGAGGCAGGATGTGGGGCCAGAAGCAAAGAACAAAGATTCCTGCAGTGGTGGACCCCAGAGGGAGAGCTGGGGTCCCAGCAGGCCAAAGGAAGAGTGTGATGAAGGGAAAAATGAGGACATAGACTGGGGCAGGGGACAACCATTCAATGACTGTGATAATGATGATAATAATTTTAAATGATTAAAACATTTTGTTTTGATTCCTGGAAGCATGGCTCCAAAGTTTGTTCTCTTATCTCTACATGGTATTGTTCTCAGTATAAAGGAAAAAAAAAGAACAGGAAGCAGATATGCAGAAAATAACAATCATACTAGTTAGAGCTAATCTTTATTGAGTATTCCTCACATGGCAGATAGTCTTATAAGTAATCCTCTCAACAATCCTAGCATTATTATCAAAGAAAGGAAAAAGAAGAGGGGAAGGAAAGGAGGGAGAGAGAGTGGGAGAAAGGAAGGACTTACTCATGGTTATACAACTAATAAATAGAAAACTCAAAATTCAAACCAGACAGCCTGCCCCCTAAGGGTGTTCTCAACACTATGAAATCATCAGCCAGTATCTTGTTCTTTCACGCCTTGCTCTCTACAAAGCAAACTAGTCTATGCTTCTGACTTGGACCTTGGAGCCTACCTCCACGGACTCCTCCTGCTGAAGGCCATGGGCCCCTGGCTCCCAGCTCTTGTGGTTCCTGAATTTGTCTTTTTCTAGATTTTATTCTGACACCTCTCAAGTGTCAAATGTGAATTTGCAGCTCCAGGCTCAAAAACCAGAAGTATCTCATTTCTCAACATTATTCTAAGCAAAAATATTAGGCCCTTAATTCTTGATCACTTTATTCAATAGAAATGCACCATTTCAGGCTTTTTTTTTTTTAATTCAGCCATACTGTGCAACATGCAGGAATCTTAGTTCCCTGACCAGGGATGGAACACTTGGCCCTTGCATAGGAAGAGTGGAGTCTTGACCACTGGACCACCAGGGAAGTCCCCATTTCAAGCATTTTTATACATCTCTTTGCTACTTATCCCACCCCTTCATGGTCAAACAAAGCCTCTGAAATGTTAGGCAAAGTAAAGCATCCCAGGAAGAGGCCTTCTTTCTTTCCTCAATAACAGTAACCCCCAGTTTGCCCATGGCCCACCTTTGCATGGTCCCTTGATTACTGTTACTTCAACTGCTCCTGTGCTCCACTGCCAAACCTGGGGACCATAAGACATGGTTGTATCCCTACCAGGGGATACATGAAGTCATCCCTCCAAGTTCTTATCAACTTCAGGCACTGCCAACAAGCAAGGAGGTCACACTGGCCACTTGAGGACCACCGAGTTCTGTTCTCTTTCCAGGCTGAGAGGCACTCTCTGTCTCCCTAGCTGCTTTCCAGGGTCTTCACCTACCTTAAGGAATCCCCACTCCTGGCAAACTCCTATGACTTGAGCTTGCATAAAACAAAGTAAGAGGGATTCAGTCCAGTTCAGTCACTCAGTCGTATCCGACTCTTTGAGACCCCATGAACCACAGCACACCAGGCCTCCCTGTCCATCACCAACTCCTGGAGTTTACCCAAACTCATGTCCATTGAGTCGATGATGCCATCTAACCATCTCATCCTCTGTCGTCCACTTCTCCTCCTGCCTTCAATCTTTCCCAACATCGGGTCTTTTCAAATGAGTCAGCTCTTTGCATCAGGTGGCCAAAATACTGGAGTTTCAACTTTAACATCAGTCCTTCCAATGAACACCCAGGAATGATTTCCCTTAGGATGGACTGGTTGGATCTCCTTGCAGTCCAAGGGATTCTCAAGAGTCTTCTCCAAAACCACAGTTCAAAAGCATCAATTCTTCTGTGCTCAGCTCTCTTTACAGTCCAACTCTCACATCCATACATGACCACTGGAGAAACCATAACCTTGACTAGATGGACCTTGGTTGACAAAGTAATGTCTCTGCTTTTAAATATGCTGTCTAGGTTGGTCATAACTTTCCCTCCAAGGAGTAAGTGCCTTTTAATTTCATGGCTGCAATCACCATCTGCAGTGATTTGGGAGCCAAAAAATAAAGTCAGCCACTGTTTCCACTGTTTCCCCATCTATTTCCCATAAAGTGATGGGACCAGATGCCATAATCTTAGTTTTCTGAATGTTGAGCTTTAAGCCAACTTTTTCACCCTCCTGTTTCACTTTCATCAAGAGGCTCTTTAATTCTTCTTCACTTTCTGCCATAAGGGTGGTGTCATCTGCATATCTGAGGTTATTGATATTTCTCCCGGCAATCCTGATTCCAGCTTGTGCTTCATCCAGCCCAGCATTTCTCATGATGTACTCTGCATATAAGTTAAATAAGCAGGGTGATAATATACAGCCTTGATGTAATCCTTTTCCTATTTGGAACCAGTCTGTTGTTCCATGTCCAGTTCTAACTGTTGCTTCCTATCCTGCATGCAGGTTTCTCAAGAGGCAGGTCAGGTGGTCTGGTATTCCCATCTCTTTCCACAGTTTATTGTGAAATTTTCCACAATTTATTGTGATCCACACAGTCAAAGGCTGGATTACCCAGAGCTTTAAACCTGCATGTATACTTGAAAAGGGAAATACAAAGTGCTTAGTTTGCTTTTGGAAGTGAAGTGCAGTGGGGAGAGAAAAGTGAAAAGAAGAGAATTTAGTTCCCATCCCAACCAGATGACCAGTAAGTCTCCATTTCTGGTGCATTTTGGGTGGGGTTCTATTTAGTGAGAACAAAGCATCAGGGAAGTATTGTTTCAAGGAATCTCCCCTTTCTTCTGCAGAACTTTCCTCCCCGCCTCCTCCTTTTGGATCTCTAAGACATATCATGGCCTAATGCTGCCTCTTCCATTTAGCTGATCTGTGCATTTACCTGTCACCTTCCACCAGCACAACTGCGTGTTGTAGAAAAGAATCCACAGGGATCAATGACACATAAAATTCAATGGTTTGTCTGATGTGGGGGGTTTCCCAGGTGGCTCAGTTGTAAAGAATCTGCCTGCCAATTCAGGAGCCACAGGGGATGCAGTTTCAATCCCTGGGTTGGGAAGGTCCTTTGGAAAAGAAAATGGTAACCCACTGCAGTATTCTTGCCTAGAGAATCCCATGGGCAGAGGAGTCTCCTGGGCTACAGTCCACAGTGTTGCAAAGAATCAGATATGATTGAAGTGGTTTAGCATGCATGCACATTTGGCCAGGGGCACCTGGAGGGAAGAGCAGGTTGGGTGTCAGACTCCTTTTTGCTTCTTCAGATTACCTGAGAGCACTGTTTCTGTCTTTCTGGGGCTGGGGTTGAAAACTACAGAATTCTCTTTTCGTCCAAAGCAATGGAAAGGTGGGTAACACCCTCTGGCTCATTGTGACTGGAGGTCTGCCTGGAATCTCCTTTGGTGTGGAAGCGCCATGACCTGGCTGGCCTCAGGGCTCCTGGCATTCTGCCAGCCCTGGATGGACTGCACAACCCTAAATAACCCTGCTCAGCACCAACTGACACAGAGAGCATTTCCCTGATGAATTACCCATACGCAGATAATCCAATACATCTTTGTCTTACTACCTGCAGTTGAAGAGCTCTGCAAAGCATCCCAGGTAACAGCACAGATTATATCAAGATCCAGAATCACTGGGGGGATGGACAGCTCAGCACAGCCCTCTGGGGCCTCACTGACATACCCAGGCATTTCTCCTGGCCAGGCTGAGACTTTGGGGGACATGCTGATCACCAATTCCAGTACCCAGGTGAGCTGCAAGGCAATGGCAAAACATCAAGGTGGTGGGAAGAAGAGAAATGAGGAAATAAATCAGCTTCCTTTGGTGTAATGAAAGACCTCACTTTCCCCAAATTCTTCTGTCTCAGAAAAGGGCAGAATGAGGGTCTACCCTGTGTGTGCCCTGCCCCCCAGATAGCAGGGGATGCTTCGTCCCCCCTCCCTGACAGAGTGCTATCACAAACCAAGAACCAGATGGCTGCCTTTATATTTCTTTTTTTTTTTCTTTCTTCTTCTCCTTTTTTTTTTTTACTGCAATACTAAAGCCACCATAAAAAAGCAAAGTTGAACAGACAGAGCTAATAATATAATCATTCAAAACACCTGCAAACAGTGCAGATGGGCAATTTCTGTCTGCAGAATCATCGGTGAAAGACCGCCTCCCCATATGGGCAGCTCCAGAAGCTCAGCGTTGCCCAGGCTCTGTCCCTTACCTTAAGAAAACCTGCACAGAGCATATGCATGCTTTTTATAGTCGAGCTGAAGGATCGGTGGCTGATTATTTATGTCCTTCTGGTATGTCTTGGAGCCGGGCAACCTGCGAAGGGTCTGTCCACTCTGGCGCCCCAGGTGTAGAGGGGCCCAGGGGAGGCCAGGAACCCAGGGTGCAGCCACGTGTTCAACCCGGCCACAAACAATGGCTATTGTCTGAGGACGGATCCATCACCATCCATCTCCACCATCTACCTGCTTCTTTGAAATAAACAATCCTCAAAAGCCAACAGCCCTGTTTTCCATTTCTCACTGAAAGCACAAAATGTGAATCTGTAGAGAAAGAAATGTTTTACAATGCAAAGCTTGGTTTTGTTCTCTGTTGGAGCAGGTTCCTCAGTCTGCCGCTCCCAGTCTCTTGCAATGGAACTCATTTCCCATGAATAAAGTGAGACATTGGGAGCCTGTGAAGAAGGCAGGCCACCCTTCAACCAGGAGGTCACCATTCAACCTTAGTGATCAGCCCCTCCCCCAGCCCCACCTATTTGACAGGAATGATTTTCCCAAGACAGGAGAGGCACGGCTGGTCTCCCCATTTGGACCTGTGCATGGGGTGCGGGGGCCTCTTTCACTGCTCCTCTTGACACTGAGTTGGTCCTATGCCTCACAGTACACAGATCCCTGTTGAGAAGTATGGATGGATCGGTGGGTGGGTGGACCAGAGTAAAGGTGAAGGTAGCACAGAGCTTGTCTTCTTTCAGGCAAGCTGATCTTGAGTGTCAGGCACTGTGCTGGGCATACATAGGACCAAGAAATGGAAAAGGTTGGGTCTCTATCCTCAGAGAGTTCACAGGTCATTTGGAGGGTCGGGAAGCATGTTCGAATGATATAAGATAGAAAGGGTCCTCTGTTCATGGAATTCTCCAGGCAAGAATACTGGAGAGGGTAACCACTCCCTTCTCCAGGGGATATTCCCAAAGCAGGGATTGAACCTGGGTCTCCTGCACTGCAGGCAGATTCTTTACTGTCTGAGCCACCAGGGAAGTCCATATAAGACAAAACCAGTGCCCAAAGAGAAGACCACACAACCATCACTGGAGGGCATAGAGGAAGGAGCTTAAAACCAGAATCTAGTTGAGAAAGTCAGAGACTCTGAAGGAGGCAACATAGGAAATTTTTCTTCCTAAATAGGTGTGAATCCATTCACTTCTCTCCATTATCACTTCCGCCATCAAAGTCCAAAGTGTCATTGTCCTCATCTCTTCTGGAGGCTATTCACATCAGTTCTTCTTTCCTTCTCCCTCAGTCCACTCTGGAGGCAGAGTGATCATTTTAGACCATAACCTAAGCATGTCAGTCCCATCCTGGGCTTAATATTTAAAAGTAGTTTCTTATTACTCAAATCAAATAAATATTCAAATCCTCATTTTAAAAAATTATTTATGATGCTTTGGGCAGCAAGTGATAGAGCAACAGAATCAGCTGAAAATGACTCAAACAACAAGAGTATGATATTCCATAAAGAACTGGTTAATTTAGTGGTTTGGTAATGTTATCAAGGATGTAGCATCCTTCTAGCTTTCCTGGCATCATCTACATTGGCTTTTCTCTTGGAGATGGTCCCCCAGGGCCCAAGATGTCTGCAGGAAGGCACTCAAGGTATCACATTCACACACAGCAGTGCCCAAAGCCAGAGGACAGAATATCCCTTTTCCTTGTCCTTTATAAAGTCCAGAAAAGATTTCTGAAAGCCTCTCCACCCACTCTTGCCCCTCTACTAGCAGACTCCATTCACATCCCATTGGCCAGAATTGTGTCATCTGTCAGCCCTAAAACCAATCAAGGTAAGAAGGATGGTGTTTCCATTGGTTACACTAATGAAGCTTCATCTACTGGAGTTGAGGGTGACTCTTACCTCAATGAAATTAAGGTTTTATTAGCAAGAAAGAAGGGACATTAGGGGAATGTGACATTTCGCAGTCAACCACCAATGTCTGTTTGCCACATGTGTTTCCAAGACCCAGCAGTTATGGCCCTTTGAGTCCTCCAGCTTCACTGAGGTCCACCCTCCCTGTACATCGCTGTGGTCCATAAGCCTTCCTACCCCACACACTGAGGTGCAGATGACCCTTGCTATTGGCCTGGAGGAAATATCCCCAGCTTGTGGAATCATTACCACTGAGGATACCTATTCCTTGAGGGCTGGTAGAGCTTTGTAAAACCATGTGGGCACATTTGCCAGCTGTATGTATGTATGCATGCATGAACGCTCAGTTGTTTAGTTGTGTCTGACTCTTCATGACCCCATGGACTATAGAGTCTACTAGGCTCCTCTGTCCATGGGATTCTCCAGGCACAAATAATGAGTGGGTTGCTATCTCCTCCTCCAGGGTATCTTCTTCCTGACCCAGGGATCAAACCCGAGTCTCCTGTGTCTCCTGCACTGGCAGACAGATTCTTAACCACTGAGCCTCCTGGGAAGGCCCTTTATGTATGTGTGTGTGCATATATGGGTGTGCAGATATTCAACCATTTTCCTTTTCTTTTGTTCAGTCCATTTTTAAGATATTTTATTGAGGTATAAATTATATATTGTGACATGCGGGTTCTAAGTATACAGTTTGATGGATTTTGACAAATGCATACATCCACATAGCTTACATCCCCATAAAGATATAGACTATTTTCATCACTCTAGAAAAATCCCTCATGTAAATCCCTCCCTAAAGAGCTAATGCTCCTCACTCTCTTCCCAGACAATAACTGCTATCATTTCTTTCATCACAAGCTAGTTTTGCCTCTTGTAGAACATCATTTTAAAAAATCACAGAGTATACATTATTTTGTGTCTGGCTTCTTTCACTCAAAATAATTTTTGTTGAGATTTATCTGTGTTACTGGTTTATCAGTGGTTCATTCTTTTTCTTGCGAGGTAAAGTTGCGCTGTATGAATATACATAATTTGTTTATCCATTTCTCTCTTGATCTACTGGTTATCTCAGTTTGGGGCTGTTATAGGTACTTCTGTTGTACAACTTGTATAAACATTGGTGTATAACTCTTTGAATAATTACTTCCAGATATAATTTCTTAGTTCTATGATAGGCCCATGATTAACTTTATAAAAAAAAAACTACCCGAGTTTTCTAAAGTAGTTTTAGCATTTTACATCCCACCACCAATATAAGAGAGTTCTTTTGTTCCACATCCTAGCCAGCATCTGATGTTTTGGGAATTTTAATTTTAGCCATTCTGCTGTGTATGAAGTGATATTTCATTGTTGTATTGATTTGCATTTCATCAGAGATACTAATATTGAGCACTTTTCATGTGACTATTGGCAACTATGTCTTCCTATTTGAAGTGTCTGTTCAAATCTTTTGCCTTTTTAAAAAATTAAGCTGTCTTCTTATATAATGATAGCTAGCTATTTGTGCATTCCTCACACAAGTCTTTTGACAGATATCTGTCTATCTATATCTATCTATTTATAGATACAGATATAAATATATAGTAAAGATTTTCTCCCCATCTTGAGTCAGTTTTCAGAAGTCTTTTTCTAAAAAAATATTTTTTGTCTGTTTTCAAATTTAGAGCTGTGAAATTTCCAAGTATTTTCTATTTTTTTACATCTCTACAATATCTGTAGTTGTGGCTCCTTTCTCAGGCCTAAAATTATTTGTACTTGATCTTTTTTTGCCTTGCTCAGTCTTGCCAGAGGTTTGTCTATTTCTATAATACTTTCAAAAAAACAGAAAAGATCTGATTATTTTTATCACTTTTTTGTTTTCTGTTTCATTAATCTTTTCCCTTACCTTTATTGCTTCTTTTTCTATATTCTTTAATTTACTCTACTTTTTTTTTTTTTAACATTTTCAGTATGTTCCAGGATTCTTTCTCTACCACAAGTTTTTAAGAGTATATATTTTGCTCTGGCTTAGTATGTAGCATTTTCATTTTTGTTCAACTTTAAATATTGTCAAATTTCCATTTTTACTTTTTTTGACTCATGATTTATTTAGAAACATATATTTTCCCCCTAAAACTGTGGGGTTTTTAAACTTATATTTGTTACTAATTTTTAAACTGGTTCCTTTATAGCCAGAGAATGTTGTGTCTATGATATTTAACACTTTGGCATCTTCTGAGACAAACTTCATGAAGTGGAATATTGTCATTTGGGTTAGTATTTCACATATGCTTGAAAATAACATGTTCTATTTTTGTTGGTTTTAGGGCTCTCTGTATATATGACCATGAACATATCATACTAGCTTTGTATAAATGCTCTACATCCTTAATGATTTTTGTTGCTTTCTTTGCAATTATTGGGATTGCATCAAGTAGCTTACTATGATTATATATTCATTAATGCTTTATAAGTAATATTTTGCTTATTTAGTTTCTATTGTTTAGAGCAGTGTCTAGGATATGGCAGCCACCCAGCCATGGAAGACCTTAGGCGCCTTTGGCCCATGGAGGTTGAATTTGAGAACAAGCCCTCTTGCTGGAGGTGAGTCAGCTTGTACCAGCTGGACCAGCTGGTAACCAGGGAAGAACTTCTGTGATCTGTGGTTAGATCAGCTTTCTGGTCTCTACACATCATTTGCATTTAAATATACACTTAGCCTTGTGATAATATGATTGATGGTTCTCTGGCTAGCTCAATGCCTGTTACATAATAGGTTTAAGTATAAATATATATATGTGTGTGTGTGTGTATATGTATATATATTTAAGTCTCTCTATAGAGAGAGAATAGAGAATGAAGAATAAATGAATTAATGGATCTTAAGGCAGAAGATGGTGCCCATAGTCAAAGAGAACACTAGTTTTGCAACCTAGAGCTCAGTCATTTTGGCTTGCTCAGTGTCACCTGTGCATCTGACAGCAGCTCTCTCTCTCCTTTTTTTTTTTTTTTTTTCATTTGGGGGGTAGGGAGTGGGGAGATATCTTCTCTTATCTGTCCATAGTTTTCATGCAACTTTCCTCATCTCTTCCCTCCAGGAATAAATGCAGAATCTAGTCCTGTTCAGTCAGACCACTGTCCCCCTTGGGTTGCTGTTGCAGGAAGGGCAGATCACCTGAACTAGGCCAAGGTAACTTAATACTTGCCTTTTATTGGAGCTAAGGAGGAAGACATTTTTCCAGTTGGAGCCAATAGACTTGGAGCATGTAATTCTGGATGTAAGTCTTTGTTGATGACTCTGCCTGAGGGCATCCCTGGAACTTCCCAGTGAAGTGAACCAACAGATTCCCTTTTCTTCGAGGTGAGTTTGAGTTATGATTCTGTTTATGAAAGAGCCTTGATGAGGGTATCTTTCACAAGACTAGTTCCCCAGGGTCGTAGAGCATACAGGGAACTCTTTTCTTAAAGGCTTGAAGGCCTGTACCCCCTCTTGACTTCAGCCCCACCTCAGCTGCAGGGACACAGTGCTTGGCTTGTTTTAGTTAAAGCCTTTCCCATTATTCCTAAACATGGCCCCAGACTCACACCTGCCAATTACAGAGGTGCAACTTGGACACATTTGTATTTGATTGGTCAAGTCTACAAAACTTTATGGCACCCCCATTCTATTTCTGTCCCAAGGTGAAATGCAAATGCAGAAGAGTGGGTAGGGGGGTTGGATAATAAATGGTTCCCTTGCCCAGAGACTCAAAGTTTGTTGTAAACTATGATCATCTAAACTGCTGAAATCACACAATATTTTACATTCATTAAAGAGCCAGTTGATAAAGGAGGACCCAGAGCCAGGTAAGCCTTCCCTGGTGGCTCAGATGTGGGACACCTGGGTTCAATCCCTGAGTCGGGAAGAACCCCTGGAGAAGAGAATGGCTGCCCACTCCAGTATTCTTGCCTGAAGAATTCCATGGACAGAGGAGCCTGGTGGGCTACAGCCCATGGGGTTGCAAAAGAGTCGGACACAACTTAGCAATTGACTACAACAGAAAGGACCATTGAATAAAAGCAGTTCACTCACTTGCTGCTGCTGCTGCTGCTGCTGTTAAGCCGCTTCAGTCGTGTCCGACTCTGCGTGATCCCAAAGATGGCAGCCCACCAGGCTCCTCTGTCCCTGGGAATCTCCAGGCAAGAACTCTGGAATGGGTTGCCATTTCCTTCTCCAATGCACGGCATGCATGCTAAATCTCTTCAGTCATGTCTGCCTCTGTGCGACCCTATGGACAACAGCCACCAGGCTCCTCTGTCCATGGGATTCTCCAGGCAAGAAGACTGGAGTGGGGTGCCATTTCCTTCTCCATAGCAGATGGTACATCCCCTCAGCACTTCCAGTTCCCAGACATGAACAGGGCTTTCACTGTCAGCCCTGTACCTCTGTCTGCAGGCCTTCGCTGGCCACAAGAGCATGGCAACCCCTCAATCAGGCTTGATGTACTGGACAAGGTATGTGCTTCCTGTGCCTCAAAGGACAAGAGAGAGTTGATGATAAACACCCAGCTTCCTTGACCTTCATACGTGACCACCCTGAGGTGTTTTCACAGTTTTCTGAAGTCCAGGTGCCCACTGAAATATCTTACACATCGACACGCTCTGCGTTGGTTCCTTCCCCTCCCAATTTCACTTCCTCTTTTCAATACTGGTTATTCTCTGGATCATCTCCCAAATAAGTGACTTGCACTTAAGTTCTTGTTTCAGGGTCTGGTTTGGGGAAAACTCAACCTGCTTTGTGATTTAATCACTAAGTTGTGTCCTACTCTTGCAACCCATGGACTGTAGCCTGCCAGATTCCTCTGTCCATGGGATTTCCCAGGCAATAATACTGGAGTGGCTTGCTATTTCCTTCTCCAGGAGATCTTCCTGACTTAGGGATCGAACCTGCATCTCTTGCATCATCTGCATTGGCAGATGGATTCCTTACCACTAAACCCCCAGAGAAAACCCTTTCGGCAACACCCAATTTATTTGCTTATGACCACCCATTCTTTAGCAATGTACTTTCTGACTCTGGGACTATCTCTCCTTTGGTTCCTTGGAAAGGGTGGCATGGTTCTCAAATTCATGAATAGTTCTACTCCTCTTTATCCTACTACTTGTTGGTTGGCTGCCTTGGATCAATGGGGAAAACAGAAGTATGAAAACACCAATACATGGTCCCCACGACAAAAGCAGATCATTCAGACTCCTCTTTCATATCTGCTCCATCACAAACAAATATTAGCTGTTAGGATCTTTGAAATTTATTCATTTCTCTTACTAACTTTTGAATTGCAAAAGTGCTAGTATATTATGTAAAATTTAACAAATACATGTAAGCAAAGGAAGAAAGATTTTTAGAAAATCAGCAATAATAAAATTTATGGTGGGAGAAGAAATGTTTTTTGCCTTAGATAAAGATAAGAAAAAAGAAGACAAGACTCTCTTGCCACTTCACAACATATTCTACTCAAGTCTTAGCGAGGAAAATTAGACTAAAAAATAAAAAAAAAAGATTGAAACATGTTAATTATCATATGTGAAATCAATCGCCAGCCCAGGATTGATGCTCAGGGCTGGTGCACAGAGATTTCCTAAGGGGAGGGAATCGGGAGGGAGGTGGGAGGGGGGTTCTGGAGGGGGAGCATATGTAAACCCATGGCGATTTCATGTCATTGTATGGCAAAACCAATTTAAAAAAAAGTAAATGAAAAAAAAAAAAAAAAAAAACACCCCTAGGAAAAAAAAAAAAAAAGAAAAGAAAAGAAAAGAAAATCACCATGATTTGAAAGGAGGAGGCAAAAATTCTTCTACTGGTATATAGAAACAATTAAGGAATACACACACATAAACACACACATACACTTATTAGGATGGATAAATGAGTTTAGCAAAGTTGTAGGATATAAGATCAATATACAAAAACCAATTTAATTTCTATACACTGGCAATAAACAATCTGAAAATGAAATTTAAAAAATGATTTCATTTTCAATAACATCAGAAATAATAAATTACTTATAAATAAGCTAAACAAAAAGGTGCAAAACTTGTATAATGGAAAGTACAAAACATTGTCAAAAAATTAGAGAAACTATAAATAATGGCAAAGATATCCCATGGTCATGGATAAGAAGACTTAATACTGTCTAAATTGGTCTTCAGATTCAATACATACCTTGCAAAATCCAGCTCATTTTTTGTTGTTGTTGTTTATTTTTTTTAATTTTTTTTCCAGCTCATTTTTGTAGAAATTGCAGAAATTTATGATCGAGAATAGACAAATTAATCTTAGAAAAGAACTCACATATCACATAACTTAGTACAAGGTTACCTGTTTCATAACTTACTACAAAGTGTGGTAATCAAGAGAGTGTGGTAGTGGCGTAAGGTATAGAGATGAAAGTCCAATAAATAAATCCTTGTATATATATGCAATGATTCAATTGAGTCTTGACAAGGGTGCCAAGACCATTCAATAGAGAAAGATGTGTCTTTTCAACAAATGATGCTAGGACGACTGTATATCCATGTGTAGAAGAAAGAAGTTGTATCCCTACCTCATGTAAAAATTAACTCAATATTGGTAACAAATTTAAATATAAAAGTTAAATCTATAAAGTTCTTAGGAGAAAACATACAATAATTTTTGTGATTTGTATCAGGAAATGCTCTCAGATGCAACACCTAAAGCATGGAGCCTAAGTCACTCGGTCGTGTCTGACTCTTTGTGGCCCCATGGATTGTAGCCTGCCAGACTCCTCTGTCCATAGGATTCTCCAGTCAAGAATACTAGGAATGGGTTGCCATGCCCACCTCCAAGGGACCTTCTTGCCCTAGGGATCGAACTCCAGTCTCCTGCCTTCCAGGCAGATTCTTTACTATCTGAGCCATCAGGGAAGCAAGGACAAAAGAGAAAAATTAATGAATTGGATTTTGTCAAAGTGAAAATTTCTACGTTACAAATTAAATAATCAAGAAAGTGAAAAGATAATACACAGAAAGAGGGGAAATATTTGAAAATCATATATCTCATAAGGAACTTATATCAAGAATATCTATGGAAGCCCAAAAGAATTCATACAACCTAATAACAAACTTAATAATAAATAGATGAATAGCTCAATTAAAAATTGGCCACATAATCCAAATAGACAATTTGCTAAAGAAGATATATCAAGTTCAATAAGTACATATAAAGATGTTCAACATTATTAGACTTTAAGAACCTACAAACCAAAACTCTAATAAACCACTTTGTACATAACACAATGAATGTATTTAAAAAGACAGACAATACCAAGTGTTGATGAGAATTGAAGAAACTGAAACCCTCATGCATTTCTGGTGTGAATGTAAAACTGCAGCCATTTCACAAAATAGTTTGGAAGTCTTCAAAATTTTAAACATGAAATTATCATGTGATCCCACAATTTCACTCCTAGGTATATACCCAATATGTAAAAGTAAAGCTCCAACACAATCTTGTACACAAACCAACATTCATAGCAGCATTATTCATAATAGCTACAAAAAGGAAACAATCGACACCTATCAAATGATGAATAAAAAAGGTAACTGTGGTATATACCCAAAATGTAGTATTATAATCCAGCAATAAAAAGGAATATATTACTTGGTACATGCTGCAACATGACTGAACTGTGGCTGAACTGACTAACTGAAAGAAGTCAATCCCCAAAGACCTCATCTTGATTCCACTGATGTGGAATGTCCATAACAGGCAAAACAATAGGAACAAATATAAGTTAGTGGTCACATTCCAAGGACTAGTAGAAAAGTGTAATGGGGAGCAACTGTATTGCGGGATTTCTTTTTGGGGTGAAGAAAGTGTTCTAAAATTAGATTGTGATGATAAGTGTCAGTTCAGTTCAGTTGCTCAGTCATACCAGACTCTGCGACCCTATGGATTGCAGCATGTCAGGCTTCCCTGTCCATTACCAACTCCTGGAGCATGCTCAAACTCAAGTCCATCCAACCATCTCATCCTCTGTCATCACTTCTCCTCCTGCCCTCAATCTTTCCCAGTATCAGGGTCTATTCCTGATAGTTCTTTGCATCAGGTGGCCAAAATATTAGAGCTTCAGATTCAGCATCAGTCCTTCCAGTGAATTTTCAGGACTGATTTCCTTTACGATTGCCTGGTTTGATCTCCTTGAAGTACAAGGGACTTTCAAGAGTCTTTTCCAATACCTCAGTTCAAAAGCATCAATTCTTTGGCACTCAGCTTTCTTTATGGTCAAATTCTCACATCCATACATGACTACTAGAAAAACTATAGCTTTGACTAGATGGACCTTTGTTGGCAAAGTAATGTCTCTGCTTTTTAATATACTGTCTAAGTTTGTCATAACTTCTCTTCCAAGGAGTAAGCATATTTTAATTTCATGGCTGCAGTCACCATTTGCAGTAATTATGGAGCCCAAGAAAATAAAGTCTCTCTGTTTCACCACCTGTTTGCCATGAAGTGATGGGACCAGATACCCTGATCTTCATTTTTTGAATGTTGAGTTTTAAGCCAGCTCTTTGACTCTCCTCTTTTACTTTCATCAAGAGGCTCTTTAGTTCCTCTTAGCTTTCTGCCATAAGGGTGGTGTCATCTGCATATCTGAGGTTATTTATATTTCTCCCAGCAATCTTGATTCCAGCTTGTGCTTCATCCAGACTGACATTTTGTATAATGTATTCTGCATATAGATTAAATAAGTACAGTGACACTATACTAGTTCCTTTCCCAGTTTGGAACTAGTCTGTTGTTCCATGTCTGGTTGCTTCTTGACCTGCAGATTTCTCAGGAGGTAAGGATGGTGGCCTGGTATTTTCATCTCTTTAAGAATTTTCCAGTTTGTTGTGACCCACACAGTCAAAGGCTTTAGTGTAGTCAGTGAAGCAAAGGTATATATTTTTCTGGAATTCTCTTGTTGGATCTCTATGATCCAACAGATGTTGCCAATTTGATCTCTGGTTCCTCTGCATTTTCTAAACCCAGCTTGAACATTTAGAACTTCCCTCCTACCGTCTTGTTGAGGTTTCTCCTTTGCCCTTGGATGTGAGGTATCTTTTTTCAGTGGGATCCAACATTCTTCTGTCTATGGTTGTTCAGCGGCAAGTTGCAATTTTGGAGCTCTCGTAGGAGATGAGTGCATGTCCTACTTCACCATATTTTCATCTTTGATGAAAATATACAAGCTGTGTATGTTTACTTTTACATGTTTTAATGTACAACCCTGTAAATGTACTAAAATCTGAATTGCCCAACTTAATTGTAGGAATTGTGTGATATGTGAATTTTATCTCAATAAAGCTGGTTTTTAATAATTCCCACTTCCCAGAGAAAATCACTACTGATATATTTAGTAAGAGAAATGTTCAAGATACAAACATATATATAAACAAAAATAAGTTATGCTGTATATAACTATTTGTAAAATTCTTTCTTTGGAGTAGTATGACATAGCCATTTGTGTCATGAAATTTTTTTTATAGTTCATTTTTAAGATATGCATTAATTTTATGTGTGTATTCTATACTTTGTCTAAATCTTGGCTAGATGTTTGTTTCTTCTAATGTGTTGCTATTGCAAACAATAGTGTACAGAGTAACTTTTGGGCTAACTGGTCAATGAGTAGACATATTTTGATGACATAAAATACAAATTCCCTTGAATGCATCAGTTTTTTCTTCCAAAGGCAGTTCAATGGAGTGTCCATTTTTCCACACTGACTACAATTGATGTTAACCATTTTGCCAATTTTATTTGGGTTATTCTTTCTGATGAAGAGTAACTATCCATACACTCCAGGTTGAGTCTGCCTAATACAAAGAAGCAAAAGAAAGAAATATTGGATACATATCTTGGAGAGAAACTTGTTGAACTATTTTTCAGGAATTTGACTTGCTGACCTCATACACTTACTAGTCCTGGTCAGAGGACCCAAAGGGAAGAAGTCTACATCCCCGCCACATTTCAAGGCTGCCAATACACAGGCCTTACCTGACCAGGTTGAACCATCTGCCGCCAAACTTCATGTATTATGTCTTAATGATCTAGGAACAAGGATACTTGCATTTTTCTGCGTATATGATACTGCCTCCAGGCTCATGTGTTTCTTTAGAGTAGGGGCCATGAACCATTCTTTGATTCATAAACCTGACTAAACAGTACCTGGCATAGAAATTTAGACACAAAAACAAAATTTTCTGAATGCTATATAGTAGCATTGGATACTGGAACAGGAAAAGGACATTAGAGGGAAAAGTGATGAAATCCAAATAAAGTTTGGATTAGTTAATAGTAATTCATCAATGTTTCAACAAGTCTATGGTAATTATGCAAAATATCAACATTAAGGGAAACTGGGTAAAGGGACTCTTCGCAACTTTTCTGTAAATCCAAAATTATTTCAGATTTTTGAAAAAAAAACTTCAAAAGTAAAAAATAAAAACAATAACTAAGTCTTTTATCCATAAATGTCAACCATTCATTCACTCATTTATTCACCTCAAGGAGGGCATGACAATCCGCTCCAGTATTCTTGCCTGGAGAATCCCCATGGGCAGAGGAGCCTGGTGGGTTACAGTCCATGGGGTCACAAAGAATTGGGCATGACTGAGCGACAAAATACCTTCACCTATCAAGTGAGGTCAGCTAATTCTAAAACTAAAGAAGGACAGTTGGCAGGACAATCTGCCAGAAGGGTGCAACATATTCTCATCAGTAACAGGATCATTTGGACATATGCAATTTAAAAGCCTCCACCTTGACCCTGTAACTGAACTATACATCTTAGAGATTAGAGAAGACAGGGCTACAGCTTTTATTTAGAATTCCTGAGTTAGTTCAATATGTTCATTTTATTGACAGGAAAATGGAACTCACAGAGAGAACAGAATTGTCTTCATTCTTTTTCCGATCATTATTTTTAAGTGACCTGAAAGAGGTATTTACTCACCATGTTTATGCCAGTGTTTTTCTTCCAACTTGAGTGTTGACACTTTAGAGTCCAAAGGACCCAGGGGACTTCTTGCATGCTTTTTGGCTCTTTTCTCCTGGGTAGACCCATTCAGAAGGAGGCTTGGTCCTACCACCTCTCATTCATCTAACAAGGCCACTCTGAGTAACTCTTGGAGAGATTGTTTCCTAATTGGAGATTACAGCTTTTAACAATGTTTTCTGAAAGAGAACGAAGAGGGTCTTTGAGGCTCTTCAGTGGCTTCCTGCCATGCAGTTGTGTTATTGCTAAGTATCCTTCTGCCCTCTCAAAGTCTTCTGAATTTTTCTAAAAAGCAACAATAATTTGAATAATTACAAAACTGAAAATATTTTTTTCCTGTGTATTCTGTTTTCCTCCAAGCAAGAGCTGTGCTTTCATCTGATACATAAAAGAGCAATGGTTCTCTGATGAACTAAGACACATGGAATATCTAATTAACATTAAAATATTGTCTCTCATCATTAGCTTCATTCGCACTGAAAGTGTCAGTTCTCGAGAAAGCAGTGCAGAGGCGGTGACCTAATCTCACTTTAAAAAAGGGAAAAAAACAGGCAAATTAAAGTAAAAAGGACAATGTGTTTTACTTATAGGACAGTGGCTTGCTAAGCCCACTGCCTGGGGATGGCTTCCCTTCGTCAAGGCCCTGAACACTTTCTGACACTCAACCCCATCTTAAATGTGTCTACCTCCAGCCCCATGTGTTTCTATCATCTTTGGATCTCTACATAAGGACCTGACAATCTCAGGGCTGTTATATGAAGCTGTTTAACTCAAGCCAGTGGCACAGAAACTGAGGACCTCATTAGGACAAAAGCAATCAGCTGCCATGTTCACCTTCATGGAGCCTCAAAAAACAGCCCCAGGTGAGCTAACAGGAGTCACAGAAGACTAAATAAATTGGTTTTAACAGCCTTCTGGAAATGGATTAGAATGTCTCAGTGAATGTTTTATCACCAAGAGAGGTGCAAAAGAGTCTGGAATGGAGTCCCATAATAAGTAAGAATATATTTAAGATTTTGGAACTCCAAGGGGCCAGGAGATGTTGCATTCTCCATAACCACATGATTCCCATGGATGCCAGCCTGCTGAGTGGCATCCATGTTCTTCTTGTGTGTCCCTCTGTTGCCCTGAAAAACCAATAATGTTCTATTTAAATAACCTCTGGTTGGTCCTCAAGTTGACCACAGACACATTAGCAGACCCAACTAAAATCCACCAAGCAAAACCATGCAGCTGAGCCCTCAACTCATGAAAAATTACAAATAGTTGGGTTTTTTTTTAAAGGACTTAATTTTGGAGTGGTCATGCCTCAAAAGCAAATGGATATAGAAATCAATATCTAAGGCTGGGGCTATACTGAAACAAAATGCTGAAATATGTAGCATCAGCTTTGGAACTCAGTACAGTGTAAGGCTGGAAAAACAGCATGAAACCCTTAACACAAGCAGGAAAATGACAATTCAAGTTGTTAATGGCCCAGCAATTGTTAAAACCTGATTCCTGTGGTAACACAGGGAATAAAAATTAACTTGTTTTTGACAATGAAAAAATGATTTGCAGTAAGAGTTTTGAAAGTGTTGACTGATTTACATCTAGTTGTATACGGTAAGATAGTCAAAAAGAGAAAAGAGTCAAATGCTAGCCACTTTGCAATCAGAACATAGACAGAATATAGAAAGGCAAGAACTTGCAGAATTAGAAAAGTAAACATGTTTTTTTTTTTTTTTCTCTAGACCCTGCAGTTGGGTAAAGATTCAAAATAAAATGAGGAGGTTCTAGTTCTGGGTAAGGTGAAGAAAGCACATTCCATCTGATTTCTTCCACTGACTGCAAGTGTAAAAATCTATACAAAATGCACAAAGCATCTCTTTCATGACTTTGAAAGTAAATAGTAGGATGCATATTGGGAAAAAGACTAGCATTCAAAATATCATCAAATGGATGAATGGCACCAAAACAAAATGTTCACCTTTTGTGTCACTGGAGTTCCAGAAGAAGAAGGGAAAGAGGTAAAAGCTTAAAAGGCATTCATAGCAATAATGCCTGAAAAACTCCTACATCTGATGACAAACATAACCTATAGATTCAAAACACTAAGAAAATTCCAAATAAGGTAAACCCAAAAAAATTCATGCCAAGACATATTATAATCAACCCTCTGAAAATTAAAGACAGAACAAAAATGTTGAAATCAGTTAGAAGAAAAACAATGCATTACCTATAGAGCAAAAGTGCTTCCCTAGTGGCTCAGATGGTAAAGAATCTACCTGCAATGCAGGAGACCTGGGTTCAATCCCTGGGTCAGGAAGAATCCCTGGAGAAGGAAATGGCAACCCACTCCAGTATTCTTGCCTAGAGAATTCCATGGAGAGAATCCACTGGGTCACAAAAAGTCAGACACAACTGAGCAACTAATACAATAGGGGGAAAAGCCTCAAGTGGTAACAACTTATTATCAGAAACCATAAAGGCCAGAAGGAAGTGACACAGTATTTTTCAAGAACTGAAATCAAATATTTGTTAAACCAGACTTTTGAAACCAGTGAGAATATCTTTTAGGAATGCAGAGAGAATAAAACATTCCCAAATGAAGGAAAAGTAAGAGAATTTGCTGCTAGCAAACTTATCCTGAAAGAATGGCTAAGGAAGTTCTCTAAAAAGAAAGAGGATAATAAAATAAAGAACTTTGAAATATCAAGAAGGAAGGAAGATGATAAGGGCAAAATATAGGTCAACACAAAATTTACATCTCTTATGTTCTCTAAATGATGCTTTATTTGAAGAGAAGAATGCAGTCTACTGTGATTTTCAATATATATAGAGAGAACATGTAAGATAATTTTATTATAAATGGATAGGGTAAAGGGATGTAAAAGGAGGTAAAATTTCTTGACTTCATTTGAAACGGTAAAGTGTAGTTATCAGTAGACTTGGATATGTATGTAACCAAATACAACTACTAAAAAGGCTGACCAAAGATACACTCAACAAAAGAGTGACCAGTAGTGCAGAGGAGTCGGACGACCCTCAGCTTACCTCCTTCAATGGGCACACCAAAACTACAACTATTGACAAAGCAATGATTGACAAGAAAGACCAGAAGGCTAGCAAAAAAGATATACAACTGTAAGATATAAAGAAGGAAGCACAATGAGATAGGTAGGAGAGGTGGAGATGTGATACATCCAAGACCCACATCCCTAGGTGAGTGATCCACAAACCGAAGGAAGTTACAATAATTACGATAATTACAGACTCTCTTCCCAAGAAATAAGAGGTCCAAGCCCCACACAGGGGTCCTCATCCCAGGGATCCTGAAGTGGAAAGACAAGCCCTCAGAACAATTGGCTTTGGAGGCCAGTGGGACTTACTTTCAGGAAAGCCAGAAGAAGACTGTGGGAAATAGTGAGAACTGGCCTTATTCACCAAAAGTCCCAGAACATAGTCCTACACACCAGTGTACTGGCACTAGGCCCAGGAGCTCCTGGCCCTGCAACCAGAAACTCTGGATCCCAATCCACCCATCAAGATGCAGGCACCAGCCCCAGGATGCTGTGTGCCCCGCTCCATATACCAGTGGGCACCAGTACCACTACAGCCTCTCAGCCTGCCATGTCAGGATACAGCCCACTTACAAGAAGGTCAGCACTGATCCCAAAGATCACTCAACGTCTCCCAAGAGCAGACCAACACCAGCCCTGGCACACTTTGAGCCCAGGATTTGGCCCCATACCCTAGTGAACTGACACCAGCTCCACCAGGACTCCCAGAACACTGTAGCCAGAGTCCCCATGTCTTGCCTCTACCAGCAAGTCAACGTCAGCCATGGGATTCTCTAGGATACCAGCCTTACCTACCAGCAGGTCAATACCAATTCTAAGACTCTAGACGCCTCAGAAAACTGACCTGGGACCCAGATCCACTGACCAGTAGGCCAGCACCAGCTTTGAAACAACTCAGACTCCACAGAGAGTTCTGTAAAAATAACAGGCTCTGCCCACTAACAAGTTAACGCCATGTCTGGGATGCCCAGCCCTGCAACCACCCACCTTAAAAGGTAGCTCCACCCACAAGTGGGCCAGCACAAGTTCTGAGGCTCCCTGAGTTCTACAGCAAGTTGCTTCATGATCCCACCTTGCCCACCAGCAGTCAGCAACCTCCACAGAAGGCAGGCCTGGAAACCAGCCAGACTGGAGGTCATGTAAAGTAGTAAGCCCACTGCAACAGCGGACCCATGCAGCCTACAGGGAAAAACCCTCTAGAACATGTGGCTCTGCTGATCAGAGAGGAGTGTGCTTCTGGGGCATATAGGGCATCTTCTAAAGGCCACCTCTCCAAGGTCAAAAAACATAATCAACATACCAAATACATAGAAATAAAAACAGCAAATTAGAGGAATATATTCCAAATGAAGAAACATGATAAAGCACCCCCCCCAAATAGAAGCTTTAAACAAAGAGTTAGAAAATAAAAAGAACCAGAGATGAAAATTACAATAACTAAAACAAACAAAAATACTCTAAAAGAAATCAGCACTAGATTAGATAATATGGAGAAATGCATCAGTGAGCTGAAAGACAGCATAGTGGAATCCATTGAAACATCTAAAAATAATAATAAAAATAAATGAGGTAAAGATTCAGAATAAAATGAGGAGGTTCTAGTTCTGGGTAAGGTGAAGGCAGTACATCCCATCTTACCATCAAGTATATTGACATTCACATTAGAGGAGTCCCAGAAGGAGAAGAGAGAGAAGGGGTCAGAGAACATATTTAAAGACATAAGAACTGAAAAATTCCCCAACCTGGAAAGGAAATAGACGTTCAGATCAAGGAAACATAGAGAGTCTCAACCAGAATCAACTCATAGAGAGCCACACCAAAAAACATTATAATTAAAGCAGCAAAAATTAAAGATAAAGAGAAAATAATAAAAAGCCTCCAGGGAAATAGGCTTTTAAAAAGCTACATAGAAGGGAACTTTCATGAGTCTATTAGTTGACTTCAGCAGAAACTTTGCAGGCCAGAAGAGAGTGGCATGATGATGAAAGGGAGAAACCTACAAGAATAATCTACCCAGTAAGATTTTCATTTAGATTCGATGGAGACATCAAAAGACACATATATGCCAATGTTCACTGCAGCTGTATTTACAATAGCTAGGACATGGAAGCAACCTAGATGTCCATTGACAAATGAATGGATAAAGAAGTTGTGGCACATATATGCAGTGGAATATTACTCAGTCATAAAAAGGAATGTATTTGAGTCAGTTCTAATGAGGTAGATGAACCTTGAGTCTATTATATAAAATAAGTCAAGAAAAGAAAAACAGATGTGTATTAACATATATATATGGAATCTAGAAAGATGGTACTGATAAACTTATTTGCAGGGCAGCAGTGGAGACACAGACATAGAGAACAGACTTGTGGACACATTCGGGGAAGGAGAGGGAGGGATGAATTGAAACCTATACATTATAGTGGCTGTACTACTTTGCATTCCCACCAACGATGTAAGAGGGTTCCCTTTTCTCCACATCCTCTCCAGCATTTATTGCTTATAGATTTTTGGATTGCAGCCATTCTGACTGGTGTAAAGTGGTACCTCAATAGCCAGGACATGGAAGCAACCTAGATGCCCATCAACTGACGAATGGATAAGAAAGCTGTGGTACATATACACAATGGAATATTACTCAGCATTAAAAAAAAATTCATTTGAATCAGTTCTACTCAGGTGGACGGAACTGGAGCCTATTATCCAGAGTGAAGTAAGCCAGAAGGAAAAACAACAATACAGTATACTAACGCATATATATGGAATTTAGAAAGATGGTAACAAGAACCCTGCATGTGAGACAGCAAAAGGAACGCAGATGTATAGAACAGACTCGTGGACTCTGTGGAAGAGGGAAAGGGTGGGATGAAATGGGAGAATGGCATTGAAACATGTTAACTATCATATGTGAAATCAATCGCCAGCCCAGGGCTGATGCTCGGGGCTGGTGCACCGAGATGACCCAGGGGGAGGGAATCGGGAGGGAGGAGGGAGAGGGGTTCTGGAGGGGGAGCATATGTAAATCCATGGCGGTTTCATGTCATTGTATGGCAAAACCAACACAATAAAGTAAGGAAAATTAAAAAAAAAAGAAACATATACATTATAATATGTAAAACAGATACCCAGTGAAAATTTGGCTGTATGATGCAGGGAGCTCAAGTCTGGTGCTCTGTGACAACTTAGAGGGGTGGGATGGGTAGGAGGTGGGAGGGATGTTCAAGAGAGGGGGACATATGTATACCTATGGCTGATTCATGTTTATGTATAGCAGAAACTAACACAATATTATAAAGCAACTATCCTTCAATTAAAAATAAAATTTTAAAAATTTTTTGTAAACAAATACTAAAAGAGTTCACCACCATCAAACCAGCTTTACAAGAAATATTAAAGGAACTTCTCTAAGTAAAAAGGAGAAGTATACAACTGGAAATATAAAAATTACAAAAGAAGAAAGTCTCATTGGTAAATATAAATGTACAGTAAAGACAGTAAATTAACCATTATGAAGTTATTAGAAAGGTTAAAAGACAGAAGCAGTAAAATCATCTATAGCAACAATAAGTAGTTAAAGAATACACAAAAACATGTAAAATATGAAGTTGAAAACAGTAAACTGGGAGGAGGAGGGTTGAGTAAAAATGCAGAGTTGTTACAATGCATTTAACCTTAAGAGAGAGGTCAGTGAAATCAGAAAGCAAAAAGAAGTCAAGACTGATGCTACAGAAACATAAAGGATCATAAAAGATTAATTACTACAAACAATTATATGCCAATAAAATAACCTAAGGCATGTTCAACTCTTTGCGAGTCTATGGACTGTAGCCTGCCAAGTTCCTCTGTGCATGGGATTTTCTAGGCAAGAATACTGGAGGGAGTTGCCATTTCCTCCTCCAGGGATCTTCCTGATCCAAGGATCAAACCCATGTTTCCTGAATTTCCTGCATTGCAGGAGGATTCTTTACCACTGGGCCAATGGGAAAGTCCTAGGGGAAAATGTTTGAATTCATAGAAAAGGAAAATCTCTCAAAACTGAACCACAAAGAAATTTTTTAAAAAAGTGAAGAGATGATTTATCAGTAACAAAATTGAATTAGTAATAACAACAACAACAAAGCCTCCCCCAAACAAAAGTCCAGGACCAGATGGTTTCACAGTTGAATTTTACCAAACATTTAGAGAAGAGTTGACACCTATTTTTCTTAAACTATTCCAAAATATGCAGAGGAAGGAATGCTTCCAAATTCATCCTGTGAGGCCAGCATCACCCTGATACTAAAACCAAACAAAGATATCACACACACACAAAAAGAAAATTAAAAGCCAGTATCACTGAAGAATATAAATGCAAAAATCCCCAACAAAATACTAGCAAACTGAATTGAGCAATGCATTAAAAGGATTATAAATCATGACTAAGTGGGATTTATCCTAAGAATGCAAGAATGGTCCAATATCACAAATCAATCAATGTGATATACCATATTAACACATAGAAGAAGAAAAATCACATGATCATCTCAAAGGATCATATAGAACATGTCTGTAGCTAACATTGTACTCAGCTATGAAAGGGTGAAAGTATTTCTTCTATATTAGGAACAAGGCATGGATGACCATCCTTGCCACTTTTATTCAACATAGAATTAAAGTTCCCAATCACAGTAATCAAACAAGAAAAAGAAATACAAATTGAAAGAAAAGAATCAAAATGTCACATGACATGATATTATACATAAAAAATCCTAAAGATGCCACACACACACACAAATTACTAGAACTTATTAATGAAATCAGTAAAGTTTCAGGACACAAATTTAATAAACAGAAATACATTGCATTTCTATACACTAAGAAACACCACAAAGAGAATTTAAGGAAACAATCCCATTTAACATGGCATCAAAATGAATAAATTACCCAGAAGCAAATTTAATTTAGGAGGCAAAAGATCTGTACATAGAAATCTATAAGACATTGATAAAATAAATTGAAATTGACATACACAGATGGAAAGATATACCATGTTCATGAGCTTGAAGAATTAACATCTACTTCTGCTTCATTGCAGAATCTGCCTGCAGTGTAGGAGACCATGGATTCGATTTCTAGGTTGGAAAGATCATCTGGAGAAGGAAATGGCAAACCACTCCAGTATTCTCACCTGAGAATCCCATGGACAGAGGATCCTGGCAGGCTACAGTCCAGGGGATCACAAGAGTCAGACATGTCTTAGAAACTAAGCCATCTGCTTCGTTGACTACACTAAAGTATTTGACTGTGTGGATCACTAACAAACTGTGGAAAATTCTTAAAAAGGTGGGAATACCAGACCAGCTGACCTGCCTCCTGAGAAATCGGTGTGCAGGTCAAGAAGCAACAGTTAGAACTGGATGTGAAACAACAGACTGGTTCCAAATTGGGAAAGGAGTATGTTAAGGTTGTTTATTGTCACCCTGTTTATTTAACTTATATGCATAGTACCCCATGCTAAATTCTGGGCTGGATGAAGCACAAGCTGTACTCAAGATTGCTAAGAGAAATGTAAATAACCTTAGACACACAAATGGCACCATCCTTATGGCAGAAAGCGAAGAGGAACTAAAGAGCCTCTTGATGAAAGTGAAAGAGGAGAGTGAAAAAGCTGGCTTAAAACTCAACATTCAAAAAACTAATATTATGGCATCCAGTCCCCTCACTTCATGGCAAATGGATGGGAAAACAATGGAAACAGTGATAGACTTTATCTTCTTGGGCTTGAAAATCACTGCAGATAGTGACTGCAGCCATAAAATTAAAAGATGCTTGCTCCTTGGAGGAAAAGCTATGACCAACCTAGATAGAATATTGAAAAGCAGAGATGTTACTTTACTGACAAAGGCTTGTCTAATCAAAGTTATGGTTGCTCCAGTAGTCATGTATGGATGTGAGAGTTGGACTATATAGAAATCTGAACACCAAAGAATCGATGCTTTTGAATTATGGTGTTGGAAAAGCCTTTTGAGAGTCCCTTGGACAGCAAGGCGATCCAACCTGTCAATCCTAAAGGAAATAAGTCTTGAATATTCATTGGAAAGATTGATGCTGAAGCTAAAGCTCCAATACTCTGACCACCTGATGCAAAGAACTGACTTATTGGAAAAGACCCTGATGCTGGGAAAGATTGAGGGCAGGAGGAGAATGGGACAACAGAGGATGAGATGGTTAGATGGCATCACCGACTCAATAGACAAGAATTTGAGCAAGCTCTGAGAGTTGGTGATGGACAGGGAAGCCTGGAAGGCTGCATTCCCAGGGGGTCATAAAGAGTTGTACACAACTGAGCTACTGAACTGAACTGAAGTGAATATTGTTAAAATTGCCATATTATCCAAGGCATTATATAAATTCAGTGCACTCCCTATCAAAATGCTAATGTCATTTATCACAAAACTGGAATAAATAATTCAAAATTTGTATGGAAATACAAATACCTCAAATATCTACTTGAGAAAGAACAAAGCTGGAGGTAATACACTTTTTGATTTCAATTTGTCAGAGCCAAAGTAACATAAAGAGTATGATACTGGCACCAAAACAGACATAGAGATCAATGAAATAGAATAGAGCCATTAGAAATCAACCCACACTTATATGGGCAATTAACCTACGACAAGGATGTAGGCATATAGAGCAAAGATAAGACAGTCTCTTCAAGACTGCTTTTGCTATTCAGGGTCTTTTGTGTTTTAATGCATAGCATAAAATTTTTTGTTCTAGTTCTGTGAAAAATTCTAAGCTGGAGGAAACAGGTTCCCTGACTCCAGACTATACTATGGGAGAAGGCAATGGCACCCCACTCCAGTACGCTTGCCTGGAGAATCCCATGGATAGAGGAGCCTGATGGGCTGCAGTCCATAGGGTTGCTGAAAGTCAGCCATGACTGAGCGACTTCAGTTTCACTTTTCACTTTCATGCACTGGAGAAGGAAATGGAAACCCACTCCAGTGTTCTTGCCTGGAGAATCTCAGGGACAGAGGAGCCTGGTGGGCTGCCATTTATGGGGTCGCACAGAGTTGGACATGACTGAAGCAACTTAGCAGCACCAGCATAGCAGACTATACTACAAACCTACAATAATCCAAAAGTACGGTACTGGAACAAAAACAGTAATATAAATCAATGGAACAGAATAAAAAGTTCAATCCCACTGCTGGGCATACACACTGAGGAAACCAGAATTGAAAGAGACACATGTACTCCAATGTTCATCAGCGCATTGTTTACAATAGCCAGGACATGGAAGCAACCTAGATGCCCATCAACTGATGAATGGATAAGAAAGCTGTGGTACATATACACAATGGAATATTACTCAGCATTAAAAAAAAAATTCATTTGAATCAGTTCTACTCAGGTGGACGGAACTGGAGCCTATTATCCAGAGTGAAGTAAGCCAGAAGGAAAAACAACAATACAGTATACTAACGCATATATATGGAATTTAGAAAGATGGTAATGAGAACCCTGCATGCGAGACAGCAAAAGGAACGCAGATGTATAGAAAAGACTCGTGGACTCCGTGGAAGAGGGCAAGGGTGGGATGATATGGGAGAATGGCATTGAAGCATGTTAATTATCATATGTGAAATCAATCACCAGCCCAGGGTTGATGCTCAGGGCTGGTGCACCGAGATGACCCAGGGGGAGGGAATCGGGAGGGAGGAGGGAGGAGGGTTCTGGAGGGGGAGCATATGTATACTCATGGAGGTTTCATGTCAATGTATGGCAAAACCAACACAATAAAGTAAAGAAATTTTTTTTTAAAAAAAGAAAGTTCAGAGATAAACCCACTCTCACAGGGGGCACCTAATCTATGACAAAGGAGGCAAGAATATAGAATGGAGAAGATGGTATCTTCAATAAGTGGTGCTTGGAAAACATCACTATATGTAAAAGAATGAAATTATATTACCTATCAGCATATACAAAAACTAACTCAAAATGGACCGAAGACCTAAATGTAAGGTTGAACACTATGAAATCCTTAAAGGAAAATATAGACAGAACACTCCTTGACATAATTCATAGTAAAATCTTTTCCAACTCATCTCCTAGAGTAATGAAAATAAAAGCAAAAATCAATAAATAGGATCTGACTAAACTTAAAAGCTTTTGCATAGCAGAGGAAACTATAAACAAAATGAAAAGACAATGCTCAGAATGGAAAAAATATTAGCAAATGAAACAACTGACAAAGTATTAATCTCCAAAACATAGAAACAGTTCTAGAACACTTTCTAACACCATACACAAAAATAAACTCAAAATGGATCAAAGATCTAATCATAAGACGAGAAACTATAAAACTCCTAGAGGATAACATAGGTAAAACACTCTCTGACATAAACCAAAGCAGGATCTTCTATGACCCACCTCCCAGAATATCGGAAATAAAAGCACGAATAAACAAATGAGACCTATTTGCAGCTTTTTAAGGAACCTCCACACTGTTTTCCATAGTGGCTGTACTAGTTTGCATTCCCACCAACAGTGTAAGAGGGTTCCCTTTTCTCCACATCCTCTCCAGCATTTATTGCTTGTAGACTTTTGGATGGCAGCCATTCTGACTGGT
>ML664203.1:727397-1104206 GCA_007570785.1 Antilocapra americana
GAATGGATAAGAAAGCTGTGGTACATATACACAATGGAATATTACTCAGCATTAAAAAAAAATTCATTTGAATCAGTTCTACTCAGGTGGACGGAACTGGAGCCCATTATCCAGAGTGAAGTAAGCCAAAAGGGAAAACAACAATACAGTATACTAACACATATATATGGAATTTAGAAAGATGGTAACGAGAACCCTGCATGCAAGACAGCAAAAGGAACGCAGATGTATAGAACAGACTCATGGACTCTGTGGAAGAGGGCAAGGGTGGGATGATATGGGAGAATGGCATTGAAACATGTTAATTATCATATGTGAAATCAGTCGCCAGCCCAGGGTTGATGCTCGGGGCTGGTGCACCGGGATGACCCAGGGGGAGGGAATCGGGAGGGAGGAGGGAGTGCGGTTCTGGAGGGGGAACATATGTATACCCATGGCGGATTCATGTCAATGTATGGCAAAACCAACACAATAAAGTAAAGAAAATTAAAAAAAGAAAAAAAGAATTTCACTAGTTCAAAGTATCTGGTAAATTTAAAAAGGAAACAACTCAAATATCTAATTGAAATGCTTCTGAAAATACACTAAATAGAAAGACTGCTTACTACCTTGAAAAGAAAGAAAGAAAGAAACAACCAGCAAAGCCCAAACAACCCAATCAAAGAATGGGTAGAAGACCCAAATAGACATTTCTCCAAAGAAGACATAAAAATGTGTTAGAGAAACATAAATCAAAACTATAATGAGGTGTCATCTCACACTAGTCAGAATGGCCATCAGCAACAAATCTACAAACAATAAATTCTGGAGGGAATGTGGAAAAATGGAAAACCTTCTTTGCTCTTGGTGGGAATGTAAATTGGTATAGCCACTATGGAGAATAGTATGCAGGTTTCTTAAAAAACTAAAATTAGAGCTATCATGTGATCCAGAAATCCCACTCCTAGGCATACATCCAGAGAAAACTATAATTTAAAAGGATGCATGCACACTGATGTTCATTTCAGCACCATTTACAATAGCTAGGACATGGAAGCAACCTAAATGACAATCCACAGATGAATAGATAAAGATGTGGTGCATATTATACAATGGAATATTATTCAGCCATAAAAAGAAATTAAATAGAGTCATTTGCAGAGAAGTGGAGGAACTTAGATATTGTCATATAGAGTGAAGTAAGTCAAAAGAGAAATCAAATATCATATAATGCCACTTATATATGGAATCTAGAAAAATGGTAGAGTCATATATGACAAACCTACAGCAAACATTATCCCCAATGGCAAAAAAATCAAAAGCATTTACTCTAAAATCAGGAACAAACCAGGGTGCCCACTCTCACCACTGCTATTCAACATAGTCTTAGAGAGCCTAGCCACAGCAATCATAGAAGAAAAAGAAATGCAAGGAACAAAGATTGGAAAAGAAGAAGTAACACTCTCACTGTTTGCCAATGACATGATCCTTTACACATAAAACCCTAAAGATGCCACCAGAAAATTACTAGAGCTAATCAATGAACATAGTAAAGTCACAGGATATAAAATTGATACACAGAAATCCTTTGTATTTCCATATGATAACAATGAAAAATCAAAAAGAGAAGTTAAGGAAAAAATCCCATTCACCATTACAATGAAAATAATAAAATACTTAGGAATGAATTTATCTAAAGAAACAAAAGACTGCTATACATAAAACTATAGAACACTGATGAAAGATATCAAATATGACACAAATATGCCATGTTCTTGGATTGGAAGAATCAAAATAGTGAAAACAAGTATCTACCAAAAGCAATCTATAGAGTCAATGCAATCCCTATCAAACTACCAGCAGTATTTTTCATGGAACTAGAACAAATAATTTCACAATTAGTATGGAAACACAAAAGTCCCCAAATAGCCAAAGCAATCTTGAGAGAGAAGAATGGAACTGGAGGAATCAACCTTCCTGACTTCAGACTATACTACAAAGCTGCAGTCATCAAGACAGTATGGTACTGGCACAAAGACAGAAGTATAGATCAGAGGAACAAAATAGAAAGTCCAGAGATAAATGCACACACCTATGAACAGCCTATATTTGACAATGGAGGCAAATAAATACAATGAATAAAAGACGGTCTTTCAAAGGTGGTGCTAAGAAAACTGGTCAACTACATATGAAAGAATGAAACTAGAACACTTTCTTACACCATCCACAAAAATAAATTCAAAATGGATTCCATACCTAAATGTAAGACCAAAAACTATGAAACATAGGCAGAACATTCTCCAAAATAAGTCACAACAAGATCTTTTATGATCTACCTCCCAGAGTAATGGAAATAAAAAATAAAAATATATGGGACCTAATTAAACTCCAAAGCTTAAGCACAACAAAGCAAACTATTAGTAAGGTTAAAAGACAGCACTCAGAATGAGAAAAGATAATAGCAAAGGAAAAAATTGACAAAGAATTAACCTCGAAAATATACAAGCAGCTCAATACCAGAAAAATGAACAACCCAATAGAAAAGTAGGCAAAAAACCTAAACAGACATTTCTCCAAAGAAGACATACAGATGGCTAGTAAACACATGAAAAAAAAAATGCTCAACATAACTCATTATTCAATTCAGTCGCTCAGTCATGTCCAACTCTTCACCACCCCATGGACTGCAGCACACCAGGCTTCCCTGTCCATCACCAACTCCTGGAGCTTGCTCAAACTCATTTCCATCAAGTTGCCGATGTCATCCAACCATCTCATCCTCTGTCATCCCCTTCTCCTCCTGCCTTTAATCTTTCCCAGCATCAGGGTCTTTTCCAATGAGTCAGTTCTTTGCATCAGGTGGTAAAAGTATTGGAGCTTCAGCTTGAGAATCAATCTTTCCAATGAATATTCAGGGTTGATTTCCTTTAGGATTGACTGATTTGATCTTCTTACAGTCCAAGGGACTCTCATAAGACTTCTCCAACAACACAGTTCAAAAGCATCAGTTCTTCCAGGGTCAGATTTCTTTATGGTCCATCTCTCACACTCATACATGACTACTGGAAAAAATCCATAGGTTTGACTATACAGACCTTTGTTGGTAAAGTCTCTGCTTTTTAATATGTTGTCTAGGTTGGTCATAGCTTTTCTTCCAAGGAGCAAGTGTCTTTTAATTTCATGGCTGCAGACACCATCTGTAGTGATTTTGGAGCCCCCCAAAATAAAGTCTGCCACTGTCTCCATTGTTTCCCCATCTATTTGCCATGAAGTGATGGGACTGGATGCCATGATCTTCATTTTCTGAATAATGAGGTTTTTTTAAATTTATTTATTTACACTTTTCTTTACATTCTCATGTTGGTTTTGCCATACATTGACATGAATCTGCCATGGGTATACATGTGTTCCCCTTCCAGAACCCCCCTCCCACCTCCCTCCCAGAATGGCTGCCATCCAAAAGTCTACAAGCAATAAATGCTGGAGAGGATGTGGAGAAAAGGGAACCCTCTTATGTTGTTGGTGGGAATGCAAACTAGTACAGCCACTAGGGAGAACAGTGTGGAGATTCCTTAAAAAATTGGAAATAGAACTGCCATATGACCCAGCAATCCCACTGCTAGGCATACACACCAAGGAAAGCAGAATTGAAAGAGACACATGTATCCCAATTTTCATCACCACACTGTTTAGGAATAGCCAGGTCATGGAAGCAACCTAGATGTCCATCAGCAGATGAATGGATAAGAAAGCTGTGGTACATATACACAATGGAATATTACTCAGCCATTAAAAAGAATACAGTTGAATCAGTTCTACTGAGGTAGACGAAACTGAATATTGAGTTTTAAGCCAACTTTTTCACTCTCCTATTTCACTTTCATCAAGAGGCTCTTTAGTTCTTCTTTGCTTTCTGCCATAAGGGTGGTGTCATCTGCATATCTGAGGCTATTGTTATTTCTTCTAGCAATCTTGATTCCAGCTTTTACTTCATCCAGCCCAGCATTTCACATAATATACTCTGCATATAAGTTAAATAAGCAGGGTAACAATATACAGCCTTAATGTACTCCTATCCCAATTTGGAATCAGTCTGTTGTTCCATGTCAAGTTCTAACTGTTGCTTCTTGACCTGCATACAGATTTCTCAGGAGGCAGGTAAGGTGCTCTGGTATTCCCATCTCTTAAAGAATTTTCCACAGTTTGTTGTGATCCACAGTATGATTAACTTAATTACAAATTTTGTCCAAATTTCACAGAATTTTATGCTAGTGTCCATTATTTGTTTTTACATCTTATTCAAGATTCCACATTATGGTTGGTTACATTAAGCAGCTTTCACCTGCATACAACAAATTCTGATAAATTCTTTTATCATTTTTATTCTGTTACAAATATTTTCTAATTTTCCTTGTTATAATTTCTTAGATAAACCCATCATTTAAAAACATACATTTAATTTTCAAATATATGGGTTTTTTAAAGTATCTTTGATATTAATTTCTCATTTGATATTAACTTCTCACTTAAATGCTTTCTCCTCTGTAATCACCCTCTGTGCTTTTCAGTCTTTTATCTTTATTAAGGCTTTCCGTGGGTAAGTCAAAGATCTCTCTTGGTAAATGTCACATTGCACTTGAATATATGTGGGTTATTTCCAAATATCTTTTGATATGGACTTCTAACACAATTCCACAGTGATAAGAGAACACACTCTATTATTTCAATGCCTTTAGACCATGAAATTTTGTACCTTGTTTTACATCCCTGGATGTATTCTGGTGTCTCCTGCTTTACAGTCTATGGGAACTTGAATAGAATTTTTTCCCTGTGGTTGTGTGAAAATTGTGTAAATCTTAACTATGTTGAATTGGTTCATAGTGCTTTTCAGGTCTACTATATCCTTCTACCCTTCTGTCTATTAATTTTTGAGAATTGGATATTGAAACGCCATCTAAAAATCTTAATTTATCTACTTAAAAAATAATCTTAATATATAATGAAATTATATGTAACTTTGTTCTAAAGAGATATTTTTAGGCAACCAAATAGAATTGCTGGAATTGAAAATTACAAAACTGAAAATAAAAATTTACTGGAAGGACCCAGTATATTTGAGCAGGCAGGATAAAGATTCAGTAAACTTAAAGGTAGCCCAATTGAGATCATCCAATCTGAAGAATTGAAAAAAAAAAGAATGAAGAAATGTGAACAGAGCATAAAAGACCTGTGAGACAACACTCAAATATCAACGTATACATAATAATGTTACAAAATAGGAGAAGAGGAAGAATGAGAGAAAGGAGAATAATAAATATTTGATGGCAAAAATATTCCTAAATTTGATTAAAAATATTAATCTACACATCTAAGAAGCTTAACAAACCCCAAGTAGAGTAAACTTAGATATCCACACAAAAATCATAATTGAATTATTAAAGGTCAAAGACAAAGAGAACCCTAAAAGCAGCAAAGAAGCAATTCATTATGTACAATGAATCCTCAAAAAGATTCACAGCAGATTTCATATCAGAAGCCACAAAGTCTAGAAGGCACTGGGCTGGTGTTTTCAAAAAATGAAAGGAAAAAAAACACTGTTAACCAAGAATTTTATATATTTATATATATATATATAATATACATATAATATAATATATATATAATACATACATATATATGATATATATAATATTATTATTCTTTGAAAATGAAAGAGAAATCAAGACAGAGAACATCTCCTGTAGACTTGCATATAAGATATACTTTAAGGGAGTCTTTCAGGCTGAAGTGAAATGACACTCGACAGTATATTGAATATATATGAGCAATTAAAAGTAACTACATCCATAGCTTCCTAGGTGGTTCAGCAGTAAAGAATCTGCCTGCCAATGCAGGAGACTCAAAAGATGCAGATTTAATCCCTGGATTCACAAGATACCTTGGAGTAGGAAATGGCAACCCTCTTCAGCATTCTTGCTTAGAAAATTCCATCGATAGAGGAGCCTGTCCAGTTGCAAAGAGTTGGACATGACTAAGCAAATGAGCACACACATACACACATCAGATAAAAATAATAACTGTGTGTATATATACATACATCTCCATAAATACAAACTACAAAATAAATATATTTGTGTGTCAATTTTTTTCTCTTTCTTAAAAGACAATGACATAAAGCAATAATTACAAATATATGTGGTGTTTACACAATGTATAAACATATAATTTAGGATGTTAACAGCATAAAAGAGTAAGGTAATGGAACTGTATTGCAGCAATGCAGCATCCAGTCCCATCACCTCATGGCAGATAGATGGCAAAACATTGGAAACAGTGAAAGACTTCCTTGTCTTGGGCTCTAAAATCACTGCAGATGATGACTGCAGCCATGAAATTAAAAGATGCTTGCTCCTTGGAAGAAAAGCTATGACCAACTTACGCAGCGTATTAAAAAGCAGAGACATTACTTTACCAACAAAGGTCCATCTAGTCAAAGCTATGGTTTTTCCAGTAGTCATGTGTGGATGTGAGAGTTGGACTATATAGAAAGCTGAGCACTGAAGAATTGATGCTTTTGAACTATGGTATTGGAGAAGACTTTTGAGAGTCCCTTGGACTACAAGGAGATCAAATCAGTCAATCCTAAAGGAAATCAGTCCTGCGTATTCATTGGAAGGACTGATGTTGAAGCTGAAGCTCCAATAATTTGGCCACCTGATGCAAAGAACTGACTCATTGGAAAATACCTTGATGCTGGGAAAGATTAAGACAGGAGGAAAAGGGGATGACAGAGGATGAGATGATTAGATAGGATCACCAACTCAATGAACATGAGTTTGAGCAAGGTCCAGGAAGTGGTGAAGAACAGAGAAACCTGGCGTGCTGCAGTCCATGGAATTGCAAAGAGTTGGACACGTCTGAGTGACTGAAAAACAACAGCAACAACAATGTTTGCACACTAGTGAAATTAAGTTGATATTAATCCAAAGTAGAATTTTATTAAGATGTTAATGGAAATCCCTAAGGAAATAACTAAGAAAATAATTTAAAAACATACAGTCAAAGAAAGGACAAGAATTAAAAAATGGTACAAAAGAAAATATGTAATTTATGCAAAGAGACAATAATGTCAGAATTAAGAAACCCATACAAGACATATGAAAACAAACAGCAAAATGAGAGATGTAAATTCTATTGTACCAATAATTACCTTAAATGTAAACAGATTAATTTTTAAATTTAAAGGCAGAGATTTGGAGAATAAATTTTTAAAAACATAACCAAACTATATGCTACCTATATAAAAGACTGTTTATAGAACAGTCTCGTGGACTCTGTGGAAGAGGGCAAAGGTGGGATGATATAGGAGAATGGCATTGAAACATGTTAATTATCATATATGAAATCAATCGCCAGCCCAAGTTTGATGCTCAGGACTGGTGCACTGGGATGACCCAGGTGGAGGAAATCAGGAGGGAGGAGGGAGGGGGGTTTTGGAGGGGGAGCATATGTATACCCATGGCAGATTCATGTCAATGTATAGCAAAACCAACACAATATAGTAAAGAAAATTGCTCTAAACCACAAACCTTATACAAAAATTATTATGCAAAAATTGACTTAACTTTAATCATAAATTTAAGTGTAAAATTATAGAACATTTCAAAGAAAACATGAGAAAATCTTCAGAACAAAGTGAACATGTTCTTAGAAATTATGTCTAAGCATGATTCATCAAAGTAAAAAAATAAATAATTTAGGCTTTAACAACATTCAAAATGTTTACTTTTAACAATTTTCAAAATGTTTACTTCCTGTTAAGAAGATGGGGGAAAAAAAACACATCTTGGGAAAAATATATTCAGACCATATATTTAACAGACTTCATATGTGGTTATATATAAAGATTCATTAAATAAACAAATAAAAACATTTAAAAAAATAACCCAGTTAGGAAATGGTTAGAAGATACAGATACTTCACTGAAGAAGATACGTATAGATGTCAGGTAAGCCAATAAAAATATTTCTCACTAGTCATTAGGGAAATGCCAGTTAAAGTGAAGATGAACACCTATTAGATTGGCTAAGAACACTAAGCATTCCCAAGGATGGAAAGCAACTGGAACTTTCATACACTGATAGTAGGTGTGCAAAATTGTATAAGCATGAAATAAAAGTGTGTAGTTTCTTATAAATGCAAGCATATCTTGCAATTCCATTCATAGGTATTTACCCCAGAAAAGTTCAAAAACAAACAGAAACCCTACATCTACATGAAGATATATGCAATTGTTACAGTTCAGTTCAGTTCAATTCAGCTGCTCAGTCATGTCAAACTCTTTGTGACCCATGGACTGCAGCACACCAGGCCTCCCTGTCCATCACCAACTCCTGGAGCCTACCCAAACTCATCATCATGAATTGATGATGCCATCCCACCACCTCATCCTCTGTCATCCCCTTGTCCTCCTGCCTTCAATCTTTCCCAGCGTCAGAGTCTTTTCTAAGGAGTCAGTTCTTCACATCAGGTAGCCAAGGTATTGGAGCTTCAGCTTCAGCATCAGTCCTTCCAATGAGTATTCAAGACTGATTTCCTTTAGGATTGACTCTTTGATGCCCTTAAAGTCCAAGAGACACTCAATTCTTTGGCACTCAATTTTCTTTATGGTCCAACTCTCACATCCATACATGACTACTGGAAAAATTGTAGCTTTGACTAGATGGACCTTTGTCGGCAAAGTATGTCTCTGGTTTTGAATATGCTGTGTAGGTTGGTCATAGCTTTTCTTCCAAGGAGCAAGAATCCTTCAATTTCATGGCTGCAGTCACCATCTGCAGCAATTTTGGAGCCCAAGAAAATAAAGTCTATTGCTGTTTTCATTGTTTCCCTATCTCTTTGCCATGAAGTTATGGGACCGGATACCATCATCTTAGTTTTTTGAATATTGAGTTTTAAGCCAACTTTTCCAGTCTCTTTAATTTTCATCAAGAGGCTCTTTAGTTCTTCACTTTCTGCCATAAGAGTGGTGACATCTGTGTATCTGAGGTTACTGATATTTCTCCTGGCAATCTTGAGTCCAGCTTGTGCTTCATCAAGCCCAGCATTTTGCATGATGTACTCTGCATATAAGTTAAATAAGCATGGTGACAATATACAGCCTTAATGTACTCCTTTCCTAATTGGAATCAGTCTGTTTTTCCATGTCTGGTTCCAACTGTTGCTTTTTGACCTGCATAAAAATTTCTCAGGAGGCAGGTAACACGGTCTGGTATTTCCATCACTTAAAGAATTTTACCACAGTTTGTTGTGAAACATACAGTCAAATGCTTTGGTGTAGTCAATAAAGCAGAAGTATATGTTTTTTTGGGGAACTCTCCTGCTTTGTCAATGATCCAATGGATGTTGCCAATTTGATCCCTGGTTCCTCTGTCTTTTCTAAATCCAGTTTGAACACCTGGAAGTTATAGTTCATGTACTGTTGAAGCCTGACTTTGAATTTTGAGCATTACTTTGCTAGCGTGTGAGATGAGTGCAATTGTGTGGTAATTTGACCATTTTTTGGCATTGCTTTTCTTTGGGATTGGAATGAAAACTTACCTTTCCAGTTCTTTTGCCACTACTGAGTTTTCCAAATTTGCTGGCATATTGAGTGCAGCACTTTCACAGCATCATCTTTTAGGATTTGAAATAGCTCAGCTGGAATTCTATCACCTCCACTAGCTTTGTTCATAGTGATGCTTTCTAGGGCCTGCTTGACTTCATATTCCAGGGTGTCTGGCTCTTTGTTAGTGATCACATCATTGTGGTTATCTGGGTCATGAAGATTTTTTTGTATAGTTATTCTGTGTATTCCTGCCACCTCTTCTTAATATCTTCTGCTTCTGTTAGGTCCATATCATTTCTGTCCTTTATTGAGCCCATCTTTGCATGAAATGTTCCCTTGGTATCTCTAATTTTCTTTTCTTTTTTTTTTAAGTATGGTAAAGCTTTATTTTTTTTTTATTGTTTTTGCCATACATTGTCATGATATCACCATGGGTTTACATATGCTTCCCCTCTGGAACCTCCCTCCCTCCTCCCTCCCCCCCCGGGAAATCTCGCTGCACCAGCCCCGAGCATCAATCCTGGGCTGGCGATTGATTAGACACATGACAATTAACATGCTTCAATGCCCTTCTCCCATATCATCCCACCCTTACCCTCATCCACAAAGTCCACGAGTCTATTCTATACATCTGCGTTCCTTTTGCTGTCTCGCATGTTGGGTTCTCCTTACCGTCTTTCTAAATTCCATATATATGCATTAACTTGAAGAGATCTCTCAATCAGTTCAGTTCAGTCACTTAGTCATGTCCAACTCTTTGCAACCCAATGGACTGCAGCATGCCAGGCTTCCCTGCCCATCACCAACTCCTGGAGCCACTTAAATTCTTGTCCATCACGTTGGTGATGCCATCCAACCATCTCATCCTCTGTTGTCTCCTTCTCCTCCCACCTTCAATCTTTCCCAGCATCAGGATATTATCCAGTGGGTCGGTTCTTCATATCTAGTGGCCAAAGTATTGGAGTTTCAGCTTTAGCATCAGTCCTTCAATGAATATTCAGGACTGATTTCCTTTAGGATGGACTGATTGGAAATCCTTGCAGTCCAAGGGACTCTCAAGAGTCTTCCCCAACACTGCAGTTCGAAAGCATTAATTCTTTGGCACTCAGCTTTCTTTATAGTCCAACGCTCACATCCATACATGACTACTGGGAAAACCATAGCTTTAACTAGAGATCTGTAGTCTTTCCCATTGTATTTTTTCCCTCTATTTCTTTCCGTTGATCACTGAGAGAAGCTGTTTAGAAAATTTCTGTTCATAACAATCCCAAACTGGAAAGAACTCAAATATCTTTCAGTGGGTGAATGGTTACATAAACTGGGTTCATTCATACACTAGAATACTGCTAAATAGTAGTAGTGAATGCATCATTTATAGGAGCAATATATTGAACTCATTATGCTGAGTAAGTCTAGTGTCAAAAATTTGCATTCTATGTGGGGTTCCATTTATGTGGCATTCTTAAAAGTTCAACATACGGTGATGGGAAACAGATCAGAGATTCCCAGAGGTTAAGAGTGAGAAAAGTGTGACTCTAAAGGGACAGCACAGAGGAGTTTCTAGGGTGATAAGATAGTTATATGTACTCTCAGTAATGATGATTATGCAAATCTACCCATTTATTATGATTCAAAGGACTGTACATACAATAAAAGTCATTTTTATTGTATACTAATTTTAAAAATGAATAAGATGAGCCATAAGTACAAAGATAAAATCAAGAATGTTAAATTTGTATAGACTTTCTCAGCTGGGCTAAAGGGAAGCTTAAGAATATAAAAGTGAAACTCTAAACTATAAGTGACTTCAAAAAGTGAGGTCTGTCTAGAAGCTATTTTAGTTGTGGCTTTCAATGCAGTGAGTAAATAATAGTTAGATACATAGGAAGCCCACAACGTTTTAAAGCCAATTGTATTGGCAAGTGCTGCTGCTGTGTAATAAAAAGACTGAGATTTCTTTTTAAATTTTTAAAGACTCCTGTGCCTCCAACTTCTTTTTTTTTTTTTTTAATTTTCTTTACTTTATTGTGTTGGTTTTGCCATACATTGACATGAATTCCCCATGGGTATACATATGCTCCCCCTCCAGAACCCCCCTCCCTCCTCCCTCCCGAATCCCTCCCCCTGGGTCATCTTGGTGCCCCAGCCCCGAGCATCAACCCCGGGCTGCAACTTCTTAAGGTCAAGAAGCAGGCTAAGAAAGCAACTTGCTGCCAAGGCAGACAACTTAATTTAGAAACAACCAAAGAAGATGACCACCCAGGCCAAACATCCTGGAATGTGAAGTCAAGTCAGCTTTATGAAGCATTACTATGAACAAAGCTAGTGGAAGTGATGGGATTCCAGTTGAGCTATTTCAAATCCTAAAAGTCGATGCTGTTAAAGTGCCTCACTCAATATGCCAGCAAATATGGGAAACTCAATAGTGGCCACAGGACTGGAAAATGTCAGTTTTCATTCCAATCCCAAAAAGGGTAAATGTCAAAAAATATTCAAATTATCACACAATTAAGTGTGTTTCACATGCTAGGAAAGCAATGCTCAAAATTTTTCAAGCTAGGCTTCAACAGTATGTGAACTGAGAACTTCTAGATGTACAAGCAGGATTTAGAAGAGGCAGAGGAACCAGAGATCAATTTATATACAGCCACTTAATCATAGAAAAAGGGAGTTCCAGAAAAACATCTACTTCTGTTTCATTGACTACGCTAAAGCTTTGGCTGTATGGATCACAACAAACTGTGGGAAATATTTAAAGAGATGGGAATACCAGACCACCTGACCTGCCTCCTAAGAAACCTGTATAAAGGTCAAGAAGCAACAATTATAATGGATGTGACACAATGGACTGGTTCCAAATTGGGAAAGGAGTATGTTAAGGCTATATATTGTCACCCTGTTTATTTAACATATATGCAGAGTACATTATGTGAAATATTGGGTTGGATGAAGCTCAAGCAGGAATCAAGATTGCTGGAAGATATATCAACAACCTCAGATATGCAGATGATATCACCGTAATGGTAAAAAGTGAAGAAGAACTAAAGAACCTTCTGATGAAGGTGAAAGAAGAGAGTAAAACAACTGGCTTAAAACTCAACATTCAGAAAATGAGGATCATGGCCCATCACTTCATGGCAAATAGATGGGGAAAAATGGAAACAGTGACAGACTTCATTTTCTTGGGTTCCAAAATCACTGTGGATGGAGATTGCAGACATGAAATTAAAAGATGCTTGCTCCTTGGAAGAAAAGCTATGACCAATCTAGACAGCATATTAAAAATAGAGACATCACTTTGCTGGCAAAGATCTGTATAGTCAAAGCTATCTTTTTTGCAGTAGTCATGTACAGATGTGAGAGTTGTACCATAAAGAATGATGAGTGTTGAAGAGTTGATACTTTCAAATTGTGGTGCTGGAGAGGACTCTTGAGAGTCTCTTGAACATCAAGGAGATCAAACCAGGCAATCTTAAAGGAAATCAACCCTGAGTATTCACTGGAAGGACTAATGCTGAAGCTGAAACTCCAATACTTTGGCCACCTGATGCAAAGAGCTGACTCATTGGGAAAGCCCTTGATACTGGGAAAGATTGAGGGCAGGAGAACAAGGAGGCAACAGAGTATGAGATGATTGGATGGCATCACTGAATTAATGGAACTGAGTTTGAGCAAACTCCAGGAGGCAGGGGAGGACAGGAAAGCCTGGCATGCTGCAGCCCATGGGGTCACAAAGAGTTGGACATGACAGAGTGACTGGACAACAACAAAACAGGATGACAGAAAAGGAAGAATTCTCAAACAGTTAAGTCAAGACTTTTTAAAAACCAATGGGTGGAGCAGCCACTCCAAGGGAGTAGAAACATTGCTCCATCAAGTAACACATCCAACCATCTTTCCAATGGGATTTCAGAACTCCTGTAGACCAAAGCCTGCCACACACCTCCCATTCTTGTCACTTTTGAAGAAGTGTTCTTTGTGATTTTACCATTTGTTTCAACATTATATGTACAGTGAGTGAGGACTGAAGATTTGGCTTTTAGTTTGTTGGTCTCAGGATCAACAGGATTTAAGTCTGGAGCTGAATGGATCACAGTTCTTAAACTTGGAGCATGATATCACCACTGGAGTTGGGATGTAGGGATCTCATACGGGTGTGATGTACTTTGTATGAAGGAAAACTGTGAATAATTGTGGACAGTGGCTTGAATGCAGTAGGTTTATTACAAAAGTAGCCCAAATTCTTTACCTGCCTGTGTTCATGAGTTTTGCTATATGACTTCATAGGTCATCCAGTGAAGAACTAGACTATTGTTCCTCCCCTCTGGGCTGTCCCTGTGACTCACTTTTGGCCCAGAGAGTGCTGAAGAATTCATACTGTGTCAGCTTAAGTCTCGGTGATGGCAATGGCACCCCACTCCAGTACTCTTGCCTGGAAACTCCCATGGATGGAGGAGCCTGGTAGGGGGCAGTCCATGGGGTGGCAAAAAGTCGGACACGACTGAGCAACTTCACTTTCACTTTTCATTCTCATGCATTGGAGAAGGAAATGGCAACCCACTCCAGTGTTCTTGCCTGGAGAATCCCAGGGACGGAAGAGCCCAGTAGGCTGCCATCTATGGGGTCGCACAGAGTCGGACACAACTGAAGCAACTTAGCAGCAGCAACGGCAGCTCTAAGTCTAGGCCCTAAAATCCTCTTGTACCTCTCCAGTCCCTTTTGAACTCTGTAACCACTGGACTGGCTCCAGTTAGCCTGCTGGAAGAGGAGAGACTACATGCAGCAGAGAAAAGTTCTGCCAGCTGGGGCTAGGAGCAGTTAACATAGCTGATCCACCAGCTGACCACAGAAACATGAGTTGCCCTGGCTGAAGTTAGCTGGTCTGGCCCAGATCAACAAAACTGCCTAGCACACCTATATACTCAAAAGATTTTTAAAAATTAGGTTGTTATTTTCATCCATTAATAGGCTTAAAATGAATGATTCATTGTATAGCAATAGCTGGTCCAGAAGATTGTTGCTAATTTTATTGAAACCCAGCTCATCTCAAAACCCAGGACCTGGAAATGCATTTCTCCCAATGCACCACTGTGACCTTTCTTTGAGACCCTGCATGTCTCTGGTCCCTCTCTTTCCTGGGATCCCCAGAAGCTCAGGAACAAGAATTGTGCTCAAAAGCCTTAGTTTTCTTCAGTCAGGAGTATTCTGGGAAATTCCCCTTCTGTTCTATTCTCCATCTTTCTTTCCTATCTCCTGTACTTCTGGATGCTTTTTTGTTGTGTGTTGGAGTGTGTTTTATTGCATCTGTGTTTGTTAGGGCCAAAAATGTGATCTTTATCAAGGGGGACTAGGGATTATTCGCCGAATCCCTGTCCTAAGTCCATCCTTTAGTCATTAATGGCATTAACAATGTAGACGTGGTGGATGGCACCACCACTAAGTATCAAACAAATGGAGGCAACTCCACCTTCAAGGCACAGCCAGGACTCAGGAAGAAGACATAACAGCAATTCCCAGTTGCGTTGCTGATCTTGTTTGTGGTGCCAATTGTCTCGCTGTGTCTCACTGTGCACACTGTTTGCTCAACCCATGGTAGGCAATGTGTGAGCTAAGAGGCTGGAAGAAAATGTGAGGAGCCTTAGGAACTGCAGACACGTTTATCCTCTCCTGGCTGGCACGGCAGCCATAATACAGCCTCTCTCCTGGTGGACGCAGCAACCATAACTTAACCATGACATAGCCATAACATAACCTCATGTAACATAACCATGATGCTGCTCCAAGGTGGTCTCGAGGCAGCAACAGCCAGGGCTTGCACGGTGAAGCTCATACAGATGTACCACACAGTAGCCTGTGGCCAACCAAGCACCTTGTGACACATATGCATATGTGACCTGTATGTGCTATATGTGAGCTCAGCTGTTACATAACCGTGCAAAGTCATTGTTCACAGAACATGGGGCAAGAAGGTGTGAGAGCGTGGGATGAGAGAACCTGGTTGGTCCCATCTTGTTAATTTCCCCACACCAGATCTCTAGGGAAGTATGGAACCATAGAGCTATTGAATGCAAACAGACATGCTCTGTGACTCCTGTGTGTTTGCCAGAAATCGAAGACAAAACTCCGGAATTCTACACTTTCCCCTTGGAGATGGGGACAGGGTGAGGGAAATCAATGCCTCTAAGTGGACAGCATATACCACTACCTCTTCTCTCTTTTCCTTTCAGACCCTTCTGAAAACAAAACAAAACTCTAACTCATCTCAGCCAATGATGTTAGTCACATACCCTAAGATAGGTCAGATAGACCTTCTGAGTGATGTTATAGTCAACAAGAGACGATCATTGCCCTCAAATACCTTAAAGACTCACAAACTATGAAAGTAGAGGCAAGTGTGGAACAATAAAGAATGCTGAAAAGGATGCTTGACTGAAATAAAGAATGCTGAAAAGAAGAATCCATAGACTACCCACTCAGATATACATGCATAAAGTGAGTACCAGAGCAGGGAGGCAACCTACCAAAATGAAACAAGCGGGTGAAGTCTGAGTCAATCTAGCATCCTGAACTTCCAACCCCAAATCCTTTTCTACTACATCAGGATCCATCCAAATGACCACAAGTTTCCTAGATGGTGATGATGACAACAGTGGTGATGATAATTTATTTGGATCATGGTGTAACTGAAAGCATACACATGCGTGTTTGGTACTGCTTGATAATTCTCAGTTGCTCCAGAGCTAACATGTTCTATAACTCCACATGATTAAAGGAGTTCATTATTCATTTTGCCTCAAGAGAAGAAAGAACTAGATATGGAGCACCTCCTAAGGCACTGTGCTGAATTTTCTGTGGAGCAGCACAGGGTCCTGAAAGACTAGGTTTCTGTCATCTTTAACTCATTTTATCAGAGAAGGCAATGGCAACCCACTCCAGTATTCTTGCCTGGAAAATCCCATGGACAGAGGGGCATGGTGGGCTGCTGTCTATGGGGTCGCACAGAGTCAGATATGACTGAAGCAACTTAGCAGCAGCAGCAGTAACTCATCTTATCATGATGAAATAGTGGCCAGAGAAGACCACCCTGAGGTTCCCACCCTACTTGTGCAACTGCTGCTGAAACTTCCATACTTTCTATTTTGAGGCTGGATTCTCAGTCTGAAGAATTGATTTGTGTAATTAGGCAAGCGATTTTTGTAGGAAGATTTTGCATGAATTTGCAATATAATTTTCTTTTTCTGTAACTGTTAATTGAAATCATTTATCAGGTTTTTAAGCTGAAGAAAAGTTAACTTTGAAAAAAAGGTGTGAACTGCTCATTTTTTATGCGATCTCGACATTGTCTTTAATGCACACGTTAATTCCTTGTTTACAATTAAGGCTGCTGGCTTCCTCAGTGTGGGTAAGAAATGGCCTGCCTTAACCCTTAGCAGGAGGGTATTTTCAGACCCAAGAATTGCTGATAGTTGTCTTTACTCTTCATTCTCATGTCATTACCCTCAGGAAGTCTGGGGCTAAAATTACCATAAAATGATCAAATAAGAATCTTGGTTCACAAACAAAAGTGTTTAATAAATATAACTTTTCTTTTTAATTCAATTTTCATCTATTCTGAGCAATCATTCTATCACAGTTGTTGGAGAAATTTAACTTCAGCAAAAGTAAGGGCTATTCCAACCCCTTTCCCACCAGTTGCTTCTAGGTGTTAAAGCTTATTTAGTACTCAGGTGCTTAATACATCAATGTTATTAGTCCATACTGACATTTACCAGGTTGCCCATTCTCATGTCTAATCTGAGTCACTGGCCACTCACTACGAGATATCTCCCATCCCCGGACCCAAAAGAATTCACTCAGCAATTTCCTTGCTGCCTTTGAACACACCAGAATTGAAATGCTTCCTTCTTCTGCATTTCCCTGTTATCTGGAAAATCCACTAATTGCCCAAAGCATTTCTGTCTCCATTGAGTTTTTTGCTTTCCTGGTCTCTTCCCAGGGAACTGTGCAGGCCACTGAGGCTTTTAGAGTTCTTACAAACATCTGGGTTGTTTTTCCACTCTCTGGGGCTCAGCCTAGGATACAGGTCAGAGTAATCCCTGCAGAGGACATGGATTTCTCCATCTCTCTCCCCTCACTCCAGCCTGAAATCCTTTCCTAGACTTGGGAGGAGATTCTCAGTCATGATGTTTTCTTTTAAAATATTGTCTGTACCTAGAGTCCTGCAATTTTTCCAAGGACATTGAAATTCTTCCAAGCCTATTGAAATTCTGAAGAAAGAGATGTCTTTTCCTCCTCTGCTTTTGGGATCTTATCCTTTTCTGAAAGCAGGAGAAAATAAAAAACCTAGTTCTCTGAATGAGGGCCAGGCAAAGGTGGTACTTGGTGATGGGGGCAGTGGGGCAGGGGAGGGGAGGGAGTGATAAGTCATATTCCAACTCCTCTAGTAAAAAACCCAGAATCACCAGGTCAAGGAAAAAAACCCCTCTTCAGCAACTAATCCCACATTCCCAAACCTTAGTTGGGGAGGGGGGCCCTTGGTCTCAGGGCCTCTCTCATCCAGGCCCAGGAATCTGCACTCTGTCTGCTGCAGCTGGCTTGGCACTCTGCTCATCCCACACAGTCCCTTTCCCTGCACCAATAGGGGGAAACATTCTCAGAAGTACAGGAGGAAGAAGACACACTGAGTTCTCCCTGTGATATGATCACAGGGTGCCTGTAATTTATTCCCAATGAACTTTGCTCAGCTATGATTAATTAGTAGACCACAGGGGATAGACAACAAGGGAAGGATGCAGGTTCACAATCATTTTCAACTTCATGGTTTACCATTACATGGATTTACCAGAGTTTTATCCAATTGTTGAACATTTCTGCTGTTTACAAATGTTTACTATTATAACCAAAACCAATTTAGAGAAAAGAAAAATTATATAGGTCAGGAATGTGGATCTATATGAAGAAAGGGAGAGTAGTAGAGAAGGATAAATGAAGGTAACATTTTAAAAATGTATTTTCTTATTCTTAGTTGAGCTAATATATAACTAGTTTTTCAAAATAATAATTCTGAGGATATGTTGGGGGATTACAACTTATAGATAAGGGAAATGAATGGCAATAATGTTGCATAGAACAGGAGGGAGGAACTGGGGACACTTATATAGTAGTTATACTTACCATGGAGTTGTATCAAGTTATTTGAAAATAGACTTAGATTCATTGTAAATGTATAAATATATTATAAACTCTAGTGCAACTACTAAAAAAAATGTTTGATTGATATGCTAAGAGAAGAGGGTGAAATTATATAAAATGCTCAATTAAAACCAGAGAAAGCAAGCAAAAAATGGAAGGAGAAAAAAAGAAACAAAGAACAAGGATAAGAATTTAAAAATGACAAATATGGTAGTTATTACTCCAATTATATCAATAATCACTGTACATGTGAATGGTTTAAATATACCAATTAAAAGATGGAAAACGTTGGAATGGATAAAAACGAAACTCAACCATATGCTGTCTACAAAAAAATCCGCTTTCAACAAAAAAGACACAGAAATAGGTTAAAAGTAAAGGATTAGAGAAAGAAATATATCTAACACTAACCAAAATTGAATCACCATATTAATTCCAGACCAAACAGACTTCAGAGCAAGAATTGTCAGATACAAGGATGGGGCATTATGTAAAGATCGAAGGGTAAATTCTTCAAGAAAACATGGCAATATTTAATGTGAGTCAAATACATATGGCAAAAATGATAAAATGATAAATAAATCCACTATTATAGACTTCAGCACCCCTCTATCAGTAATTGACAGACTCAGCAGGCAGAAAATCGGTCAAACTGAATAGAAACATCAATCAACTCTTTCTAATGGACATTTATAGACTACTTCATCCAACAATAGCAGAATACATAGTCTTCTCAAGTTCCTATGGGACATTTGCCAAGATATACCACATTCTGGAACTTATAATATCTTTAACAAATTTAAAAGAATAGAAATCATACAATGTCTGCTCTCAAACCACAATGAAATTAAACTGTAAATCAATAACAGAAAGATAGCTGGAAAATCCCCAAATATCTAGAGATGGAACAGTACATTTCTGCATGACACATGAGTCAAAGAAATGTTAAAAGAAATTAAAAAATAGTTTGAGCTAGGCGAAAATGAAAATGCAACTTATCAACATTTGTGAAATGCAGTAAAAGCAGTACTTAGAGGAAAATTTATAGGATTGAATGCATATATTAATAAAGAAGAATGACTTAAAATCAATAATCTGAGCTTCCACCTTGGAAAACTAGGAAAAGAAGAGAAAATTAAATCCAAAGTAAGTATAATAAATGAAATAATAAAAATTAGAACAGAAATAAATGAAATTTAAAATGAGAAATCAATAAAGAAAAATCAACAGCTTGTCTTTGAAAAGATCAATTAAATTGTAAACCTTTAGCCAGGCCAACCAAGAAAAAAAGAGAGAACACATGAATTTCTAATATCAAAAATGAAAAGGGGTCTATATTGCTTATTCTATGGATATTAAAAGGATAATACAGGAATATTATGAACAATCCTTCACCTATAAATTTGATGCCCTAGATGAAGTAAATCAATTCCTTGAAAGACAAAACCTATTAAAACTCAGACATGGATATAGCCAGTATGAATAGGTCTATATTCATTAAAGAAATTGAAACAATAATTAACAACCTTTCCAGAAAGATCACCAGTTCAGAGGTGAATTTGATCAAGCATTTAAGAAAGAACTTCTATCACCTCTCTAAACAACACTAGAAAGACTTTCTTTGCAGCTGAATATTTGTCCATGTATAATAATTTTCTTAAGATACATTCTTGGATAGAAATAGCTAGATTAAAATATTATCTCAGTGTATAGATAATAAAATATTAACTATATATATAGATAGATAGATAATATTTTGGTGTATATTTCCAAATTACTCTATGAAGTTTGATACCAATTTATTTTTCTGCCAACTGACTAACTTTGGAACTGATTTTTTTGTCTTTGCTACTTTTATAGGTGAAAAATATGAACACATTAACATTTTAACTGCATTTTGGGCCAAATAAATATATAATTAATTTTAGTTGTTTTAGTGTATTTTTAGCCATGTATTTTTTCAGTTCTAAATAATATTTTAACATACATTAGTATTATTTTTAATAGTATCATTATATAATGCATAGATTTGTCAACTGCTGTTTTAAGTACTTTACATATGCTTACTAACTTAATCCTCCAGAAATCCCAAAGGTAATGCTATTATTTCCATTTTACAGGTAAGAAAATTGGGACATAGAAGGTTAAATTACCTAAGGTCATGTACAATTGGATTTTAAGTATGCCACATGGCAGAATCTGTATTCTTAAATATTTTAAAACTTATTTTTAATTGGAGGATAATTACTTTACACTATTTCATTCTTAAATATTACACTAGCTGATTTTTATGGGCTCCTTATTTTTAGAATGTACATTCACACACACATACACAAATACACACACAGGTACATATGCAAGGGAGCACGTGAGTTTCCAAGCAAACCACCAAAGGCAGACACCACAAATGAGATAATACGTGGAGCTGATACAGCAAATATAATTTCAATTTACTGTAGTTAAAACATAAAATATTATATATTTTAGAATAAATATCCCACCCATTTGCCAGGTTTGCTTCTACTACTTCCATGATTTCATTATTTACATTTAAATGTTTTACCTACATAAAACTTTCTTTGATTATTGGTATGAATTATTGATTATGGTCTTTTTCTAAAAAAGTTGGCCATTGTTCTAACACACTGAACGAGCCACTTATCTTTTATCCTCAGATTTAAATTCCATATTACATAAACCTGGGCATGGTTCTGAAATTTTTCTTCTGAGATCAAACCACACAGATTTTATGATTGTAGATATATAACTTTGTCAACAAAAGTTCATCTAGTCAAGGCTACGGTTTTTCCAGTGGTCATGTATGGATGTGAGAGTTGGAAGGTGAAGAAAGCTGAATGCTGAAGAATTGATGCTTTTGAACTGTGGTGTTGGAGAGTCCCTTGGACTGCAAGAAGATCTAACAAGTCCATCCTAAAGGAGATCAGTCCTGGGTGTTCATTGGAAGGACTGATGTTGAAGCTGAGGCTGAGACTCCAATACTTTGGCCACCTCATGTGAGGAGTCGACTCATTGGAAAAGACCCTGATGCTGGGAAAGATTGGGGGCAGGAGGAGAAGGGGACGACAGAGGATGAGATGGCTGGATGGCATCACCGACTAAATGGACATGGGTTTGGGTAAATTCCGGGAGTTGGTGATGGACAGAGAGGCCTGGTGTGCTGCAGTTCATGGGGTCGCAGAGTTGGACACAACTGAGTAACTGAACTGAACTGAATGTATAAATAGCAAGACTTCCTGAATGTAAATTTTTTTCTTGACTTTTTAACTTACTCTTTCTTTTATAGACCTTAGAGTCATTTTGTTGAATTTCTAAAATTAAAAAAATGCATAATTCATTCCAATCATCATTCCTATTATTTTTAATCATTGCACAGTTGTTTTAGCATTTAGGGGAAAATAATCTAATTAACTCTAAATTATAATAATTTTATTTTCTTTCCCCAAATTTACACTGAGCATGTATTTTTAGGATTTTTGCAACATCTAGAACTTTCAAAGAAAAACTATCTTAAAATATTATGTATATACACAGATGTACACAATATGTGCATATACACAATACATTCTACCTCTTCACTTTTTCTACTTCCTTTAAATTCTGGTCCTAACCAATTCTACTTTTTCTGTGAATCTTTTATTGTTATATTTCTAAGTCTTTGAGTTAGAGTTCAATTCATCAAAATTTTTGTCAAAAATGAAAATATGCAATGTTTACAGTTTTTAATCTCAAACTGATCATTTTTAATATTTGATATATAGTTTTTAATTATTATTTTTATATAAATATAAATTAAATTTTAACTCTTTTAAGTTAATATTTAAGAGAGTATTATTTAATTTTTTGACAATTGTTATTTTTACTAAATGTTATTATTACTTTATATTTTGGTTAAGTATGAAACATAAACTTCTAATTTTTATGAATGCATTGGTGCTTTTTGTTGATTAATAAGATTAACTTTTAATAAACATTATATAGGTGCCAGAAAATAAGGCATATTCTCTAAAAAGTGACATTTATTATTCAGAATTTCTCACTTATTTTTCCTATTGATCTGACAAAGATAAAATCAATTTTAGAAAATCATTATAATTGTGTTCTTTTCAATTTTATTTGTATTTCTAAAGACATTGTCACTTGGGTAAAATTCCTTCCATCTACTGGCATTAATGTATTGCCTTCTGTTTGGATGATAGTGTGAGTTTTGCCTTTTCCCCATTTGTCTCCATCAGATCCTTGGGCAGAATATTTGTGTGTATGTGTATGTGTCTTGTATGTGTAATCCATGTGGAGGTGAAGCTAAATAAAGGTCTTGTAACCAGATGCTCTTTTGAACAGGAGGTGACCTTCCTTAGATCTGCTCACTCTCCATCTTTCATTTTGCCACTAGTCAAACATGGTAGAGACCTCAGTGAGGTGGAGTTAAGAAAAGTGATGGAGCCTAAGCTGTTATCTCAGTTTGCAAAGGCTGGTTATGGCCTCAGCAGGCTGGGTTTTATTTCCAGTTCCTTCTTGATTTTATTGTTCAGTCACTCAGTTGTGTCCGACTCTGCAATCCCATGGACTACAGTACCCCAGGCTTCCCTGTCCCTCACTATCTCCCAGAGTTTGCTAAACTCATGTCCTTGAGTCAGTGATGCCATCCAACCATCTCATCCTCTGTTGTCCCCTTCTCCTCCTGCCCTCAATCTTTGCCAGCATCAGGGTCTTTTCTAATGAGTTGGCTCTTTGCATCAGGTGGCCAAAGTATTAAAGCCTCAGCTTCTGCATCACTCCTTCCAATGAATACTCAGGGTTGATTTCCTTTCAGATCGACTGGTTTGATCTTCTTCCTGACCAAGAGGCTCTCAAGAGTCTTCTCCAGCACCACAGTGTGAAAGCATCAGTTCTTCAGCGTTCAGCCTTTTTTATGGTCCAACTCTTACAACTGTACATGACTACTGGAAAAACCCTAGCTTTGGCTAGCTGGTCCATATTCCTCTGGCTCTATGATTGCAAGAGATGTTCAAAATGGCCCTACCTCCAGGAATGACTTTCGTGTATTTAAATGTATGTTAAGGGAAATTTTATAAAATCACTAAAACAGGAGCACCTCAGTGGTAACTGTGCTCTGCCACTTGGAAAAGGGATTATGAAAATCAACGTCAGACTTACAGAAAGCCAGCCATCCGGTGGGAAGGACATCCAATGTGACATCCTCTTTTCTAAAAATTCAGTAATCCATCACAGAGAAATTAAGGCTGTGTTATTCTGTCTTTCCCTTGGCTGGTGCTGTGATCAAAAGGCTATCAAAAAGGAAATGCAAAACGCAGTCAAAAGTTGCAGATAAGTATTACTCTTTTGGCACCCTCTCCCATGTGCACCACCTCCATGGCACCATCACACTGTCTGAAGCTTAGCCCTTAATTTTATCCTGATATTTTATGATCAAAGAATCTGAAGGTTGAGAAGGATAGTAAGAAATCCTTAGATTCTAGCCAAGTCCCTATCTGGAATTTGAACTCCCTTGGTTTTACACCATCCAAAGCATCCTTCATTTTCTTCTCCCATCTATTCACACATATACAAATCTCAGTACTTACCTCTGAACTGTTTCTCATGCTGTTTGCACCCCCAGCTAGATGGTACATGTGCCACTCCTTTGTCTGGTTGAATCCACTTTTCAAGGCTTGATTCAAGTTATACCTTCCCAAAGAATTTTTTGGCCAGTAATTGATCCCTCTGTTTTTTTTTACATCCTTAGTTGATCTATGTGTAATAACACTCAGTATTCTCAAAACTGATTCTCATTGTCAAATAAACTAATAAGCTACTTGGGGCATGTGGTAACCTATTATCCCTTGACCTAGTCTAGCACAATTGTTCAGTACAGTCTTAAGAAACTGAGTTGCTTTTCTTGGCCCTCAGAAAGGAACTGACATCACTCTAATTTGGTTCTGAAAAGAGAAACGTAATTCCTCACATTTGAGTAAAAGTTCAACCCAAAAGATGGCTCATATGAGTGTGGTTTCTGATTCACATCTACACTCATCTGCCATGGTGAGAGCCTCCTCCTCACCCACTCCCAGCAACGAGGTGTTTATTTGGACTTTTTGGCCCTTATGCCGTTCTCGGAGACTAGAATGCTCTTTCAGGCACATGTACACGCAGAGTGAGGTGATGTCTCCCTTCTCAGGATCATGCAAGATATGGTCTGCTCTGATTTCATATCCAAATTCCATCTATTTTAGTGTGATGTAATTATACCATATCAAGTTTCTTCCTGCAGCACCACGCATCTTACTCTCCACTGTCTAGCACCTCTTGTCATCTGTAAAGGGGGCTAGGAACAGAGTGAGCTGTGTATGAAAGAACAAATGCATCAAGCCCCCAAACACCCCACCCTCCAGCACTGCCAGTCTCCCCACCCTACCGCCTCTCAGAACCTCCTAATGTTAAAAACTGGGGGGTACAACACAAAACACCACCACTTTACAATCCAGTAACGCGGTCTCAGATCTGGATAGTGAGAAGGTTTTTGTCTGCCATCAGTTCAGAGAAGTATTTTAGACACAACTCTAGCCTTGGCCAAATGGAATTCTACTGAATCACTCTCCGCATTTGTGAGTTGGAGTGGGGGGGGCGTCAAGACATATAATAAAGGTGCAAGCATTGGTTGCATGAATTCTGAAAAATCATATATCATTTTTGGAATTCTTAAAATGTGTGTGTTGTAAATCTGGGAGCAAATACTTTCTTGCTAGGAGAAGACAGAACAAGAAAAAGAGAGGTGTTTTGAGAAAGCCTAGTGAAGCGGAGGATGGCCTATAAACTCCTTGAGGGCAGATGCTAATTCACACCCATACTGAGGGATCCAGTGACCTTCAGAGCATTCATATAGTACTAATCTGAACTTGCTAGATTGGGCTGAACTGAATCATCAAATGAAAAGATGCAACTGAAACTGGATTCTCCTGATCTGTGAGCAGAGAATTAAGGTCATCCAGAATCCATTAAGCAAGGTTGGATGTAGAATTTCCTTTGATACAAAGGCCAAATTCAGAAATTCCTCAAGAGTGGTCTACTTCACATCCCTGAATGCATCTGTACCCCACTCCTCCAAGGCCAATGCTATATCTTGTTCATTGTTTTACCATATCTACATGCTGTAAGGACATCATTTGCTGAGAAATTTCCCATATACAAATATGAACTTGTCATTTGGAGGAAGCAGAGTAGCTTACACAGCTTCTAGAACATGGGCTGCTAAACATCAGAGCTGGAAGGACTTTTTGAGATCATTGACAAAACAGAAAGTTGAGGTCTGAAACACCCAAGAGATATTTGAGAATAAGCAAGAGAAATAAACTGACCTAATTAAACACTAAAGAAAAGATATCAAACAGCTTCTAGAACCTATGGTGTAAGGAGCCTGGAGTCTAAGGCTGAGCAGCAAGATGGGAGCCAGAACAGGGACTGCTTAGCCCCAGGATTCACTCCTGCTAGAGTGAACATCACCTACATCTAGTAACTTAGTCCCAAGTCCACGTCTAGGAAGAAAAATTGTGTTTGGTTGAGCTTAGGTCACATGCTTGGCCTTCATCCCTGAAAGGACAAGAAAAGGAAGATTCTGCTGCAAGGGCCTCAAAGATCCTTGGCTACTTCTCTGTAAAAGAGGAATAAATCTGGATTCTCTGTATCCCTCAAATGACGTAATCAGAGACAGAACATTTCTCCCAAGGGTTCTGTCACAGGTCCAATCCTACCTAACACTTAAAGGAATCCCCATACTAGTACACTATTTTTTAATGTTATAAATTAAGTTATAAACTATTAAATGAAACATGTTATATCCTCCTACCTGGATAAATATAGCTTTATAACAGCCTGTCAGATCAGATTTGAGTTTAGAATTCCCAAATGCCTTGGAATTCTGTCTACGCAAGTAGCTGTTGTTCAGTTGCTGAGTAGTGTCTGACTCTTTGCTAACCCATGGACTACAACGTGCCAGGCTTCCCTGTCCTTCACTATCTTCCGCAGTTTGCTCAAACTCTTGTCCATTGAGTTGATGATATCATCCAACCATCTCATCCTCAGTCATCCCCTTCCCCTCCTGCCCGCAAACTTTCCCAGCATCAGGGACTTTTCCAGTGAGTTAACTCTTCATAACAGGTAGCCAAAGTATTGGAGCTTAAGCACCTGTTCTTCTAATGAACATTTAGGGTTGACTTCCTTGAAAATTGACTGGTTTGATCTCCTTGCAGTCCAGGGGACTCTCAAGAGTCTTCTCTAGCACCACAGTTTGGAAACATCAATCCATCAGTGCTCAGTCTTCTTTATGGTCCAACTTATGTATGTACATGACTTTTGGGAAAATCATAGCTTTGACTATGTGGACTTTTGTTGGCAAAGTGATGTCTCTGCTTTTTAATATGCTATCTAGGTTGGTCATAACTTTTCTTCCAAGGAGCAAACATCTTTTAATTTCATAGCTGCAATCACTGTCCTCAGTGACTTCGGAGCCTGAGAAAATAAAGTCTGTCACTTTCCATTTTTTCCCCATCTATTTGCCATGAAGTGATGGGACTGTATGCCATGATCTTAGTTTTTTGAATGTTGAGTTCTAAGCTGGCTTTTTCACTCTCCTCCTTCACCTTCAAGAGGCTCTTTAGTTCCTCCTCACTTTCTGCCATTAGGATCGTATCATCTGCATCTCTGAGTTATTTTATATGTCCCCTGGCAATCTTGATTCCAGCTTGTGCTTTATCCAGCCTGGCATTTCACAGATGTACTCTGCATATAAATTAAACAAGCAGGGTGACAGTATACTGCCTTGATGTACTCCTTTCCCAATTTTAGTTCTAGTCTGGTTCTAGCTACTGCCTCTTGACCTGCATACAGGTTTCTCAGGAGGCAGGTAAAGTGATCTGACATTCCTGTCTCTTTAAGAATTTAAGATCACACAGTTTGTTGTGATCCACACAGTCAATGGCTTTAATGTAGTTAATGAAGAAGAAGCAGATATGTATACAAAGAGAATGCACTCATTTCTACCCTACCATCACAGAAGCCCCTTCCCAGCTTACAGACCACTTCGTTTCCAACTCTGCTCTCTCCTGCATCCTAAGGCCCTCCCACTCACACAAGTGAACACCCAGCCTACATGCCATGCTGTCTATTCTACTCACAAACTGCAGACCCATGGCCATAACTCCAACTGGGGTTTGCAGTCTGCACTTGAGAGATGGGACCCAGGAAAGATAAAAATGCAAATTTGGCCTTTCAGGATCATTTGGGCAGGAGGTCAGTATTGCTAGCATGGTCCAGAGAAGGAGGCATGGGCTTAAGCCATGTGTCCTTGTCTTGTGGGGAGGGGCACAGCCAATGAGGTATAAGGTTGGGACTTTTCTTGTTTGTATCTATGGGAAGAGCTACACTGTTAGTTGAGGGGGAGAAGAGTGGGGCTAAAAAGAAAGAAAAAAAGGCAATTATACTTCCACAGGCCCAGTCAAGGGAGGGCCTTTGCTCAAGATCACACAGCAAGCTAGTGTGTAATCAAGCAGAACTAGAACTAGGCCTTAAGTCACACATATCATCACTTCAGCTCCAGTGCTAGGTAACAGGTCTAAAAAATCTAGGATGCCTAAATTCTCCTTTAGGAAGCTCCTACTCAAGTTCCTATATAGCTTCAGGTAGTACAGTGGTAAAGGATATGCCTGCCAATGCAGGAAATGCAGGTTCAATCCCTAGGTCAAGAAGATCCCTTGGAGGAGGAAATGGTAACCCACTCCAGTATTCTTATCTGGAAAATTCCATGGACAGAGAAGCCTGGTGGGCTACAGCCCATGGGATTGCAAAGAGCTGGATATGACTGAAGCAACTGAGCACACACACAAGCACTCAGCAAGCCTTAGAGTGGAAGTCTTGACCTCGTCTGAATATAAAGTAGCTATGCTGTATCTTGTAGGACTGGACACAGAAGATTGATGTGAGGGATGGAGACCAACCATTGAGTGAACAAGCAGCCTCAGGGATGTGATAGCTCAGCTACTATGGCCTGGATATGAGGCTGGTGAAATGTCAGGGGACCTGAGTTCTGGTCTTGGCTCTGTCATTTGTTTTGTACTTATAAATATACCATTACATTTCCCTGGGTGCCTACAGTCTCCTCATTTTTTATAGTAATGAAGAAAAAAAAAAACTGTTGGATCACAGGAGCAGGAAGTCCAAGGCTGTTGGTTTCAGGTATAGTTAGATTCAGGGGCTTAAAAGAAGTCTTGAGGACAAACCCACTCAGTAAATGCTCAGTTTTCATGAAACAAAAACTCCTGGCTAAGAGTTATGATGACAGTGGATACTGGCCAAGCTAGCCCATCTTTGCCGCCCCATGACAATGGCTTCTCTGAAAATGTGGCAGAATGTGAAGCTGAAAGCAGTGAATGCAAATCCAGAGTTGTAAAGTTTAAAGATGCAGAAGCTGGTGAAAGCTTGGCCTTCCTGCCTCCCATGGGGAAACACTCCTTAACTCGGCCCTGTTCTCTCCCTTTCTCAGACCACCTATCTATCTCTAGTAAGGGCAAGCTCCCAAAAGGAACAGGCAGGACAGTCAAAATGCTCTCTCTGAGCACCTGGCTGCTCTCCAAAAAAGGACTGGTGTCTCGGGGGGAGGAGAGTGACCCAGTGCAGCAAGATTTAGACTTGTGCCATTCCAGTGCCAGCCCTGCCACTTACTAGTGGGGTGACTTAAACACGTTGCTTACTTTCCTATCTGCCTTAGCTTCCTTGCCTGTAAAATGGAGTTAAGTATAGTACCTGCCACTATTAGGGTTATTGTGATGTTGAAATAATATCCATAAAGTGTTTCATACAATTTCCTGGAGGTAGTGAGTACTATCTATCTAAGACTTGGCTAAAGTGGGGGAAAAAATACTACTAGGAGATGAAAGAAGAGGTAACACAAGTCACAGAACTCCTTCACCTGTCGCCCTTCCTCCTGAGTGTGAGAGGAGTCTGGGCAAAGGACTTCCTCACCCTCCTCTCTTGTCCTAAGCCATACCTACTGTCCTGCCACCATTCTCCCCTGGGCCCTTCTGAATTTCCCCACAGTGCAGATCCTAGACAGAGCAAAGGCACCCTGGAAGGCAAGGACCACAAGGCAGAGGGTGTGCTATGTCCTGCCTACTCTCTTGGGAGGGAAAGCCATCCCCTCTGCTCCTCACGGCTTCCTTCCTCACTCTGCCAAACTCCAAACCCTCAGTGGCTCCCTATATTGACTGGATCCCAGGGAAGTCAGTTTGAACTTGACTTCAAGTCCTACCCACAGGCCAAGAGCTGCTCCCAAACAACACCCCACCTGTCTTATCTCTGTAGCCCCTTCCCTCCAATGAACTCTCCCTTCATCCCAACAAAATGGACATAGAGCCCTCTACATCAACCACGGGCTCTTCCCCACTGAAAGAAAGCCCTCCCTGCCTACTCCTGCCTCAAGGCCCTGTCAGTCTCCATGTTCTCCAGGAATGCACTTTCTGCCTCCTCTGTCATTTTCCAGCTCACTCACTGTCCCATTAGCTCCTTGACCTGATGCCCATGGCATCAGCAGCCTCCTCACTCCTCCCATGTCAGAGCCCACCTCACCCTCCACCCCTAGACAGGGACCCTGCCTTGTCCCAGTGTCCAGACCAGAGGGCAGTGCTAACCCAGCCTGCTCACTCCCAAGGTCCCTGCCTTATGTCCCTTGCCACAGGTCTGGCCCCTTTACTGTCCCAGATCCCCCCAGAACACTCAGCATTGTTCTTAGAGTTCCTCCTCATCTGGCAGTTTCTGATTTATGGATACACTCCCATGTCTTCTAGTTTATCATCAGTTCATTGCTGACCTCAGTCCTCCTACCTCTCCCCTCTGGGCCATGGCAAGATCCATCCCAGCTGCCTTTCCTGGTGGTTTGGGAGAGTGTTCATCAATGATTTCCTGTGATCTGGAATCTTTTGAAGCAGATTTATCCTTCTCTATCTGAAGCAGGGGAATTGATGGGCAGGCAGAGGCTACTGTGATGTCAGAGCAAGGGCAGCATCTCTGGACTCTGTTTCTTCAGTCATCTCTGAGCTCTTTATTCCCTCTTTCTTTTTCTCCACCCCTGTTTTCATTTTCTCTTGCTTTCTGGTCCCCGTTTTCTCCTTCTTCTCCATTCATTTTCCCCCTTTGCTTGGAAAACACTTATTACAAACCAACTTTGTCGGACAACTTTTGTAAATGGTGCCCAACATTTATCACATTTGTGTCCAATATTTTTCTTACATATAAAGACCTGACAGCCTGCTCTTCTATGATAGATGTACTTATTTCTCCTAAACTATCACTAACCAAGCATATCATTTTTATACAGTGAGTGTATATTCAATTTTCTACAGTTTTGACTACTAAACAGGCTTACCAGTGAGCAAATGACAAATATATTGCAGTATTAGTGAGGGCTGGCTTAAATCCACATAAGACTGCGGAGCCAGTCTTCGTTTCTATTCTCCATGGCTGAGAAGATGAGGAGAACGAAGGGCAGACTCACTGGTTGGGGGCCTTTTCATGTGCCCAGAACAAGGATCTGGCCAGCCGGCCTCTTCTCTTCTCCATAAGCTGGCCAGCTTCCAGGTTCTGCAGCTAAGATCTGGGTCAGAGCATTCCCTCTCTCTAGGTTTCTATCTTGCAAAACCATGCTAAAGCCTTTGCTATTTTCTGTCCTACTAACAACCTTTATTCCTCCAAGGACCCTAGCAAAACAGCCCTTAATGTGTCAGCTCAGTTGGGGCTGTGAGGCGTGTGGACCCCTGGGCAGGAAGCTCTTACTGTATCCTGTAGTTGAGAGGCAGGTGTGACTTCCATTCATCCTCCCTCTCTCTCCCTCTTTCTCTCACTCGTTCACAAGTTGAACTCCTACTATACACCCTGTTAAGTGGTTTATGAGCAGACCCGCCCCACCCCTAAAGAATCATCGAGTCTAAAAGCAAGGTCAGAGTGGACCATTTTAAGAGAGTGGGCTACACAGGGATGTCCATGGTCAGAGAACTAAGACAGTTGTGAGAAACGAAGCTCAGAAAAGAGGCAAACCCTTGAAATGGACTTGGCATTGGTTCTGGGGCTCTTCTGGGGTTGAAGCGCCAATAATGGATCTGTTGCAATTCAGCCACGGAGATGATGTACGAGGCTTTTCTACTGACATTGAATCAGGTCACTGGGCCCATTGGATGTGATACAATGTCAATGAAACTGTTATGTGTTATTGATGTCAGTCACAGAATAGATAAAAACATTATAAAAATAGCTTTTGTAGCAATTTACATTTTTTTTTTCATAAATGGCAAAAGGCATCAGTCCCTACCTGCCAGAGAGTGAGGCAGCAAAGGATTGGCTTTCACACCAGTGACTATGAAACCTCAGGAGGTCAGAAAGGGGGCACCACCATCCCCCATGACAAGTGACTGCAGAACAAAGGCCGTGGGGTTGCACAGCCCTCACTGTCCAAGGAAGGAAGGAGAAGGGTGACAGCTGACTCAGTTGAGTGGGCTCAGTGTGTTGCTTCTTTCACCTGACAGACACCCACTGAGACCCTACTGCGTGCTAGAGATGAGATTTGGAAATAGCCCACCCTGTCCTGATTGCACGCAGAGCCTAATGCACTCTAAGGGTTCTCATTTGGGAAATGAGGATCACATTTCCCCTTAGAATTTTAAGAAGAGGATGGAATGTGCAGCTGGCACTCAGTCAGCATTCTTGCTGCTTTGATGTGCCTTTATTCTGGGGGCACTACATTAAGACAGTGCAGGTGAGTCCACACTTATGTCAGGATCATGCCAAAAGCTCAGAGAAGTGTTGTCTTAGGGTATCCTGGTTGGGCATCCTTGGGTGAAGGGCAGGCATTAGCAGTTTCATTTTACATAGAAAAACTCTCAAGTGATTTGGCCAAAGCCATAAGAAAAGTAATGGCCACAGTCTGGTGCTGTCCAAGTCTGTTGAGTTCTCATGGATGTGCCCTTTGCTACTCTCTGCTGCTGACGTGTGGCAAGAGAGGGGATGTCCCTTGGGCTTCAACAGTTTGGTATTCAAGGAATCCTGGAGCTTAGATTCAAGTCAGCCAAGACTTGAATCTCCTGACTGACAGCCCAATGTTCCTCCTCCAGGATCACATGGCTTCCCTCATCATCCACACCATAGTCCATACCCCCACGTCTCCACCCAAAAGTCTGCTTAACTCAGAGCTAAGAAGAGGTCTTAAACCAGACTCCAAAATGTGTAGGACACTCAGCCTAGATTTCCCAACATGGCTCTACCTGGCATCTATGTGTCTGGCAAAGTGAGGGGCCTGAGAGTTTAGATAAGAAGGGCACTGAAGCATGTTAATTGTCATGTGTCTAATCAATCGCCAGCCCAGGACTGATGCTCGGGACTGGTGCAGCGAGATTTCCCGGAGGGGAGGGAGGAGGGAGGGAGGTTCCAGAGGGGAAGCATATGTAAACCCATGGTGATATCATGACAATGTATGGCAAAAACAATTAAAAAAAACAATAAAAACAAAAAGAATCAGCTTACTTTTTATGTTAATTGTTATTTTCTAGAGCTAGCAGAGACAGGGAGACGAAAGCCTGGGAGCCAGCCATCAACCAGGCTGAGGCCCATCAAAGCCTCTCCATGATAAAGCCAAGATGGCCAGGTAGCCCCAAGTGCAATGATGCTCTCTGAGTGATCTAGCCATTGATTCCATAGGCTGGCTCTGGACAAAGGCACATCCTTTGGTGCTCCCCTACCCATTAAGCTGTTGGCCCCAATTGGGCCCAGTCTGTGCTCTCAGCTTACAACAGGAACTTCAACTCACACACAGGACATTTTTGCCATTGCTCAGCTGTTGAACTAGGCCCTTTGATTCCAGAACCACCACCCCATATAATTAAGAACTGAGTGACAATTATCATCTGAAAGGAACCCAAGGTATTAGACAAGCCTGCTACAGAAAATATGCAAAGAGAGAAAACTAATGGGAAATAAAGGGAAAAATAATAAATAAATAATAAAATAGTGTCTTTTATAAGGATGAAAATTGCCCAGACCCTGAGATACTTTACAAATAAAACACTTCAATCTCTTCTGACACATTTTTCTACATAGGCATGACACATTTTTCTACCTATGTATGAGAGATTCTGAGTAAAAGTATTAATTTTTATTAAATGGTGTATTTAAAATCTGTAGTAAAATCAGCTTAGAATAGACACACATTTTATTGGCAGCCATGGATGTTAGTGCTGGCCATTTTAATGTTCCTCTTTGTGCTGGGGTGTACACTGTCACTGTACATTCACCTCCATAGTCAACCCCTAGGGCTTGCCACTGACTATTGTGCAGCTTCTAGCCCCTGAGTCTCAACTGAGCCAGAACTTGACCTCTGTCAGATCTCCTATTCACATCCTATGTTTTATTTCTAAGTCATTATATACTTTTTCACTCATCAAAAGGCTACCAACACAAAAGGCTACCAGCAAAACAGTTAACTACAGTTTCAGACTATGGGTTCTGCATTGAGACTATCTGAATGGGTCTTGTGCATAACTTTGAATAGCTGAACCATTTTAGAAAAGTTACATAACCTCTATGTAGTTTTTCATCTGTAAAATGTCAACAATAACACGATTTACCTCATAGCACTGGTATAAGACTAAATACATTAATAAATGTGAAGTTCTAGAATCATGTGGATTACACAGATTCAATAAATGTTATCTATTAGTGTGTGTGTGTGTGTGTGTGTGTGTGTGTGTGTTTAAGCACCCATATAAAGAGGATTTGGAATATATAGCAGTAAAGCAAGCCCTGGGGTCTGTTATGTAAGCTATTCCTGGCTGCCTTCTGCCTTGGCAGAAGGTGATAGGCACCTCACCACTGCTCAGCTCTAAATCTCAGAGAAACCTTCCTAAAATGATCATAAAACTGCTGCTTCTCCTATTTTACACTCATCACTAAGGCAGCCAGCTGTCCAGCTCCAGGTCATAGACCAAAAACTGCTCACTGCCAGTGTAGTGCTACAGATTCAGTGTGCAAAGGAAATTTGAGAAGGAAGATTCCACTGGAATTGACCACTATATCCATCCTCATCAACTGTTCAGTTTGGTTTGGGGACAATAGAGTCTCACCAGCTCAATCTCTCCCAAGTAGCCATGGGGGTAAAAACCCAGCATTTAGCTTTAAAGGCAGATAGATGTGGGTCTGAATTCCAGGAGATCTACTTGTAGTAAGTGCGGCTTTGGGAAGTTATCTGATGTCTTTGAGCATCAGTTTTCTCATTTGCAAAATAGAGGTGACAATATAATTGAAATAAATATCAATGTAGTCATGAATATTATTCAGTATGGTACCTAGCACAGGAAAGAGAGAAGACTGTGTTTTATTGCTTGACAAAACAGAAATAAGACAGTAGAAACAGATCCCAATGGCTCCAAATAATGAAAATGGAAGACACTGCCTTTAAAATAATTTCATGAAATAATTATAACTTCTACATACAAAGAGAAAAATACAAGATCTGAAATTTTTACAGAATAGAATTCTGAAAAATTGATATAGCAGAATAAAAAGGGACATTATAGAACAATAAATGCAATAAATAAATTGAGAACTCATTATATAAGTTTTTCAACAAATTGCAATCACCTAAGAAAAAGTTAGTAAAATGGAGGATGTATCATACAAAATATACAAAAATGTGACCTATGGTATCCTATCCTATAATGATAGTAAGAAAGATAGAAAGGAAATAAGAGACAGAGATGATACCATGAGAAGTCTAATATACATTTAATTGAAATTACAAAAGGGGAGGTGAAAGAGAACGATGCAGAGGAATTTGAAGAAGCAGTGCTTGAGAATGTTCTAAAACTGATGAAAGACATCAAATACAGATTCGAGAAGCTGAACAAACATCAAAGAGAATTTTAAAAAAGAGAGAAACACATAAGTATGCTACAATAATAAAGCTAAAGAATAAACCAAAGAAAAAATCCTTTACAAAACAGTTAAAGCAAGAGATTCTTTTCAGAAGAGCCATTATAAGATTGAAAACTTATTCTTAAATAGAAAATAAAAGAGTCAGAAAAAAAGAAAATAATACTTATTTTTATGCTGAAAGAAATTGTATGTTAAACAAGAATTCTATGCCCCTTAAAGTATCCTTCAAGAATAAAAATGAAATGTATTAAAAATGTACATACTCCCCCCCAGGAGAATTCTGCTTCTGATAATGTTGGAGTAGCTCCTATTGCACCAATTTTCTCATCAATAAAGGAAGAATAAAAATAAGAACAGAAGCTAAAGATCTGTGTGACAATACAAATTGGTCTAACACACATATAATTGGAATACCAGAATAAGAGTCAGAATGTGACAAAAATATACATGAGGAAATAATGTCCCCAGTCTTTCTGAATTTGATGAAAGACAGATTTGAGGACTTAAAAATTCAGCAAACTTCAAGTAAAAACAATACAAAGAAAACTTCACTTAGTCCTACCAGATGAAAACTACTGAAAATATAAACTAAAGAAGAAATCTTGAAAGCAGCTAGAGTACATTACATTAAAAGGAGCAACAACTTTAATGACTACTGACATCATCAGAAGCACTGGAAGTCAGAAGACAGTGGAATGGTATCTCTAAAGTACTGAAAGAAATAAAAAGTTATCAACACATTATTCTTTATCCAGTGAAAATACTCTTCAAATGTGAAGGTAAAATGAAGACATTTTCAATAAAATGTATTTCTATTAGACATGAGAAACTTGAAAAGAAATTTTCAAGTAAAGAATAAGAGATTGAAATTTAGATTTTCAGAAAGGAATAAAGGGTCCCATAAATGGTAAACATGTAGAAAATGCAAAATACTCATTTTAATTGAAAAATCCATATATATAAATATAAATATATATATATATATATATATACTTCAAATACCATATATGGCAAGCATAGTATATAGGACAGAGTGGGGAACAGAGCATGACAAACAAACCTAACTCTCAATTTACTGTGAAAAATTAAAGATAAATGTTTCAATCTCTAGATCAAATAGTAAAAAAAAATCTCATTGGTGTAACTAACAATCTAATAAGTGTAGAAAACCCATAAAATATGTTTACCTAGATGAAAAGAAGGTAAGAAAAGACTAAAAAATAAAAATAAAAAAAAAACCAAATAGTGAAATAGAAGATACAAATTTTATAATTACATAATTTATATAAATTATCATTAATTTTAATTAATGTGCAATTATTTTAATTAATGTATAATTAGAATTAATTTAATTAAACATTTGACCAATAATTAATTTAATTATGAATATATTATATAAATTATGATTATATAATTAAAATTATGTAATTTATAATTCATCTGTTAAATAATTAGATTAAGTATAAAGGACTAAGCATTCCAATTAAAATAGAGCATCAGAATGAATTTTTAAAAAAACAGCATCAAACTATATGTTTTTTGTTTTTTTTTTTTTACGATAATGTCAAGTTTAATTTGCCAAATATACAAGTTGGATTTGTGGAGCGTGCTGTGCCTGGGTGCTGCACAGTAAACAGGTTTCTCAAAATGATCCATGGGCAGGGTTACGAACGGGCCCGGGGCCTGGCCAGACTAGGGGGCAGGGAGTTGGGTGGGAAGGGCAGGGGGAGGAGGCGTCTGTCAAAGGGGACTGGCTGGGATGAGCCGTGACCCTCAGGGACCCATGGGCACGGGCTGCCAGCCCCTCTGAGTGAGCACCCAGGGAACACACACCGGGGGGTGGGCAGACAGGCCATCGCAAACTTGTCAGCAGCTACTGAGGCCCCAACCACCCCCTGCCTCGCAATCTACCAGACAAATGGAAGCTCCTCTTTACCCACCTCCCAGGTACCCCCCAACAAGGGTTCTGAATTCTAAAAACAGCCAAAACATTTGAATGGTTACATATGGAATGCTGTCCTGCATCTTTCTGTCTCAAAGATAGCAGCTGCCCCTCCCCCAGCCCCCCTCCCACCATCCCCCCAAACGATTTCCGTGCCAAGATGAAGAGGAGGTCCCAGGCCGTGGGGGGCTCCTCGCCACGAGGGGCTGCTGCAGCGGCGCCGGGGCACAGGGCGGGTGAGATGCCGCGGAGGTCCTGGCAGCACGGCCCAGTTCCCTGGGCTCTCCTCCCAGAGGCCGTGCTACTTGTTCAGGGAGAGCGACTGCATTCGTTTTCCTGACAAGGTCGCATCGTCTTTTGCTTTCCTCTCTTCTTCTTTCTTCCTGGCAGCCTCTTCCCGCTGTTTTCGGATGATTGCCAGCCGGGCAAGGTCGGCCTTCGCTTGCTCTGTCTTCCCCGCTAAATGCATCTTCATGTAACGCTCTTTCGCTTTCTGCTTCTCAATTTCTTCTCTTTCTCTCCGTGACAGTTCCTTGGGCCCGTCCAGGTCCAGCTGTGTGACCTTTTTGGTTGTCTGTGCCACCCGGTTGGGGTTCTCAATGTCGATGAGCCCTTCCACACCTTTGCGTTTTTGCTGGTAATCATCTTCTTCATCCTCGCTCTCATCAGAATCTAGGGATTTCTTCTCTTTTTTTGGGTCACCTGCAGCCCCATCTCCACCTTCTTCTCCTTGTTCCTCTTCTTCCCTGGCCTTCTGCTTTTCAGCCTGGAGCTGCGCGTCGATCTCCTCAGGGCTTGTGTACTGCCGGGCCCGGCCCTTATGGCCTCCCCTTCTCCCTCCTTTAGGCATCGCGGCTCCGGCGGCGGCGGCGGCGCCTCGAGCTGACACCTCAAACTATATGTTATCTATAACAAACACACATTAAATACAAAGACACAGAAAAATTGAAAGTTAAAAAGGTGGGAAAATATATACCATACAAATAATTAAAAATAATGACAGTACTCAAAAAAGGATGAGGATATGTCAAAATAACACTAAAATAAGCTTACAGGGGTTCTCATGCTCCACAAAGAGGGCAAATTTAGCATAAAAATAATGATGGAGCTGGATTATAGTATCAGGAATTTAAAAAATATTCATAGTAATGTTCTTCAGTAGAGAATAGATCTTAAACAAATGATCAAGTTAGAAAAGAACAATTAGAAAAAACAATGTAATCATTATTTTAGATAAGGATAATTGATGGAATCATTGAACCATAGCTGGTTCAATGAATTAGGCTGCTGCTGCTGCTGCTGCTGCTGCTAAGTCGATTCAATCGTGTCTGACTCTGTGCGACCCTATAGATGGCAGCCCACCAGGCTTCTCCGTCCCTGGGATTTTCCAGGCAAGAACACTGAAGTGGGTTGCCATTTCCTTCTCCAATGCATGAAAGTGAAAAGTGAAAAGTGAAAGTGAAGTCGCTCAGCCGTGTCCGACTCCTTGTGACCCCATGGACTGCAGCCTACCAGGCTCCTCTGTCCATGGAATTTTCCAGGCAAGAGTACTGGAGTGGGGTGTCATTGCCTTCTCCTCAATGAATCATAACCATAACTAAAAACATAACTGATATTTCTAGTGAGAGCAGGCAAATTTTAGACGCTGTTGCAGAATGAATGGCTGTTGGACTTTGGGAGCTGCTTGAAGGTGAAACTCTCGCTATTGGGATTAGTTGGGCTTCCTTGGTAGCCCAGTTGGTAAAGAACCCGCTTGCAATGATGAGACCCGGATGAGTTCCTCGGTTGGGAAGATCTGCTGGAGAAGGGATAGCCTACCGACTCCAGTATTCTTGGCCTTCCCTTGTGGCTCAGCTGGTAAAGAATCCACCAGCAATGCTGGAGACCTGGGTTCCATCCCTGGGTTAGGAAGATCCCCTAGAGAAGGGTAAGGCTACCCACTCCAGTGTTCTGGCCTAGAGAATTCCATGGATTGTGTAGTCCATGGGGTCACAAAGAGTTGGTCACTGAGCGACTTTCACTTTCTTTTCATCCTTGAAAGATCTGGAGAGCTAACTGTGTCTTCCACCCTGTGAGGTTACAGTGAAAACACAGTCATCAAAAAGGAAACAGGTCCTCGTCACTCACCAAATCATCCACCATCATAATCTTGCAATTTGTAGCCGCCAAAACTGTGAGAAATAAATGTTTGCTGTTTATAAGCCACCCAGTTTATGGTATTTTTATTACAGTAGTTTGAATTGACTAAGACGAAAGTCTAAAGTAAATAGACCAAAATTCATTTTAGGAAACCATTTAGTAATTACAAAAGGAAACATAGTAATATTACAGTGGAGGGATCTGGTGAAAAAAGTTAATACGAAACAGTTAAAATTTCATACCTTAATCCCTGGGGCAAGTAGCAAAGCAATCAAAGAGGTATAGCTAAAAATCCAACAAAGTAATATAACAAATTGACACCAGGTACCTGCCGACATGAAAATAGCAAAGTCACTGCTGTAGAAGTCCAGCTCAAAACACAGAACCTAAACCTGGTCATCAAAAAACATCCAAAAAACTGAGGAACATTTTGAAAAACAATTTTCCTGTTTCTCTTCAAAAATACCAATGTCATGAAAGACAGTGAGGAAGAGCAAATGTTCTAGGTTAAAATAAACTGAAAACCAACCAAGTTCTAGATGGTAGTCCTGGATTAGATACTGGACTGAAGAAGAACATTATGGGGACAGAAGGTAAAATAAAATTTTAGGCTATAATTAAATATTGGTATCATATCAATGCTAAGTTTCCTGACTTTTATGTGATACTTATGTAATAAAATAACCTTTTTTCAAGGAAATAAACTCTTGCAAATATAGCAAACTGCTAACAATTTGTGAGTCTGAGGAAAGAAACTCCATTGCGTTATTCTTAAGTATCCTGAAAGTTTGAAATTATCATAATTAATCACTCAAAAAAGACAAAAATAATGCATTATACCAAGTGGTACTTACTTAGGATTTCAAAGATGGCTTAATATTAGAAAATCATTAACATAATTCATAACTTTAATAGAGCAGGTGATTATCTCCTTAGATGCTAAAGAGACCTTCAACAAAAGCCAAAATTCATTCTTCATGAAAACACTCAATAGAAGCAGAATTTATGGATACTTTTTTAATGATAAAATATTTATACTTCAGTCGAAAAGGTAGAATTTCATCTCATGGATAAACATTAGGAGTATTTCTACTAAGGTTCAGAAGAAAGCAGTGATCCCATCATATTCACTACTGCTACTGTTGTACACTTTTAAAAATTTTGTCTGATTTGATTGGCTAATACTTTGTATAACACCTAGAAACCCCAGCAAGTCAATACCAAGATTGACATACACACAGAGAGATACACAAATACACAAAATTCAGGAAGGCATTAGGATCTAAAATTAGCATAAAATTTGCCTATATATATACAAATAACAACCAATTTGATGTAAAGATAAAAATTCTCTTAAAAGATAAATTCATATAAATAAATGCAATAGTAAATGTACCAGACTTACATGAAGAAAACTTAGAAACACTTGGAAAGACTCAGAAGTATACCTGAATAGAGGGAAATACATATTTGTTCTTGTATAGAAAAAAAAATAGCAGCATAAAGATGTTATCTTGCCAAGTTAGTATATAAGTTTATAATAATGACAATAAACTTCCAATACTCACCCCCCTTGCCAGGATCTGAACAAGGCTTTTAGCATTTACATGGAAAAATTTAATGTAAATGTAGGGAAAAAATGCCCACTTTTTTTTTTTTAAAGTGTAATGTAGCCCTACTGTTAGGAGTTTATCCTAAAGTAATAGAAAGCAATATCAACTTGACTGCTCATCCATAGAAGACTATTTAAATAAACTTTGGTATAACTACACAGTAGAATATTTGGCTTTAAGAAAGAATAAGTCTTCTGGTTCAAGATGGCAGAGTAGAAGGATGTGTCCTTATCTCCTCCTGCAAGAGCAACAAAAGCACAACAAGTTGCTCAGCAACCACCAACGGAAGGACACTGGAACCCACCAAAAAAATGCGCCCCGTGTCCAAAGACAGAGAAGAAGCTGCCGCAAGATGGTAGGAGGGGCACAATCACAATGAAATCAAATTACATACCCACCAAATGGGTGACCCACAGACTGGAGAACAATAACACCAAAGAAGTTCTCCCACTGTTGTAAAGGTTCAGAACCCACCTCAGGCTTCCCAGCCTGGGGACCCAGCAGAAGGACTGGGAATCCCCAGGGAATCTGACCTTGAAGGCCAGTGGGATTTGATTACAAGACTTCCACAGGACTGGGGGAAACAGAGACTGCAGTCTTGGAGGGCACAAACAAACCCTTGCAAGCAACAAGACTCAGAGGAAAGGAGCACTGACTCCACAGGAGACGGAACCAAACCTGGCTGCTGGTGTTGGAGGGTCTCCTGTGAAGGCATGGGTAAGAAGGGGCTCAGCACATGGACAGCGGCACTGGCAGCAGCAGTCTCTCTTGGAGGTCACCATTAACCCAGCCATAGAGGTACGAGTCACCTGAGCCCATTAATATACCAGGGAAGGGGTACAACTCCACCCATCTGCAGATAATCGGGTTAAAGTTTTACTGAGCAACTGAGCAAGACCCTGCCCACCAAAGCAAGACCCAGTTTTCCCCACCACCAGTCCCTCCCATCAGGAAACTTGCATAAGCCTCTTTGCCTCATCCATCAGAGGGCAGACAAAAGAAGCAAGAAGAAGCACAGTCTAAGCAGCTAAAACAAAAACCACTTTACAGCTAGTTATTTAATCAGCTTGAAAAAGCAGAAAGTCATATCCCAAATGAAGGGACAAGATAAAATCCCAGAAAAATAGCTAAATCAAGTGGAGATAGGCAACCTTTCAGAAAAAGAATTCAGAATAATGATAGTGAAGTTGATTCAGGATCTCAGGAAATGAATGGAGGCAGAGACTGAGAAGATGCAAAAACTGTTTACAGAAGACCTAGAAGAACTAAAGAACAAACAGAGATGGACAATACACTAGAAGGAATCAATAGCAGAATAACTGAGGCAGAAGAATGGATAAATGACCTGGAGGACAGAATGGTGGAAATCACTGCCACAGAACAAAACATAGAAAAAAGAATGAAAAAAAAAATGATGACAGCCTAAGAGACCTCTGGGATAACATTGAATGTACCAACATTCACATTAAAGGGGTCCCAGCAGGAGAAGAGACAGAGTAAGGACCTGAGAAAATATTTTAAGAGATAATAGCTGGAAAGCTCCCAAACATGGGAAAGAAGATAGTTAACCAAGTTCAGGAATCACAGAGAGTCCCAGGAAGGAAAAACCCAAGGAGAAACACACCAAAACACATAATAATCACACTGACAAAAATTAGAGACTGAGATAAAATATTAAAAGCAACAAGGGAAACATGACAAATAAAATACAAGGGAACTCCCATCAGGCTATCAGCTGATTTCTCAACAGAAACTCTACAAGCCAAAAGGAAATGGCATGATATATATAAAATGATGAAAGGGAAGAACCTACAGCCAAGAATACTCTACCCAGCAAGACTCTCCTTCATTTGATGGAGAAATTAAAAGCTTTCCAGACAAGAAAAAGTTAAGAGAAGTCAGCTCCACCAGAACAGCTTTACAACAAATGCTAAAGAAACTTCTCTAGACAGAAAACACAAGAGAAGGAAAAGACTTATCTACAGAAAAGAAACCCAAAACAATTAAGAAAATGGTAATAGGATCATACATTATTGATAACTACCTTAAATGTAAATGGATTAAATGCATCAACCAAAAGACATAGACTGGCCAGGTGGATGAAACACACACATGTATGCACTTCCACTTACCACATAACGCTGTGTGACTGCAGCCCCCTTCAAATTGTATGTGACTATTTTATATCTTTAAGTTAATCGTGTTCCCATTATGGCTTGCAAGTATAACTATCTTTTATCTTTTGTCTGGCTATTGACTGTGAAAACTGATAAACATCTTTTGCTATGGTAATTTTGTAACTATTTCTCACTTAATACCATTGTATCATGATTGGTTAACAGGAAAATGATAGAATTCTATATCATCAAAACTACCATTCAACAGGAAAATCTGTAATCACTTTTTAAAATCCAAATGCATATCAGAATTATCTTGGAATATTTCGATAAATACAAATGCCCCGGTATTACTTCCTTTTATTGCCAGAGCTCCTGATAAGTTTCTAATGAACAGACATGTTTAAAAACAACTGGACTATATGAGGATCTTTTTCTTTTATCTATTTTATTTCTTATTCAGTGCTCTCATTTCATTCATGTTTTCCTATTTTTCCATCTCTTCTTTTTTGTTCTGATGTTCTTTCTCAAGTCTTTATCAAGCATAGTAGAAAAGCTTTGGTATACATACATAAATAATATGGATAATATATGTATTTTAGAATACTTATGAATTTTTCCTAACTAAAATATTTATAACATTTTTATTTCACTTGTTTGACTTAGTATGAAAAGAATGCTTGATTTCTAATTTAAAAAATAGGTATGCATCAAAGAACAATACTGTATGGCACAGGGAATTATAATCAATATTTTGTAATGATCTATAATGGAAAATAATTTCAAAAATAATACATATGTATATATATATATATATATATATAACTGAATCACAACAAAAAATAATTCTATTTTCTGAAATTTAGTAACATTTACCTTTTTGCCAGTTTTTCAAAATGTCCTTTGAACATCTAATAACAATGTATCAGGTACAAAATTTTAAATATATTTATGTAGGATATAAGATTAGTAAAAATTAATATAAATATAAATCTATTTTATTTAAATTATTAATAACACCATTCAAGATGCTCCTATTCTTATTTTTTCTGCACTTGATAAAATATTCTCAGAGAAATATTAATATGTCTCACTATGATTATTAAAAAGCAGAGACATTACTTTGCTGACAAAGATCCATCTAGTCAATGCTATGGTTTTTCCAGTGGTCATGTATGGATGTGAGAGTTGGACTATAAAGAAAGCTGAGCACCAAAGAATTGATGCTTTTGAACTGTGGTGTTGGAGAAGACTCTTGAGAGTCCCTTGGACTACAAGGAGATCCAACCAGTCAATCTTAAAGGAGATCAGTCCTGGGTGTTCATTGGAAAGACTGATGTTGAAGCTGAAACTCCAATACTTTGTCCATCTAATCCGAAGAATTGACTGACTGGAAAATACCCTGATGCTGGGAAAGATTGAGGGCAGGAGGAGAAGGGGACGACAGAGGATGAGATGGTTGGATGGCATCATAGACTCAATGGCCATGGGTTTGGGTGGACTCCGGGAGTTGGTGATGGACAGTTAAGCCTGGAGTGCTGTGATTCATGGGGTTGCAAAGAGTCAGACATGACTGAGTGACTGAACTAAACTAATGATTATACATTTTTTTATTTTCCCTTATATTTCTTCTGATTTTTGCTTTATGCATCTTTGTTTCTTTGTTGTTAGGTGTCTAATGGTTTATGATGTCTATCTTCTTTGTGAAGTGTGCTTTTTATCATCAAAACTATTCATCTTTGTTTCATTTAAACAAAAAGAAAGAAAAAATAGTAATATTGTGATATTTCTCTGAATGTTTTGTCAAGTGCAAGGAATAAGATATATAGAGAATATACTATCATTTATTTTTAAAAGACTGTGAAATAATAATATTTTATTATAGTAATAATATGTAAATGCATGTAATAACATGCATGTATATGCATACATACATATATACTTATTTTTGCAGCAAGAAGTACAGAATAATATACCAAAAACTAATGAAAAATTTTGGGATGGGGTAATATTTATGCAAGTGAGACTTCCCTGAGAATATTTTTTTTGAATTTTGAAACTTAGTTTTGAATTTTGAACAACAGCTTTGAATTTTGAGCCATATTTTTGTATTTTGTAAATATTTTATGCATGCAAAATAAAATAGTATCAAAAGGATACAATCAAATGTGAAAACATATATTTGTGGTTTTGTTGTTGTTCAGTTGCTAAGTCATGACCGACTCTTTTGTGACCCCATGGACTGTAAGCTGCCAAGCTCCTCTGTCCATGGGATTTCCCAGGCAAGAATACTAGAATGGATTGCCATCCTTCTGCAGGGGATTGTCCTGACCCAGGGATCAAACCCAAGTCTCTTACATTGGCAGGAGGATTCTTTATCACTTAGTCACCTGAGAAGCCTAAAAATACATATACACAGAAATAACTAAACTGTAACTTCAATTGATAATATTGATAACATAACCATGAAAAGAAAAATGTTGAGCAACTTTTGAACACAGTACTCTAATCACACATTCCTATAAAGATGTAGTCTTAATTTAAATATATATATATAAGTTTTTTTTTTCCAAAGGAATATCAACCTTTATTTATGAGGTTTGTAGGTGGTGGTGGTTTTAGTGTACAATCTGAAAGCATTTTGTGCATTACAAAATTAGGAAATTGTGCAAATACGTTTTTGCAAACTTGGGTTTTCTCTGTGGGAGGAGGGAAATGTATATGGGAAATCAATGTTCTACTGAACTGGAGCTTACCAGTATGAACTTAGAGGTTTTTAGAAAAAATATGTATATATCCTAACTAGTTCCCCTAAAAAGTGTTAGAAGCAATAGCAACCAGTTAGTGAAGAGTACATCTACAGCCCAGATTTTGGTTTCTAGGTACCATTTCCCAGTAAAGGAAACCAAGGATGCTTTGAAAATTGTTAATCATAGATCTACACAGAGAAAGTACAATATGAGCTTGGAATTTCTTTCTTTTCCAAACAGCAAGATAGTGTTCAATGCCCTTTCTCTCAGTAGAATGCCAATTAATCACTATAGAGGGATTATAAAATTAGAAAATCATTTGCAATCACCAGTGCAATAGCAGAGAGAGGCAGAAGTCATCATAGGATGCTAAATACCTGGGTAAATGTTGCTAGGGATGATGATATGTCACAGTCCCAAAGAAGAATACATCTTACTGATTACAAAGAGAGATTTGCTTTTTATAGCCTACTTCTACCAAAGAAAAATCTTTACATGAAAGATACCCGGAAGTCATCACCTTCACTAAGTGACCCTCACTAGTCAGACAGCCTGACACTACATGCCTTGTGATATGTGACAATAAGTACATATGGCTCACATGTAATACCCTTGATGAAATATTGAATCTGCATCAAATCATGAAGAAATAATCAGAAAAATCCAGCATGAGAGATGCTCTACCAGACATATGGTCTGATTCTTCTAAAATGACACTGTCATGAAAGATCAAAAGTAATAATAATAATTTTTAAAATAAATAAACAGAATTCTAGACTGAAAATGACTGAAGACACATAATAACCAGATGAATCCTTATAAAAGGATGCAAGCATCTTGGGGACAACTACAGAAATTTGATAATGATAGTGTAGTTAAAGTCACTCAGTCGTGTCTGACTCTTTGCGACCCCATGGACTATACAATCCATGGATTTCTCCAGGCCAGAATACTGGAGTGGTAGCCTTTCCCTTCTCCAGCGGATCTTCCCAACCCAGTGATCGAACCAGGTCTCCTGCACTGCAGGTGGATTCTTTTATCAGCTGAACTGCAAGGGAAGCCCATGGAAATTTGAATATTAGCTCTATTTTAGATGTCATTAAATCATTGTTAATCTCTTACATGTGATAATGGTACTGTGGTTGTGGTAAAAGAATGTTTTTATTCTTGGGGAGCAGAGTTTTCTCTATGTAGACATTGATAAATATACTAATATCAGAAAAACAAAAACAAAATGCAATAAAGACATTTTCAGACAAACAAAAGCTGGGAGAACTCACTAGCAGATCTGCATTATAAGAAACAGAAAAGGAAATTGTTTAGGTAGAAGGAAAAGGATTCCAGATGGAAGGTCAGAGACGCAGGAAGGAGAGCGCTGGGGCAAAGCTAAATGAAGAACTGGCTATGTCAAACAACAACAAAGATATTTTGTGGCATTTAAAATGGAGAGAGAATGCCCAACCAACAGTAAATGAGTTGAAGCTGAGTCAAGGAAGTAAGGTGTTCTACTGCATTTTCTAGAAAGCAGGTAGAGTTACCAAACTGACATTGGGTTTTGATAAGTCAAGGATGAAAGCTGTCATCACTGGGGCAAGGTTTCTCAACCCTGGCCTGTGACATTTGGGATCATATGTTCTTAGCTGTGGGATACTGTTCTGCATACTGCAGACTGTTTATCAGCGATTCTGACTTCTACTAACAGTCACCATTAGCAATCTGTGATAATTAATTTTATGTGTCAAGCTGATTGGATCATGGGATTCCCAGATATCTGGTTGAACCTCATTTCTAGGTGTGTCTCCGAGAGTGTTTCCAAAGATATTTGCATTTGAATTGGTAGACTGAGCAAAGTGGATTACTATCCCCAGGATGGGTGGGCAGTGAATAGATCCAAAGATGTGCTCTCTCTTCCTGACTGGTGGAGCTGGGGTACTCATCTCTGCCTGCTCTTGGCACTCCTGGTTCTGAGGCCTTCAAACTATACCATCAGCTTTCCTAGGTCTCTAGCTTGCAGACGGCAGGTGGTGGGGCTTCTTGGCCTCCATAATTGTATGAGCCAACATCTTCTCATAAATTTCCATATATATATATATATATGAATATAGATATACAGGCATACTTTGTTTTATTGTGCTTCCCTTTATTGTTCTTCACAGGTATTATCTGTTTTACAAACTGAAGGTTTGTGGCAAACGCGTTGTCAGATGATGGTTAGCATCTATTAGAAATAATTTTCAGTTAAGGTATGTAGAAATTTTTTAGATATAGTACAATCTCACATTTAATATAGTACAGTATAGAATAAACATAGCTTGCACTAGGAAACAAAAAAATTAATTGTATTACTTACTTTATTGCAGTGGTCTGAAACCCAGCCTGTAATCTCTCTGAGGTAAGCCTGGAGATGTATATATATATGTGTGTGTGTGTGTATTTCTATAGATAGATAGATACATACATACATAGATATATACATAGGGTCATATACATGTTTATGTGTATATTATATCCTATTACTTCTGTTTGTCTAGAGAATCTTGACTAGTACACAACACCCTCTGAAACCCTCCTGCCATAATTGTGACATCCAGACTTGTCTCCAGACATTGCCAAGCTTCCCTTATGGTGAGAGGAATCTCTCTAGTTAAAAACCACTGCACTAGGGTATCTAAAAAATAATAGTAAATAAGTATATAACTTCCAAAGTAACAGAGGAAATATTGGAAGCAGTAATCCAAAGATTAAAAAAAGGACCATAACGTGGGTAAGACTAATCCAAAGCACCCAGTTGAAATGGTAGATTTAAATCCGAACATGACACGATAACAGTAAACCATAAATGAAGGAACTGCTCCAAGTAAGATACGAAGATTGCCAGATGAAATACCATGGGGGTGGGTGCGCTGAATGCAGTAATGCCCCGAGGTGCAGAGCAGCCCTGGTCATGGGACAAGTATGAACATGGAGCTGGAATCCCAGCATCCTCCCTCACTGCTTGGCTGTGGGACCATTGGGAAGGACACTTATTTAAGTCTCGATTCCTTTATCAGAAAATTAGGGATTTAATTAGACCAGTAGCTCTCTCCAGCATCAGAATCCTCAGGAGAGCTTTAAAAAAAAAAAAAATTGCATTTCTGTCCTTTCCCAGAAGAACTGAATGAGATTTTGAGGTGGTGTCACTTGGGTTGGGAGACCCAGGTGTTCTTATTTTGAGAACTAAAGATTAAGCATAGGTGTAAGGAGGAAGGGGAGTGGAGGAGGGGAATCTTTCCAGCTTAGGTTGTGTAAGTGTCTGTGAATGGTTTAGGGTGTGTTTGTCAATGGAAACAGGGAGCTAGAGTAGGCAGTTTCTTTTTGTTTCCAGCGCCATTGTAGTTGCTATCTCAGAAACCTGTTCAAAGCCTGTAGATTATGGAGATGGCCCATCCACATTTGCTTAAGGGCCTAAGAAGGCAAAGTTGTTTTTTCCAGTTTCCTGAGGGCTGGTTGAGCTATTTCAAATCCTAAAAGACGATGCTGTGAAAGTGCTGCATTCAATACACCAGCAAATTTAGAAAACTCGGCAGTGGCCACAGGACTGGAAAAGGTCAGTTTTCATTCCAATCCCAAAGAAAGGCAATGCCAAAGAATGTTCAAACTACTGCACAATTGCACTCATCTCACACACTAGCAAAGTAATGCGCAAAATTCTCCAAGCCAGACTTTAACAGTATGTGAACCAGTGTCAGACTTTATTTTGGGGAGCTCCAAAATCACTGCAGATGGTGACTGCAGCCATGAAATTACAAGACGCTTGCTCCTTGGAAGAAGAGTTATGACCAACCTAGACAGCATATTGGAGAAGGCAATGGCAACCCACTCCAGCGTTCTTGCTTGGAGAATCCCGGGGACAGCGGAGCCTGGAGGGCTGCCATCTGTGGGGTTGCACAGTCGGACATGACTGAAGTGACTTAGCAGCAGCGGCAGCAGCAGCAGACAGCATATTAAAAAGCAGAGACATTACTTTGCCAACAAGGCAAAGCTATGGTTTTTCCAGTAGTCATGTATGGATGTGAGAGTTGGACTATAAAGAAAGCTGAGCGCTGAAGAATGGATGCTTTTGAACTGTGGTGTTGGAGAAGACACTTGAGAGTCCTTTGGATAGTAAGGAAGTCTACCCAGTCAATCCTAAAGGAAATCAGTCCTGAATATTCATTGGAAGGACCAATGCTGAAGCTGAAACTCCAATACTTTGGCCACCTGATATGAAGAACTGATTCCTTGGAAAAGACCCTGATGCTGGGAAAGATTGAACACAGGAGGAGAAGGGGACGACAGAGGATGGCATCACCGACTCAATGGACATGAGTTTGAGTAAGCTCTAAGAGTTGGTGATGGACAGGGAGGCCTTGTATACTGCAATTCACAGGGTCGCAAAGAGTTGGACACAACTGAGCAACTAAACTGAACTGAACTGAACTTAGAGCTGGTTAAAAGCAGCAGAAAGATGCTGGTTAGAACTGAGGACATAGACTCAAAGGTATATTATGTTTCTATTGCTGCTGTAACATTCAGTGGCTGTAACAAATACATTCAATGTCTTAAACAATACAAATTTATGATTTTACTGTTCAACAGGCCTGTTACAGATTTTACCAGACTAAATTCATAGTGTTGGGAGGGCTACCCTTCTTTCTGGAGGCTCTAGGGCAGTGGTCCCCAAACTTTTTGGTACCAGGGACCAGTTAGTTTTGTGGAAGACAATTTTTCCATGGGTCAAGTGGGAGTGAATGGTTCTGAGATGATTCAAACACATTTATTGTCACTTTATTTCTATTATTATTTTTTAAAATCAGCTCCACCTCAGATTATCAGGCATTAGATCCTGGAGGTTGGAGACACCTGCCCTAAGGGATAGACAATATGCTTCATTGCCTTCTCCAGCTTCAAGAAAGGTCAAGAATGGTGGCCAAGTCCTTCTCATGTCTCATCTCAGTCACTTCTTTTATTGTTGTCTCTTTTTCTGACTCAGCTAGGAAACATGCTGTTCTTTCAAAAACTCATGATTATACCATATACCCTGGACAATTCAAGCTTATTTCCCTATCATAAAATCTATACCCTTAATCATCATTGCAATGTGTTTTTGCCATGTAAAGTAACATATTCCTAAATTCTAGAGATTAGGGTGTGAATGCCTTTGGAGGCCTGTTATTTCGCTCACCACCAAGGATGACTAAGGAAAGTCTTAGAGGTCTCCAACACAGAATCCCACTGACAGTCCTGTCTTTGTTCTTCCATTTCTCTGCTCAGATTCCAAAATCTGAGACAGAGAACTTCCTTAGCTGAGCCCTGACGGCATGCCCTCCTGATTGACCACCCCAATAAGACTGCAAAAGGGAACAATGGCCATCCCCCTGCTCCCCCTTCTGTTTTGTAAAGAAGGGGACAGGATGGTGGTTAGGTAAACAAAATAAAACATAAATTCACTACCCTAGGCTGTGTCCCCGTCCCTGGGATGGAGATTCACTTGACCAGCAGGAAGGAACACCCAGTAATTAGGACTAAGTAACCAGACCAAAATGATCATGGAGCCTGAATGCAGGATTGGGTATACATCTTTAGTTCTTTCTAGAAACAGAAGAGAGTGTGTTAGTCAAATACCTTTAAAGTATACCTGTAAAGTGTGTTAGTCAAATACCTGTACAGAAATTTTTAATCTTCAGTGTATACTATTACGGTAAGGTGTAACAAATTGCCTATGGTACACAAAAGCTTATAGGATACCATTATCCTTAATTAATGGGTAAATGCATGGCTTTTATTCAATGAAACTGATTTATTGTCTTAATTTTCAGATGTTCTGCCTCACGTTTCCACCGAAACCGCTGTGTGCCCATAGTAACCAGCAGACACCGTGCATGTGTGGTCCCCTTTATGACCTGCACCTAATTAGTTTTTTATTGTCATCTTCCAACTCACGCTTAAACTGTACAAACAGGGGCAGCATGACTCCCAATACCGATTAATAAGCCTCCAGCCCCGGTCCTGCAATAAACAGGGAGTATTTATGGTACGAGATTGGCATCTGGTGCCCGCTTCTCCTTGCGGTTCTCTGGGGCGGGGCGGGGGGGGGGCGGTGGTGGAGTGTGGGCCTCCGAGGGGGCGGTGCTGATGAAGACCCAGCTAGCGCCGGCCCCCGTCCTGACTGCATCACCCCTACCTGTCCTTCACTGCCTTTATTAGGCTCGGCTAGTTAAGTGAAAGGGAGAGAAAGGAGCTGAAAGCTGGTGGGTGTTGGAGCTTCGAAGTCCATAGTTTCCGGCTAATTGCTGGTCCTAACAGGCACAATTAACTGCTACAAGCCCTTTGAGATGGCCCAGGGCCTTTCTCAGGTAGCAGCCATCACCAGATAAAGGCTGAAATGTGCTGCTCTTAGAGAGACGCTTGCAGACAGGAGTGTCACAGCCTGCCAATTACAGTCTCCCTGTACACAGTCACTTCTCAGAGAGACGAAGAACCCAGAGGAAGACCCAGCGTTAAAGGGAGATGGCAAGGGCTGTTCTCAGCCCCAGGAGCTGAACTGTAGCTCTGGTGGACTGGGAGTTGGGTGTGGGAGGTGCTTTGCAGATTAAGCCCTTATTGTTGAGTCCATCAGAAACCCCATTTTTGTGGACATTTGCTATTTGCATTTCCCTCCATCTCCAAACTTCCTGGCAAAAACACCATCCTGCACCCTCCTCCCCATTTTTTTTTAATTGGTGAGGGGCAAACAGGCAAAAATTAGACACTTCCTGGAAAGATAAAGGTAAATTGATGCTGAGGAAAGAGTGCTTAATTAGGAGTCAAGATTCCCCCACCTCCTCCCCCAATTTAAACAGCTACACAGAGTCACATCTTTCTCAGAGGGTTAGATAAGATGAAAATCTCATTTCAAGTGTTATTTAAGCTACATATACTATAAATCTGCTGTGAAGTGCAGTGTATGTTGATTTCTGAAGATAACATTATTCAGTAATTTCTATGTGTTAACTCCAATGCAATTGTAAAATATATAGCAAAGAGTACATATTAAAATATAACTTTTATTTTTTCTCATCAAACAATAGAAAAGAATTAATGATGTTTTCATTCCAATCCCAAAGAAAGTTAATGCCAAAGAATGCTCAAACTATAGCACAATTGCACTCATCTCACACACTAGCAAAGAAATGCTCAAAATTCTCCAAGCCAGGCTTCAACAGTATGTGAACCGTGAACTTCCAGATGTTCAAGCTGGATAAGAAAAGGCAGAGGAACCAGAGATCAAATTGCCAACATTCGCTGGATCATCGAAAAAGCAAGAGAGTTCCAGAAAAACATCTATTTCTGCTTTATTGATTATGCCAAAGCCTTTGACTGTGTGGATCACAATATACTGGAAAATTCTGAAAGAGATGGGAATGCCAGACCACCTGACTTGTCTCTTGAGAAACCTGTATGCAAGTCAGGAAGCAACAGTTAGAACTGGACATGGAACAACAGACTTGTTCCAAATAGGAAGAGGAGTATGTCAAGGCTGTATATTATCACCCTGCTTATTTAACTTCTACGCAAAGTACATCATGAGACATGCCAGGCTGGATGAAGCACAAGCTGGAATCAAGACTGCTGGGAGAAATCTCAATAATCTCAGATATGCAGATGACACCACCCTTCTGGCAGAAAGTGAAGAACCAAAGAGCCTCTTTAGTTCAGATCAGTTCAGTCACTCAGTCAGACTCTTTGTGACCCCATGTACTGCAGCACGCCAGGCCTCCCTGTCCATCATCAACTCCCGGAGCCCACCCAAACTCACATCCATCGAGTCGGTGATGCCATCCAGCCATCTCATCCTCTGTCATCCCCTTCCCCTCCTGCCCCTAATCTTGCTTTGGCTCCTTCTCTTCATTCTTTCTGGAGTTATTTCTTCACTCTACTCCAGTAGCATATTGGGTACCTGCCGACCTGGGGAATACCTCTTTCAGTGTCCCATCTTTTTACCTTTTCATACTGTTCATGGGGTTCTCAAGGCAAGAATACTGAAGTGGTTTGCCATTCCCTTCTCCAGTGGACCACATTCTGTCAGACCTCTCCACCATGACCCGTCCATTTTGGGTGGCCCTACACAGCCTGGCTCATAGTTTCATTGAGTTAGACAAGGCTGTGGTCCAGGTCATTAGATTGGTTAGTTTTCTGTGATTGTGGTTTCAGTCTATCTGCTCTCTGATGCCCTCTCTCAGTGCCTACCATCTTACTGGGGTTTCTCTGAACTTGGACGTGGGGTATCTCCTCTTAGCCACTCCAGCACCGTGCAGCCACCACTCTTGATGAAAAAAAAAAAAAAAGAGCCTCTTGATGAAAGTGAAAGAGGAAAGTGAAAAAGTTGGCTTAAAACTCAACATTCAGAAAACTAAGATCATGACAACTGGTCCTGTCACTTCATGGCAAATAGATGGGGAAACAGTAACAGACTTTATTTTGGAGGGCTCTAAAATCACTGCAGATGGTGACTGCAGCCATGAAATTAAAAGACACTTGCTCCTTGGAAGAAAAGTTATGACCAACCTAGACAGCATATTAAAAATAGAGACATTACTTTGCTAAAAAAGGTCCATCTTGTCAAAGCTATGGCTTTTCCAGTAGTCACATATGGATATGAGAGTTGGACTGTGAAGAAAGCTGAGAACCAAAGAATTGATGCTTTTGAACTGTGGTGTTGGAGAAGACTCTTGAGAGTCCCTTGGGCTGTGAGGGGATGCAACTAGTCAATCCTAAAGGAAATCAGTCCTGAATATTCATTGAAAGGACTGAAGCTGAAGCTGAAACTCCAGTCCTTTGGCCACCTGATGCAAAGAACTGAGTCATTGGAAAAGACCCTGTTGCTGGGAAAGATTAAAGGCCAGGAGGAGAAGGGGACGACAGACAATGAGATGGTTGGATGTCATCACCAACTCGATGGACATGAGTTTGAGCACGCTCCAGGAATTGGTGATGGACAGGGAGGCCTGGCATGTTGCAGTCCATGGTGTCACAAAGAGTCAGACATGACTGAGCTACTGAACTGAACTGAATGATATTCAGAGTTGAATTTCTTTACTTTAAAGTACATGATGCAACTTTGCTCTGTGATGTTAGGGACACGTCACATCTCCTCCAGTACTCATTTTCCCCATCAGCAAAGACTGGAGTTAGACAAGATGGCCTGTGATGTCACTGCCAGGGCGGATGTTCTTGGACAACACACTCCCCTAGGGTACGGCCACCAGCAGCACCAGAAGGCTAGGTTGGTACTCACTCTTCCAGCCTAGACCCTGAAGTCACGTGGTGGAGACAGTGCCCATTCCCACTGCCAGTGTAATGCATCTATACCTGCTACACACTCTGTCTACAACCAATGGTGGCCATGCACCAGCCACAGATGAAGGAACAAGAGTCTGATAGAAGTCTGGATCATGGGACATCCCCACGGCCTGAAATATGTGACAGTGTGGGACCAATTAGCAGACAACTGAGCACCTTCAGATGACCACTGTGGAAAGGGGTCGGTGCCCTTAACTCAAGCCTCCTGTTTCTTTCCTTCCACAGTCAAGTCTGTGTCAAGCTCTACTTGAGAACACTCCTTTTCCAGATGGTTCTGTAAAGTTCCAGGAAATGGTGAGCCACTGGTATTCAGAGAAGGCCCACAGAGGGAGGCTGTTGGGGTGAAAAATGAGCATCAGACACAAGTGGGCAATTGGGAAACCTGGGATCTGTTCCCTTCTCTGCCATTTCCTGGTGCTGTGACATTGAGCAAGTGTCTTAAACTTCCTGGGCCTCTTTTCCTTGATTTTACAGGTGAGGGATTCATGTTTCGTGACATTTTTGATTCTTTCTAGCTTTGATGTTTGAAGATTCTAAGTGGTCCTACTTGGTCTCTTGCAAGTTATTATTGCTCTTTCTAACTATGACAGTTGGGGTGCCCCAAAAGGAAGATGGGAGAAGGAAAGGATGATGGGAAGGAGGCAGGCATTTATACCCTATTACAAGATCATATAACAGAGTTACTGTACAGTACACCTGAAACTTACTCAACATTGTAAATCAACTTAATTCCAATATAAAATAAAGATTAAATTTAAAAAAAAAGGAAAAAGGAAAAAATTTCTGGGAAAAAAATAGAAAAAAATTGTGACCCTGGGATAGGCAAAAATTCCTTAGATATGGCACAAAATATATGAAGCAGAAAAGAAAAACAAAAATTAAGCTTCATCAAAATTAAAAAACTTTATGATTGGAGAAAACCATTAATAAAATAAAGAGGCAAGACTATATAAATAATTCTTATAAGTCAATAATCAAAAAAACATAAATCCTGGCTGAAATATGGTCAAAAGATTTCAACAAATGCTCCAACAAAGAAAATTCAAAGAAGGCAAATGCATGTATGAATAAATGTTTAATATAATTGGCTATTCAGGAAATGTAAATTAAAAAAGAGATGTACACCCATTAAAATAACTAATATACAAAAACTGATAATATCAAGTGTTAGTAAAGACTTGGGGAAATGATAAGTCTCACGCAGTGAAGGGGAGAAAGCAAAATGGTTCAGCCATTTGGAAAACAGCTTGGCAGTTTCTTATAAAATTAAATACCTACATACCTTATGACCCAGAAATTCCACTCTTAGATATCTATTTCCTAAGAGAAATGAAACATATGCCCATGTGAAGACATGTGTGCAAGCATTCTTAGTAGCTTTATTCATAATAGCGTAACATTGGAAATAACTCAAATATTCACCAGCCTGCAAGTGGATAAATGTGGTATATCCATACAATGGAATAGTTCTTAGCAATGAATAAAAAAGAAAGAAGCACTGGTCCTTATTACCACTTGGATGAGCCCAAACATGTTATGCTGCATGAAAGTCAGGCAGAAAACAGTACATTCTGTCTGATTTCATTCATTTGAAAGTCTATAGCAACAAAAAGCAGACCAATAGTTGTGTAGGGCTCATGGCCAGGTACACAAGAGGATTTAGGGGTCATGGAAATTTTTGAAGTCTTGATTCTGTGGCCATTGTGTTACTACAATCCTGTACAAAACTCATGAAACTGTGCATTTTAAACTGTTGAATTTTATCAAATATTTCAAGCATCAAAAGTGCACATTTGAGAGTGACAGAAGTATGTGCTTACTTTGGTGCCAGACACTGGATCTGTCATGGTGGAGTGTTGGGTTTATTACGAGGGTCACCTTGAAGTAGCCTTGAGGAACAGGTTGCCTGAATTCTAGATCTGACTCTGTCACAACCAGGGATGCTGGTGTAAAACAGCCTGAGTGCCCCCCCCAACCCAATGGATTCCTCTCCAAAAGGCCACTACAATTGGATTCAAAATTCTTCCAGGAAGAAAATTCTTCTTGGGGAAGGTGAGAGACTCTGAGGAGTTGGGGTGTTCAGAGACAAGATAGCCTGGAAGACAGCTTGACCATTGTCCTTAATCAATCAGATGCTTGGGGATAGGAGGAGGGTGACAGCTGGCTGATGGAGATGACGAAGGCACAGTATTCCATGAAGTGGCCCTGTCTCTCTCAGGGACAAGGGGATCGATATGGAATTTGTCCTCTGTCCGTGCACTCATATTAACTCACCAAAATAATATCAGGAAATTAAGTGCCCAGAATGTCTGAGTAATATGTTGTGGAAATTGAAGGAAGGGTATATACTGAGCTCATCGGTCACACCAATACAAAACAGAAGAACTGTCTGAGAAGGCAGAAGAAACTCAGAGGAGGTGACTCTCTGTAGGCATCACCCCTGGGCCCCCGTGATGATACCTTACAAACCACTGCACACAAGCAGCCTAGAGAGTGATCCCAGGTGGGCATCATTCTGAGGGAAGAGGCTCCTAGAAGCAGAAGGGACCAGGAGGACCAGTGTGCTCTTCATCTTTCTAGGGCTGACAGTCCCCTTTCAGCTTCCATCTATACCCTCCACTAAAGGATTTTGTCTCCTTCCATATCCATGTGGTAGAAGAGGGTTGGGCCACCCTCTAGATGTTCTCAGCACTTCGGGACCACCAGTCCACCAGAACCTCAGATCCAGGTTACAAACTCAGGAGAAAGACTGAGCCGGTAGAGTTAGGTGCATGCCTCTGGTCCAAACCACTGGGCCCTGGGCCTCAATTGCCCAACAGAGTCCTCAGAGCATGGAGAGCTGATGGGTAGTAGGATTTCCAAGCAGTCTCTCCAAGGGATCTGGTGGGTACCCATCCTTCCTCCCCACCTAGGCTGCAGCCTGCTCACCCATGCAATGAGAGAGTTGACCCAGTTTCCTCCAGCATCCCCTTAAAGCTCTGCAACAGTGGAATTCTGTGCCTCTCTGTGCATCTCTGATCTCCAGAAGTGACTGGTTTTGTCTTCTAATGCTCTAAGGACTTCAGAGGGTGGGCTTGGCAGGAAGGAGCTGCTGCTGGAGGGCAAGGTTGCCGAGCCCAGTCATCCAGGTCTGAGTTTATTTTCAGAATCCCTTTCTCCTTTATATTCCAGTGGAGATCCCTGGCAGGGAGCTAACCCCTTCCAGTGTCTCCCAGCAGCCCTCCTCACCACCTCGCAATGTGTAGACCTCTCCTTCCAAAGGGGGCTGCTGGCACAGTGCTCCTTCTGAGAAGGGCATGGAAGTGACAACCGTGACAGATTGTGGGTGGAATTTTTGTTCCTTTCCCTCCATCTTCAGCTGAGCAGAGCACTGGGGAAAGCAAACCAGCACTTGTTTTCAGATCTTCACTGTTCTCCTCCACAGAATGTGCATAATCACCTGGTCTGCCACCTCAGAGCACAGAGAAGATCGATATGGAAACTCAGGATGAACAGCCATCAAAATCATGACATGTTCCTTGATGCTGGGTCTCAAAACTAGACTTCAGGGTACTGGGGCTTGGGGCAAACACCTGACTCATCCTCATCTTTTTCCAAGAAGACAGAGAAAAGCTTCCTGAATCTCTCACAGTAGCTGAGGACACAGAAAAAGCAGAGTTTTCTCCTGGCCAGTGTATGAGTTTCCAGATGAGTGTGTGTGTGTGTTTATAAATGCATACACATGTAGGAGTGTAGGAGCTCTTCTTGTGCAACTTTGGGGCAAATTCAGCAAAAAGCAGATCCTTTGACAACAAGCAGCACAGGGCTCATGGTGGTAGAGGTGCTCAGGTTTCCTTGTTCATCCATCCACAGAGCCAGGGAGATGTGTGGTTTTGGCCACTGAGGGTGGAGTAAGAGGGGCAGGAAGGACTGTGTTGGTATCAGTAGGCCCTGTACATTTACAATTCAATCCAGGACAAGCTACATAATTTGCAGAGTCCAATGCAAAATGAAAACAGAACACTTTGTTTAAAGGTTATTAAGAATTTCAAAATGGCAACAAGAGTACCATAAACCAAGTATGGGGACCTGGTGAGCACAGGGTCCAGGGAAGACTACAGGTGACATGGTTGCGAAGTTGGCCTGGATTAAGCTCATCAGTTTATACCCAGTCTGCAAGAATTACACCTTCAGCCCTTTCGCTAGCCCTGTCACCACAGGCACTCCTGCCTCTGTCTCTGGGCCCTGTCTCTGGGCCAAGTCACCATGGCCTCCCTCTTGGCACCCAGCTCTGTGTCTTACACTCGGGATGGATACTTTAACTGCTGGTTGAATTGGCCTGAGATATTTAACATTTGGTTAAATGCTGGAATTGTTCATTTGATGAAATTGCCACATTTGTTTTTATGTCCTGATTCCCCAGCAAATGTGTGCAGTGCTCATCAAGAACTGCAGCCTGGAAGGTGTGAGCTTCCCTCCCACAGCACGTATTCATTCGCATCCACCCATCATCTGGCATGGCTTGGCTGAGGGGAAACTTGAATAAGACACCAGGGTAGGAAGACACTCTTGCAGGTTAACATCAGAGAACCGTGTTAAAATTCTGCTTTGAGATATGACCAAGCTTTCCTGTGACAAACAGCCCTTCACGGTGGCCCAGGAGGACCTGCATCCTGAACTCCTGCTCTTAGGGTTTAGTGGACCAAAACCAGTGCTGCCCAGGACCCAGACCAGATGACATAAGGACGAGGACCAGGGTCAGCTGGCAACTGTGTCCAGAGGCAGAGCTACATAAGATCAGATCAGGGCACCCTTTCCAATAGCCAGGCTGTTCAAAGGAGGAAAGGATACCAAGGAAGGCCCTTTTGGGCTGGAAGGGCAGCTGGGTTGAGTCATTGGTTTGCTGACTTGGCCTTCCTCCTTCCATGGCCTTTGTCATGATGGACTCTTCCTGCTAGACTCTGCTCTGAAAACCCTACAGGGATGATCACGCATACTGGTCACAACAACTCTGTGAGATGCACACTACTTCCCCTCCTTTTTGTAAGAAGAGCATCAGAAGCAGAAAAGTGGTGAAGCCTGATTTTGAACATGGTATTTGGAGAGCAAGCTTGCTTTATATTACCCTCCACCCACTTCCAGCCCAGGGAACACTTTTAAAAATACAAATGGCTAGGCTCTTTGTCCAGAGATTCTGATCAATTTGGCCCAACAGGCATGTGCATGATTTAAAACTTGCCTAGGCAACTCTGAGCCCCAGGCTGAAGGGTTAATGTTGAGAGTCATAGGGCCAGAGGGGTTCCAAGGTCCCTCTCAGTTCCAGGACCCCCTAATGCTCTGATTCTACCTTTTGTACAAAGGATGCTTTGCTCATGCTTTGTAGGGCGGCTCAAATTCTACTTCCCTTTCTAGTCTCAGAGCCAGATCTAATCACAGGGCCATTTTCCCCTGTCTTTTGTGCCTTACAAAGAATAAAATTAGCCAAATGGATAAAAGCTCATTGTAGGCATATGTAGAGCATTTCAAAGTCTATTTATCAAAAGACTGACCACTGCATTTATACCATGGAAGCTCCAAGTGCACAATGACTCTGTCATTTAATTTTGAGGACAAAAAAAATAAAAAAATAAAAAACAACAAGAGCCTCAAAGTCATAGCCAGCAACTGGAGAGATTTTGTGCTGGACATGGTTTCTCTTTGCAGAGACAGCCAAGTTCAATGCCATCCTCCTTAAGGATGGTCTCTCACCCCCAAGTTTTTATTGTTGTTTAGTCTCTAAGTCATGTCCGATTCTTTGCGACTCTATGGACTATAGCCCTCTAGTTTCCTCTGCCATGGGATTTTTCCAGGCAAGGATACTGGAGTGGGTTGCCATTTCCTTCTCCAGGGGATATTTCCAACCTTGTTTCCTGCATTGACAGGCAGATTCTTTACCGCTGAGTCACCAGGGAAGCCCCACCCTCATCCCCAGATATCTGATCATTAAAGGAAGGAATAGGAACAGTTTAGCTATGTTGCATGTTGCCTTGTCTAACCCAGCACCCCAGCTCCTCATTCTCACTAAGCTGTGTCACTTGACCTAAGCCTAGGAAATGCCCTTCCCCACTAGATGCCATTCCCCACTGGTCACTGCTCTGCTATCATAACACCTCATACCAATGTGTGGTCAAAATGTGTGATGGAGTCAGTAGTGGTGGGTCCGGAGCTACTGGAAGGCTTTATTTTTAAGAACATGAGTTTGTTCAATCCTTCAGTTAAGAAATGTTTATTGAGCACCTACTTTTCCTTACGCTCTGTGGGTTTTTGCCTCTAAATTGTGTTTTGTGCTAGTGTTTCCAATGGCTCAGCAACACACTAGGCTCCATAATGTCAATGTGAAGTTTTCATCTTCATTCACACAGGCAGCCCTGTCATGATATGTCCCTTCTGTACACGATCTGCTTACCCAATGCTGCAGGGCAACTCCTGTGTCTGTCAGAGCACCTCCATCCTGATGGACGTTGGCTGGTTCATGGAGAAACAGAGCCGGTGCAGTTCAGTTGTACCCAGGAGAGGGTACAGCCAGGACGGTCCTTTGTAGGACACACCCGTCTCCTGACTGCCGCTTTGCCAATGCCTCAATACTTGGCCAGACACCTCATAACCCGCTCGACTTTGAGAACACACATATTCAGAAGTGGATTATTGAAGACAGTGATGTACATACATACCCATTCATGCTCTTTGCTTAAATCAATCTTCCCATTTTCCCGATATGGAAATTTACACACTGAAGCACACAGATATACTAGGTGAGTATGTCATACAGTACCTTTCTTCCCCCAAAGCCAATTCAACAAGTCTTCACATTAAATCTGGAAGTAGGACTGAGTGCTGGCTGTATGCCAAGAAGTGAAGCACATACAAGGAACGTGTGAGACATGATTTCTGCCTCGTGGCAGCCCATAAGCTGTGCTCAGACTTGAGAGACGGCCGGCCATGGCAGCCAGAAGCCCCACCCCCCACTGCTTCCAGGAAATAGCCCAGCACAGAAAATCCTCCACCCAGGCCTGAACAATCCTTCCTCTCCCAAACTGCAGCCAACCCGGGGTTGCCAAATGTACCTCAAGACCATTTAGAAAGTCTCCCCAGCTTCCCAGACCCCTCACCTTGATCAGCCTTTGCTAATCAGAGACTGTCTCAGTAGCTCCTCTTTTTGCTTTATAATGTGTATTCTTCTTTCTAATGTTTCCTTGAACCTCTGTCCATGAAAGTGACCAGACAGAATCCTCTGCTGTATGCTTATGAATCAACGGATGGTTTGTTTTGTCTTAGACTTCATTTTGCCTTTGTCAGATAACTTATAAATGACACAACCAGAGCAGCAGACCAGATGAAATCAGGTCCCAGATGTATTCAGAGACGGGCAGGAAAAGATGGGCTGAGGGGCCCAGAGTGATTTCTCGGAGGAAGTCTGACTTGAAGGAGGCCTTGCCACAGGAGCTGGGTAGAGCAGCAGGGAAGGCGGACAGGAAATGATGACCTAGAAAGAATAGGTGATTTTGTGGAAAAGAGCCATGGATAGAGGTGGGTGTGGACAGTCCTGAATCCCTTCCCTTGGGTGTATGCTTCACAAATATGAATCCCTAATCAAGACAATTCACAAGCAATTGTTCAGGATGTTGAGAGGAAGGCCATGTGCTTAGGTAACGTCCTGAAAGTCCATATATTAAACACTTCTGGTGTGATGTAAACAAAGTTGTGACATTTAAACTTTGCCCATCTTCAATCAGTGATAACAGCTGCTGGGCAATATCATGCCATGTACATGCTTTACTCTCTGGAGTATTTTCCGAATGTCCGGTCTTTGAAGTATCAAGAAGATGCTCGCATGTATTTTATGTTGCGTTATTGTAAGTGATACACATTCAACCAGTTAATGCATATTAAGTCCCCAACATGTGCTAAGCACTGCTCTAGGCCTGGAAATAGAGCAGGGGGTAAAAAAAAAAGAAAAGGAACCTACTCACACAGAACTGACATTATAGTTGGAGGGGACTGATATCTTCTCATCGCTGTTGCTCTCCAGCGTTCTCGAATCTTCCAGGGCCACTGGCAGGGTGTTGCAACTCTAGCTGGATCTTTGGCAAGAGCTTCTGGGACATCATATGCACAAGTCCACAAAATAACACATCACTGACCTGTTCCCCCCAAGAGAGAGCCCAGGCCTGTGGATGAGGCCATAGATGGGGCCTCTACCTAAAGAATGGGTACAGTGCTGGGAAGCGAAGCTTGGAGATGAGTTAGGCAAGTGAGTCACATCAGAGTCTAAGGACTTGTGAGCTAAATGAAAGATTCAGAGAAGCCCACTTCAGACACTGGAATGAGGCTGCAGTCCCTCCACTCACTCAGCACACGTTTGTGAGCATTGCTATATGACAAATGCTGTACTGAGTACTGCACCCTGGGAAAGCAAAAGTAAGAAAGACAGATGACGTCCTTCACCATCTTGCATCCAGTGATGGAGACAGCTTAGCAAGCGATCACATGAAAGAGTGATGAATGCCATAAAAGAGAAAAAAAAAAAACCAGAGCTCCAGAAACATTCTACAGGGGCACCTAAACTGATCTAAGTGAGAAAGGTTTGGTGAGGCTCTGGACAAAGAACAGATTTTTAAATCCGGGTCTGATGAGTAAGGAGGAGTGAGCTAACTGGAACACACACAGAGGCAACTCACACACGCTATACAGTAAGTCCCTTACATACAGTTTCTGTTCTGAGAGGGTGTTCCTAAGTCCAGTTCGTTCATAAGTCCAGCAAAGTTAGCATAGGTACCCAACTAACACAGCTCTATAGTACTGTACAGTGAAGTGAAGTTGCTCATTCGTGTCTGATTCCTTGCAACCCTATGGACTGTAGCCTACCAGGCTCCTCTGTCCATGGGATTTTCCAAGCAAGAGTACTGGAGTGAGGTGCCATTTCCTTCTGCAAGGGATCTTCCCTACCCAGGGATTGAACCCAAGTCTCCCTCATTGTAGGCAGACACTTTACGGTCTGAGCCACTAGGAAATAATCCTTTTCACACCAATAGTGCATACATAAAAAACAAACACAAAAAATAAAAACATATAAAACATTTTTATAGTACAGTACCTTGAAAAGCACAGTAATACAGGACAACAACTGGCATATAGGAGCTGGCAGGCATGTTCACATTTTTGAAAGTTTGCATGTAGGGGACTTACTGAATGTTCCAGCATCTACAGAAACTCCTTGTAACCATCAGAGTTCTTAGTTACAAACACTAGAAATCTTTTCTAGATAACTTCAGATGAGGAGGAGTTTTTTGGAAGAATATTAGATGCTGATCAAAGGACAGGAGGGCTGCAGAATCAGGCAGGAGCCCAAGGAAGTTGAACCTCCCAGACTGTAGCCAGACTGTAGCTTGTCCCATAGGAAAGGTTCATTAGGACATTGTTCCTAGATTCACCATCACTGGGCACCTGCCTGAACTCATGTGTGTTAGTTGCTCAGTCATGTCCTACTCTTTGTGACCCCATGGACTATAGCACTCCAGGCTCCTCTGTCCATGGAATTTTCCAGGCAAGGATACTGGAGTGGGTTGCCATTTCCTTCTCCAGGGGATCTTCCTGACCCAGGGGTCAAACCAGTGTATCCTGCATTGCAGGTGGATGAGCTATTAGGGAAGCCCACATCAACTCATGAAGGTCCCAAACAACAGAGAAAGGGAATATCTACATCCCTTTGGGTGTAGATTCACACTAGGGATTTCCCCTAATCAAAGGAAACTGTTCAGACACTGGGCAACCAGCATATGACAGATACCCACAAAAACTTTGTGTGGTTGAAACAGAGAACAAACAAGCAAACAAAAAAGCAGACACCAGTAGGCCCAAAAGTCTGAAACTGGGTTAGGGAGTTGTACCTTTATCCTCAGAGCAATAGAAAACCATTCATGGTTGTTCAGTGGGGACGGGGGTGATGGTGGTGGTAGTGACAGGCACATGGAGGGAGCGTTCCCTGTTGGAGCATGGGGGATGGATGGAGGGTGAATGGCCAGAGAGCACTTGATAAGAAATTGCAGAAATGAGGGTGGAGGAGAATAGTAATGGTCTGAGTTAGAGCTGGAGACATGCCCAGGGATCTGATGGGTATCTAGGAAATAGGATCAGGGTGAGGGAGGGGCAAGTGCTTAAGAATGAGCCCTAGGCCATTGGTTTGGGCTACAGGGTGCTCAGTGGTACATCCCATATATGCAGGTGCTCCTAAGGAGGTCCAGCTCAGGGGCTATGGGGAGAGGCAGAGCTGAATGTCTGTGAGGCACCTGAATGTCCTTCTCAGTGGGGCTCAGGAGAGAGGATTTGGCTGGAGAGGGCAAGCAGGGGTCAGCAGGCCAGAAATGGTGAGGCCAGGGTCAAAGACATCCTTTTCTTCCTTAAGAGGTGCTAAGGAGGACTTGCCCCAGGGTAGGGTGTGAAGGCTAATGGAGTCATATTAGAAAAGGGCAAACAGATTACCAGGGTCAAGGGTGAATAGAGGTGAGAGGACATGTGTGGAAACTCGTCCTTTGGATCTAGTGGCAGGAAGTGCATGGTGTAAAACAACTTCAGTGCAGAGAAGCAGAAAGATTTTCTCTGTGTATTTAAGAAGAAGCAATCACAAGGGTGAAGACAAGAGCTGGAGGTGGCTGTGAGGGTGAGAAAGAATTTCTTCCTAAATATGAGAGACTTGAGCACTTTCAAATATCAGCAGAAAGGAAGCAGGGAGAACCTATACTTGTTTAAAGCTTATGATGAGCCAGCTACTATTATGAGTGTTTTCTATGTACTAATTCTTTCAATCTCCAAAACAAGCACAGTTGATGGAAACTTGAATCATCTTTTTTCAGGTGGTGACACCAGGCACAGAGAGCCCAGGTACCATCCTTAAAGTCACCAGGCCAGGTATTGGCTCTGAGATAGAGCATTTCAACATCAATTCAGAAAATAGCTCACAAGGAAGAGAGATGTCTGAGATGAAGCAGAGAATGGAGATTCTCAGGGCCTCAGAGGAGCAGAGACAGGACCACCCCCTCACACAACTGGATGGATCAGCTTGGATGGAGGGGCTCTTCTCTTTCCTAACACAGAAAGAAAGACAAGAGGATGGAGTTTGATATGAGTAGAGTAGTGGGTGTGGTGACATTTTGGGGTGCACTTCAGCTGGTGGCTTTTGCTTTGTCTCTAAAGTGAGAGGCATGATCATTGGCTGAGAAGGAGGGGCAAGATGAGGAGGTGGTTCAAGGATTTGAGGAGGATAAGGTCCAGAACCTTGTCAACCAGCAAAATCTAGGAGATGGTGGGCAATTTAGAGGCTCTGGTCTGGCTGGCTGAATATGCCCTGAAGCTGACAGCTCAGACTTCCCCCTCCCCTCGCTTGTCACTTCCATCAACAGATTGCCTCATCCTTGATCCTTCAGCAGGTCTGGCACCAGAGAACAGCTTCAGTTCAGAAGCGCCGTCCCGGAAGGCAGCTCAAAGACCATGGTTTTGCAGATCTGTGGCTGGGAGTGTGGGAAGGATACAGGAGGAGTTTACCAGGGAAGGACTGGCTGGGAATTGTACCTGATACACTTTTCTTCCTCTAGAGTGAGGTCCCACCCAACAGATGGATGATAGAAGATGAACTTCCCTTTGGTTTGTTTTCACTATTCCATTTTATGAGACTCTTGGTCACTGAGTGAGCCTAACATCACTATCACTGTTCCTTTCTGGGCACCTCTCTGGGCACCTCTTCTGGGCACCTCTTCAATCCTAGGATCTGCCTTCTGGTTACCAGAGAGACTGGTGTTGAAGCATCAACCATCACCACTGTCTTTCTGGGACCCTGTTCTGGGGGTCCATGCTGCTGGAGGCCCACATCTCACTGGTGCTGCCCTAATGCATTCCACACATCCTTCAGCTCATCTTGCTATTTTTGAAAACCAAAGGAGACCAGGGGCGTTAAGGAATCTGTGTGGAGCTGGGCCAACCCAGCTGTATTTTGGAGTTTTTGCCTGCTTAAGAAATATTTTTCATTGTTTTGAGTTTGATGAGAATATGTTTTCCCATTAATTTTTAAACCCAAATTGGATCCATATGTTTTCTGATTCATGCCTGTTTCACTCATCTTCCTGCTTCAACAGAGCATTTGATGTCCAAGAAACCTCTTTATATGCACCCTTTCCTGCAGATTGATGAGAAAAGATGAGGAATTGAGGAAATCCTAATGACCATGAAATCCTGGAGTTCTTTTGGAATTGTAATCACAAATTAAAATGGTCACCTCAGGTTTTCCCAGAAAGCAGCTCTTTCCAGGGCAAAGTGTCTCTGGGGCCCTTTTCATCTGGGGGAAATTGTTATATAGCCTCCACTTTGAGCACCTCTAAAGTCAGAGGTCAAACCTGTGGAGCTTGAAGGTAGCCACTGTGTTTTCTCGGTGAGCTGGAACGGAGGGAGTATTCCTGGCTTGTGTTCTGCCCAGTGGCCGTGGCAGAGCGGACCTCCCATGTCGACACTGGACTTTGGTCTACATTTCCCAGAGACCTTTGTAATACCGGGGCAGGTCTGTCATTCTGAGCCCTGAGAAGTAGAGCCCTGCCTCAGTTGGAATGTCTCCAGTCCCAGTGACACCCAGGCTGGTCAGCTCATGGAAACAAGGTACAGCCTTCACTATCAGGCCTGTCAGAAACCTGTCAGATAGCCCCACAGATTACATGAGCCTCAGGGTTTTTTCTCCTTAAATGTACCTCCATTGCAGCTTTGTTACAGGAAAAAAAACATCCTTTTTAAAAATTTAAAAACCACATGGAGTGGACTTTGAACATTGTTGTATCATCAAACTTCTGTTTTTATTTTGGTTTTGTCTTGATCTTCTGAGAACCTCAATTTCTCTATCTATAAAGTTTGAATAATAATACGTAGCTCGTAGCTCGATATTGTAGAAAGGATTGATTTTGTTAAACACTCTTAAGCTGCAAAATGCTTCAGGCAGTTATATGATAATCATCTCATGCCTCTTAACCCGCTCCGGAGGACCCACAACTGGAGAAAGGGACTAGTTCCCACTCCCTACCCGTCAACACACACACACACACACACACACATACACACACACACGAACACTCACACAGCAAAGAGAGTATGAGCTTTCCAGGATCTCGAAGTGACAGCAAGGTTTCCAAGCAGGAGGAGTCAGTTCCAGGATTTCCCTCAGCACCCTCTCTTCCCTTCTCCATGGGCGTCAGTCTCTCCATTTGGTTGTTTGAATTTGGTAATGGTCCAAGCAGAGACGTTTAATTCTCAAGACTGCCTGCATCTTCCCCGTTGGTGGGATGTTTAAGTGCCTTGTTGATATTCACTTGATAGCCTCTAGGATGAAAGAATTCGGTTCAAAGGGGCAAAAGACCTTCTGGTTTTACATAACCTCTTCAGGTTTCTAACTGCCAACAGCCGCAAAACCAGATCAAGGATTCAAGGTGCAGAAAAGTCCTTGAGAAGAAGCGAACCAGCCTCACATATGGTTGGTCTCTCTTTCCCTCTCTCTCTGTCTTTGCCAGAAAGAAGTGTAGGACCAATTTATGCACAAATTGGTCACATTTTCACACATAACTCCAATTATCTAAAAGGGGTTTAACATTATATTTATATTGATAAGCTTAACAATGTTGAACTGCGACTCTCAGCTGATCTGTTACGATTCACATCCAAAGAGACCAGAAGGAATAATTGGAAACCCTCCAGCATCTCAAGAAATAGAGGCAGCCTTGAAAAAGATGAAAACTGCTGCACAAGGTCTCGGTTTTGCTGAAATTACCACATAAATTCCAAATGAAGGATGGCCAAGAATATCCCAGCAATTACAAATTCCTCTCCCAAAGACATAGAGAAGCTACCAGGTTAGAGAGAGTGAAGATGTGAACTATCATGAAAGTCTCCAATGGAGAACTAAAGTTAATGCATAGCAACAAGATAGGCTCAGCACTCAGTGAGGCGCTTGATAGAAAAATTTTGAATTTTCTACAATTTCTTAGCCAAAATAATGAAGTTCTGGGTTGGGAATTTAGCGACAAACAGTTCTGCTATCTTACACTTCTGATACACCTGTCATTGCAACAGTCCTCACTACTGACCATAGGTTAATTAGATTAAGCTATTTTACCCTTTCACAAGTTGTCCCTGGAGAATTGCAGTGGCTCTGGCCCTCCCACTGTTGTCACATGCTTCAGCTGAGTGCTGGCTGGCGGTACGGAGTGGGGACAGGGTTTAAAACAGCCTGTGTACCTGGTCTATGCTTCTGACTCTGGCTGTATCTCCACTGTGAAAAACAGCTAAACGGATTGGCAGGTTTTGATCATATGCATCAGTAATGCAGAGTAATATGATTAAATATAAGGCCAACTTGGTCAAGTGCACACAATTTGCTAAAGTACTCCCCACTGAAGTTGCATTGTTTGCTCCCACAGAGGGACACCTAGAAACAATACATGAATATACCTGCAGCGGTATTTCAGCATCTAACAAACATTGGCTGTGTCCATTCTGGACATAAGCTTTCAGGCTCATGTTCAGGAGCGTGTAACCCAGTTGCCACTCTTCAGGTCGCCAGTGGCCCTGAGGAAGTCAGAAAGGTGAATCTATTCTTGAGGTTTCCAAGGAAGCCAGGGCCAGAGATTCACAGAATGGAAGGCAGACAACACAATTCACTCCACCCTTTTGAGAAAAACCAAATGCACATTAAGTCAAACAGAGAAAGACAAATGTCATATGATATAACTGACATGTGCAATCAAAAAAGCATACAAGTGAACTTATTTATGAAACAGAAATAGACTCACAGATGTGGCAAACAAACTTATAGTTACCAAAATGGAAGAGCAGAGGATAAATTAGGAATTTTAAATTCAGATACACATTGCTATATATAAAATAGATTACCAACAAAGACCTATTATATAGCACAGGGAACTATATGCAATATCTTACAATAGCCTATAATGAAAAAGAACCTGAAAAGAATATATCTGTGCACATATATTCAAATATATATATGTAACTGAATCACTTTGCTGTATACCTGAAACTAACACAACATTGTAAATCAATTTTACTTCAATTAAAAAAATACATTTATTACCTGTATATATTATATAGACATTTAGTGAAAAGGGGAGGTTTGGGTTTTACACATGTTTAATTTTTTGACTTGCATTTCCCAGGTGATTAAAATGGGAAGACTCCATCTGAGTTGGTATGGTTAGCTAGCCCAGTCCCCAGAGTCAGCTGGGAGGTGAGAGAAGGTGCCGCTTTAAGAGGTAGCATGGCTGTCTGAGGAGAACTCCAGGGAGCCTTGAGATTGGAGACCTGTAGGGATGGTGGGAGGAGGCGAGGGCTTGTCAGGGAATTCCTTCTCCCCTTGACTACTCCTAGGAACAGAGGCTGAGGTCATCAGGGGGCCAAAGGGCATGTTGCCCGCTGTGTGCGCTGCTCTCCAAGGTACTGAGGCAGGGCCCAGCCTGACAGGACCAGGAAGCATGCTCTTCACAAGAACCTTCAGTTACCCGTTACAACTCTCATTAAATCATTGTGTGATTTCCCATGAAACGTCTGTATCTTCCACAAACTGCACTCCCAGAAACAAGGGACTACTCCTGTCATGGTGTCTGCTAGCCCTTGAACTTGGTGTATTTCCCCAGGGCACAAAGAGCAAGAATCGAAAATTCCATACGCTTTGCCAATCCTTTCATTCACAAGGAAGCTTGTCATTCCAGAGACATAAATGACATTTCCAGAGGGCAGAGAGAGTCATGGGCAGATAGGGCATCTGACCACTATGTACAGTACACTTGCTGAAAGAGACTATAGATCTCGGGGCAGGAGGATGAGTGATCAGACCAGGGCCCTGGGCTCAGGGACAGTCGAGATGTGGAACAGACAAACAAACAAGACATGAATGAGTGAATGAGTGGGGCAGATTTGAGTGCTGTTAAATCCTACAAACCAGGGTAATGTGTAGAGTAACTGGGACTTGGGGGCAGTAATACAAAAGATCCTCCAAGAAGGTGAAATTTGTGCTGAGAACTGAGTTGACAGAAAGGAAGAAGAAAGTCCATCCACAGTTTGGACTTTCACCTCTGTAAGAAAAGCATTCATATGAAAGTGACTATTGGGAATGAGAAATCATAGTACATTACTGGTGACTTGGAGATGTGGGCCCTTCTAAGGACTTTGGGGGCTTCCCAGGTGGCACTAGTGGTAAAGAATTTGTCAATACAGGAGACTTAAGAGACATGGGTTTGATCCCTGGGTCAGGAGGATCCCCTGGAGAAGGGAATGGACTACCCACTCCAGTATTCTTGCCTGGAGAATCCCATGGACAGAGGAGCCTGGAGGGCTACAGTCCACAGGGTCGCAAAGAGTCAGACACCAGAAAAGCGAATTAGCATGCACAAAGGCTTTTTCGATGCTGCCTGAAATGACTCCTAATTCCTAGCTGGCCTCACCTCCCCGCCATCTCCACCTCTCCTGGTGCTCATGGGCCCTAAGAGTGAGGGGTGCCCAAGTTTAAGGAGCATGAGCTGCCAGGAACTTCTCCCCTAGATGCCCCACATGACAGCCTGCAGGAAGGGCAATATGAACTCTGGGATGCACGTGTATGCTGAGCACATGGGTAGGAGATGGAGAGGAGGTAAAACTGTGATCGGGGGCAGACAGTGGGAATCACAGGGAAGGTGGTGCTCACTGTGTCTCAGGTGTGAAACACCAAAGATGCAGGTGCCCAGCAGCCCCACCCAAGTGGGAGTGCAGGTAGATCCAATCTGGAAGCACCTGTCGCCACCTGACTCAACCCACCCAGTGCCAGCGCAGGGAAGTGAGTCAGGCAGTGCAATCTGTGGTTCCTTGCACAAAACACGCTGCCATTCGCACACCGGCCCTTAATTCTATTCCTCCTCCTATTTTCCTTGCAAATGTATGTTTTGTGTGGCGTTATCCGTCACCCGGGCGCTGTCAATGAGATGTGTCATTCCTCTGTGTGTGCGTTCTGATAAAATGGCCTTAATGCATATGCAAATCTGTCTTCTCGAGAAGGAAGTGTGTGGAAACACTCACATTTGGCTGGAAGTCTTATACTGTGAAAATACCGAAGAAGCATATGCGTTAATTTTACCTTAAATTGCAGACAGAAGCCACCCACCCTGTCCTTGTCACACAAAATGGATCAGATTTGAGGCCTCAAATATACCATGAGATCAGCGTCAAGTTAGATGGAGGAAAGTGAGCTAGGTCCAGGAAGGCCAGACGAGGGATCTCAACTCCCCCTGCCCTCCCTCCCTCCCTTCTTTCCTTTCTTTTGCCCCTCCACCTCCTCTTCTTTATTTGTCATCTTCTTCTCTTCCTCCTTCTTCTTCATTTTCTTCTCCCAGGTAACTCTTCTTAATTCAGTCATATCGTAGAGAACTACACTCCTCTCTATATTTTTTTCCAGACAAGGAAAGAGCATTAGAGCAAGACTGAAATGATCCCCAATGTGAGCTTACAATCACATGTGAGTCATATAAAAACCATCGCATAGCAGGTAAAAGCAATAAAAAAAAAAAATGATGGTGCATCAGTCATGTCAAAGGCCATGTCCGGAAATTCCAAGTTTCCGTTTGGCTTTGGGTTTCTCTGCTGTTTTAAGGTCCTACTAGGATCACGCCCTGGGAGACTGAATAGTGAATAACACAGAGCTAAAGCATGTGGGTGGAAGAGAGCCATGTGGGATGCAGAATTAAGGGTTTCCTGGGAAGGGGGAATGTTTGAATGTTTGAACTTCAGCCTTCAAGGATCTACAGATAAAAAAGAAAGTGAGAGGCCTCTGCCATCTCAGAAGACGAATCTTCATATCTTGCCCCAGAGTTGAGTCACCCTTTCCTAAGACATCTCACAAGAAAAAAGTAACCCAAGACCCCTAGATTTACTTTAAATCTTGACTAATGAATCCTCATTATAACCCTGTGAAGTAGATGCTCCACAGTATTGGTGGGGAAAGTAATGCTCAGAGAAGCAATTTGTCCAAGGCCACCCAGCCTCTTGGTGATGGGCAGGGATTTGAATCTGAAGATTCTAGCTGTAGAGTCTTCGCCTGAAGTACTGAATGGCCTGCAAAGGCAGAAGTGGAGAGAAAACATGGCATTTTCCAAGAAGAACAGAAGTTTTCAACTGGTTAGACATGAAGAGAAGAGATGAGTGAACAGACATAAAACTAGGGAGCCAGTTGAGGTTGAGGAAAGGAGCCACGGCAAGAGCCTGAACTTGAGCTGGGACAATGTAGAAACAAGGATTTCACCCAAGGTGGTACATGGCTGGTGATATTAGGAGGATTGTTCTGGCTGTGAGATGTGTGGCATCTCCAAGGGTCAGCTCAGAGCCCAGGCAGGATCTTATCTATGGCAAAGGTGGGGGCAGAGGGAACAGAGTGGGTGCTAAACAATGAATAAATTAGTGTCATGCTTTTAATAATATAGTGTTATGATTATCAACAGGCCATTTTCCATGCAGTTTACTTTTCAAAACCCCTTTTTATGTGATTTGTTTCACTTGAGTTCAATTCTGACTCCTGTTCCACTGCTCCTGTGCATGAAACAGCTAGCAGGCGAATTCAACCAGAGCAGCCCACGTGAGCCCAACGTGGAATGACCTCCACTATGAGGGGTCTGAGTAGACCCAGATCTCTACCATCACCCCTGGGCGACGCTGCTTGAGTTCAACGCTGTCATTCTTTGCAAGAGGCTGTTTGGAGAAATCTTCCTGGACCAACTTTCCAGAAGCTCTAAATCACACACAAGAACAATTTCAAAGCTTTAATCATATTGGCACATTTGACCACTATGATAATCCTACACCAAAAGTCTTATTCCTGCTCTCATTTTATAGAAAAAGAAACAGTGGCTTAGAGAAGTTAGGAAACTCGCCTGAGATTACACAGCAAGTGAGTGGCCTGAGGCAGGACTCTACTGAACTGCACCTTCCAAAACAAATGAACCCAAGCCATGCTATCCCTCTCAGACTACAGCCTATGAAACAGCTGCCTAGGAGAACCCCAGCAGGCCAGGCTTTTAAAGAACCCTTTACAGAGCAATTGTTTCTTGGAAATATTGGAAGATAAAGGGATCAGTGCATGCTAGGGCATCACACTGATTTGCTCATAATAGATATCATAGGTATTAAGTGCAGTTTATCCTGACTGTAATTAGCAGATGCTTTTCAAATGTGATGATAATTGCAGTCTATTGTTTCTACAGTAATTTACAGAAATAAGGAAACTCTACTGCTGCTCATTCCTGGGAGAGAAGGGAGAGAGCTCCTGCTCAAGAATCAACTGATGTTTGTGGGCAAATAATGCAATAGTCACTGGTCCTGGTTACCAACAGGCCCTCACACCTGCAGAAATGATCGCTTGCACTAATATTCTCAAGATAGAATATGATTTGCCTATTTGGTTTGGACTCAAAATCAAGGGAAAGAACTCACATACTTGCTGTCATTTTGGCTACGAGAATTTTATTATTTTAAAATCTCTGCAGATAGCCACCTCTGGTCTCCCGGTTAGAACTAGGAAGTGCCTTTCTCTGATGTGTTGAACTGATGATGCTCTAAGAACAATTCGGTGACCACTGGGCTGCAGAGGCGTCAGGCATCCCCACTCCCTCCTGTGACAAGTAGTACTTCCTGCTGAAGACCTAGCTTTCACAATGAGCAAAGGTCACTTCTGGCCAGTCACAACTTCGGAGCTTCCGATATCACGCTGGTACCTTCCAATGTCGTGATATTAGAACTGTTTAGCTAGTCCTACACTCCTCATACCACCCAAACTCTCATCGTTTGTTTGCTCATGAGCCCAGGGACACAGCCTTGGGAGGTACCCTTCACTTCTCAATCCCAAACCTGCAGGTGACAGCAGAGGGGTTTTGCCCCTGTGGTGATTTTTGTTTATTTACAACATCATGCTATTTACCTCTCCTAGCTTTTTACCTCCAATCATCCTCTTGAGTAATTACATTTCTTAAGGCAGAGCTGTCTTTTGACATCTATCAAAACAAAGAGGGAGAAAGCTGCTAATAGAAATCCTTTTGTCAAAGCCGATCTCTACAGGGACAGGGAGGCTCCTGCATGTGACTTCTGCTGTCAGAAACTGAATGATCTCAGGGTGTCAAGAACATTCCGTCAATGGCTGAGGCCAGCTCAGCAACATCTAAGGCAAAGGTGAGATTTATGTCAGAATGAAAAGACTGGGGCTTACGAAGTCCAGGTCAAATTAGGTTAGGCCATTTGACAACGTCTTACCCTTCAGGAAGATCGCATAAGTTCTAGCTGTCCCCGGTGTCTGAAATATCCCTACAGGAAGAGACAGCTGGGACACCACCCAAGGCTGGCCCTCCCGGGCCTCTGCCAGGATCTGACATTGCACTCTGAGGCAGCTCTTGTTGGGGAAAGGCTGACTGTGTCTTATCCCACCGGCCTCTGGAAGCAGAGCTTCCATCAAGTCACGGGTACACATTGCTTGCTTCCCCACCCCCACCCTGGCAACACTGGGCAAATTTCAAAAGACACTAAATTTGATAACTAACACTTATTACTCATTGCCCTCTCCACATATTCTTGGCAGAGGTTAGAAGCTGACATTTGCAGCTGAAAATAATGCATTGTCAAATAGGAAAACTGCAGGCTATAATTTTTAACACTTGTATCTGTTATTTTAAACATGAAACACTGCATCAGTTTGACATTAATTTATATAATGGGGACCGAAAAGGATAATGCAATCTTAGTGACCACCTCCATTTAATTAACTGACAGTGAGAGCCACTAACCCAAACTATGGAATTACCATACACAAAAACAAAGGCTGTTTGTATACCTTCCATCATGCATTATTGAAATGCACCATGTCATTAGGGAAAATAATCAGGATGCTAGTGTGAAGCCAGCCCCTGATAAATGCAGACACAAAACTTTTATGAAAGTTTGTAAATACAGTATTGTATGGAAATTCTGATGCATATTGGCTTTCCTGAGCATCGTAAAGTGTTTTATTATGAAAAAATTGGATAAGATACTTATCTTTTAAATTGGAGTTTAATATTTTATTAGTGCCAGGCACATAATTCTCATCAAATGGCAGGAAACTCTTTTTTGTATGGATATAAATGTCTAGAGTTTAATATTTCAAAGATAAGTACCTACCGCTGCATCTATCACACAGCAGCTTAATGGAATTTACTTTTTCTTAAATATTTATACTGTATATGTGTTTGCTAGTCAAGTGATTATAGAACTCTAAGGTGGAGGGCAAGGCTGGTCATGTTATTATGAAGACAAGCCACCCATGCGTTCTACTTTTCTGTATGTCATTAACCTGGACAGGGAGAGAAATAATTAAGTAATTCAGAACCAGGGGCTGAAGAGGGGAAACAAGAAAGAGCTGCTTCTCAAAACCAAAGAGCCAGAAAGTTTCTTTGATTTAACGTGAGTTTACAGATAACTTCTCAGAAGAAATTAAGTTTAACTAATTAGAACAAAATGAGGGGGAGAGAAAGGTGCTTGGCTTTCAAAGGGAAATTGCATTGTGTTCTCAACATCTCTCTCCCTCTGCCCCCTTGCCTCCACGGGGCGAGCTTCTTCCCAAGGACTGAGGGTGCAGCCACCGCTCCCCACTCCTCAGCCCTGCAAACTCTTTCATCGGGCCTGAGAAATGCTTTCTGATCCATGCTGATACAATTACCTAGCCTTTATTGGCAATTTAGACCTGCTTTTAGGGACATTTTAGAGCAAATGATGTTTTCTTGATATTTTAAAAAAAGCAGTGCTATTCCCTATACCTTTGGGATAAGGTAGAAACCAAGTTAGAGGCTCATTAGAGGGCTGATTGCTACGATGCGGTTTTTTGTTTGGTTTTGTTTTTGTTGATGTTGTCGGGAACTGAGCTATCCAAACTGCAGGCGTGGACTGGGTGACTCTCTGCTCTCCATCAAAAAGTATTTTTATTTTCTGTTTTTGGGTGAAATGCGAATCAAGATTTACTGCTTCTATACTTAGAAAGGTCTTAAAAATCCTCCCATTAGTAGAAAGATATGAAAATGGGCTCAATAAATTGTCTCATCTGCACATATGCCAGGGAGAGGTGGGGGGCTGGTTCCTTTAGCAGGTGGATGTCCAGTTTATAAGACGCATGCTTCCCTCCCTGATGGCGTTCAGGCCGGTATTAACCAGGGAGCGCTTATATTGACAGTAAATAAAACCAGCTGTCCTGAAGGGCTTTCTGACAAGGATTTAAATAGAGTGACATTGAAAGCCGCACAATGGAATTAGTGAGGTCGCAGAAACCCGCAACGTTTCCTGTCCACCCAGTGAGCTGCCGAACCAGACATGCTCAGCGAGATTTAATTCAGACACTGCTTTGGCAAAACCACATCCCAAAAGGGTGCCAGCTCCTGCTCTGGGGTCTGCAGCAAGAGAGGGGAGCAGGAAGATGGTGTGGGGCCATCAACAAAGGGAGCCTGGGCTCAGGCTCTGTCTCCCAGAGACCCGGGGTCCTGACTGCGAGTCTGGCTGTCGGTTCCTGTCCCTGCTCCCTTGGGCTGTAGAAGGCGCAGGTCCATACCGGGTAGGGGAACTAAGATCCTGCAAACCAAAAAAAAGGCAAATAAATTTCTCTTCAATGAGACTGCATGAGCAAAAGAGAACTCAGCTGTGAGAAATAAAGCCTGTTTATTTAAAATGTATTCAAGAAAACGGTGTTTCCTAGATCCTTGCCGGCACAGGCCTGTGCCAAGTGCCTATTTTTTGCATTGGGTCAGGGTTGATTTCAGCCGAGAGCAGGTTGCAACCGCTGAGCCCTCCCAGGGCTCATCCCATGTGCTCAGCTGAATCCGGGCTCCTTGTCTGCTCTGAGATCTGGGCCCTGCTGGCCTTCAGACCTTACTTCTGAAGCTCCTCCTCATCCTGTGTCCAGCACACTGGCCATGCTCAGGCCACTTCTGGCCCCTGTCCTTGCTTTTCCTCTGCCTGAAAAGCCCTCCTGTGTGGGCTCAGTGGCTCCCCCATCACTTAGTCACCATTGGTCTTTTTCGGTTGTACTGGGTCCTTTTTGCTGTGTGCAGGCTTTCTCTAGTTGTGGCAAGTGGGGGCTACTCTCTAGTTGCTGTCCTCTAGCTTCTCATTGCAGTGGCTTCTCTTGCTGCGGAGCACAAGCTCTAGGCACATGGGCTCAGTAGTTGAGGCTCAGGGGCTTAGTTGCCCCATTGTATGTGAAATCTTCCTGGACCAGGGATCAAACCCATGTCCCTGGCACTGGCAGGCAGATTCTTATCCACTGTCCCACCAAGAGAGTCTAGTTGCCACTTTTCGAGACTCACTGGGACTATATCTAATATTGACACCTATACCTTCATATCCAGTCCCCGGCACCCTGTTTTATTTCATCCATGGCCCTTCTCACTACCTAAAATTATCATCATTTGCACCTTTCTAGGTGGCCTGTCACCCTCACCGAGCTATATGGCGCAAGAAAGGAGAGACTTTGTCTTTACTGTATCCTCGGTGCTGAGCCTCACGAAGGTACACAGTCTGTATTCAAGTTATCCCTGTTGAGAGACAGATGAGACTAGAAAGACTTTTTCAGGGAGACAGGGCCAGCACCAGCTGAAACTTTTTCCCTGAAGGGGAGCTGCCTTGTACTCTCATGGGGGAACCTGCAGGCCTGTTAAAGGAGGTCGATGGAGCTCAAAGCCACAGGAAGTATGCAAGTGGGCCAGCAGGGGGCACTGAGGAGGCATGCATGTACCCAACGGAGCAAGTCGCTTCCAGGGTGTCAAAACTCTCCACAAAGTGAGCGTGTGGATGGATGCCTGCAATGTTCTCCATTGCAGGCTGGAACTCCAGTGAAGGCTGCCAGGTAACCTTCGCCAGCAGTAAGCTCGGACCACCTGGGGAAGTCCTGGCCCTCAGACCAAGGCCGGACCCAAGTCAACAGTGTGACTGAGGTTCCAGAAGGCCAAGCTCACTCAGATCCAGCTGTCCTATCAGAGTGGCCCGGGGGAATCCCCCAACCCAGACCTCAGGGCTGAGGATGACTCTCCAGGCACCAGACCCCAGGACCAGCCAGAGAGTAAGGGATGCGGAAGCAGACTACACATTTGGGATATGTAGGAGCAGAGTCAGGTCTGAAAGGCCCACAGAGCTTCAAGAGTGTCCCATTGTGGGTGGCCAGGATCTGCATGCATCCTACCAGGACCCTCAGATGAGGCCCTTGGGCCTGGCTTGTGGGCAAGTCCCGGACAGCAGAGAGTGCAGTGGGGCATGTGTGCTTGCCAGGGGTGAGGAGACGTAAATGCAGTGCCTGCATTACCCAGTAAATGCCCTGGCCTGGCACTCAAGAAATGTGGCAGTTCTGTCCCCTGGTGCTCAGGAGGCTGGGTTAGGTGGTGACTGCAATCTCAGGGAATGTCCTTGCCTAGAGGAGACAGGGCAATCCACGTAGGTCTTGGGACAGTGCAAATCGTCTCCCAGGTTTCAATGGCAGGGCACTGGTGTCCTTAGCTGTCCCCAGAGTTCGGAGCTCCTGCCCCCATAACAGAAGTACAGAGTGCTTGTTCACTGGAATACATCTATCCCTCTCTTTGATGGTGGGGAGAGAGCAGAATCCAGGGCTCAGCAGATAAGAACAATTAAGGGGAGACAAGCCCCCCAGGAAGAAACACTGTTGCTTTTAGAGAAGTTCTCAAACATGCAACTCTGTGAAAGCACAGCCTTCTTCCTCTTCTCATTTCTAGGACACATTCTGAAAAAACAATGATACTTTGTGTATGTGTGGGGTGTGAGGATACAAGAAGGATTCAAGATAGCTTCTTGTGTGTCTAAATTCTCACAGTCCTCAAATGGCCTTTTCCATATGAGAATTCTCTCTCATCAACATGGCTCCCTGCATCTCCATTAAAAAAATAAATAAATAAAGTAAAAAAGTATAAAGATGGTGCAATGAGACCTCTGGGTCAGGCAAAGCCTGCAGAGCATGAGCCGGTTACCAGACAAATACAAGGGAGCGATTATTACAGGCCACACTGCCTCCCGCTTAGCATGAGGGAATCATTTGGGGAGAAAGATTCAGTTTCATAAAAATGATTTCCAAGAGCTGTTTTGTGAGTAGTAGAATGTTGGGTATCTTTTTTTTTTTTTTCTGCTTTCACCAAAATGAATAAAAACTTTATGTTCAGTGCAGTACTTAGGTATTGGTTTTGTTAATTTCTTAAAACAAATTGGCTCCCCAGTAAATCCCAGACTTGGACAGCCACATTAAGCTAGCAGTGGGGAGGCAATCTGAGCATGATTATCCTGCAAGAGAATTCCCAGAATTTCATCCAAACTGTGATTTGTTCCGTTATAAAAGGCCTATAAAACCCAGTATAGAAATTCCTGCAGGAAACTCGAATGTTTAAATATCTGCAATTACTCTCTCATGATTAAAGAAAAAGATGAAGGACAGGACATCAGCATCCAGCAGAAAGTTCTAAGGTGTGGCCTGAGCCATAAATCACAGAGGGGGCGGGGGGACCTTGAGGCTCATTCACAAATCAGCTCAGCCAAGATGCTCTGTATGGACTTGGCCGGGAGGGGTAAGGGGCTGGGCTGGTAGGTATACGACATGCCTTACATCTAGGTTCATGGAAAATCACCTCGAAACTTCTGGTGAAGGGAGCCCCTGGTGGCCTGGAACCCGTGTGATGACAGGGCTCAGTAGGTTCAATTGTCATTTCACCTTTCTGCAGAAGCAGTGCTTCAGAACTGCTGAGAACATAAGCTTTCCTGCCTCACAGTTACCTTATTCACAGAAGCCCATACCACACATCCCAGATTCTGGCCCTCCTTTCCAACTCCTGGATTGGTTCTATCAGGCCTTGCATATGACTCTTCTGAGCTGGCTTGAGCAATTTCCTTTTCCTAAAGCTCCATCTTCTAAGTGGTGATCTTTAACCCTGTTCCCTACAATGACATCTCAGGGTAACACCCAGCAGTCCTATGTTAACAGATGAGGAAGCCAAGGTCCAGTCTGGCACAGAGACTGGCCCTGGAAGGAAAGCCCACCCTCCTGATCCCTCACCTCCATCACACTCAGGAAACCATCCGTCATCTCTAGAGTCCTAGCCAGGCTGCAGGGCACCTTCGTCCCAGCTGGACTTTCTTTCCCACTGCAACTCACCACCCAGCTGTCCTAAGCCTCTCTGGTTTGCTGCTTGGCAGGCAGGAGCTTCGGATAGAAAATCCATCTGCAAGGACCCCTAAGAGCTTTGGGTTCGTAGAAGAGTGGTGGATCAGCCAGTGGCTGACATCATCTCCAGGTTAAATGAGCAGCCCCAAACCCTGAGCGGTGACCTCGTCTCATTACCTCTCCAGTCAAAGAAGCCTGAAATCGCCATTATCAGGGTGCTCTCCATTACCATTGCCAGTGTGCTTTCCGACACCCTTGTAACTCATCTCCAAGATTAAACTAGAGCTTTTGCTGATAACATGTGTGGTGCCGAGCTCCTGGGGGCAGGAGCTGTCAGTTCCCCTCTCCATCTCCTCCCAGCCCAGTGCCCAGCACAGAGTGGGCACTCATGGGTATATTGTGAGCGGATGGTTGAATGGCCTTAAAAGACGTTCTGTGGAGTTTGCACATCACCCTGGAGACCATATGTTGAATGTCTTGATTAATTCACTCCCCTTCCTTCTCACTGGTCTTTAGAGAAGTAGATCAGGGCTGCCTGTGAGGGCTCTTCTCCCTCTGGGAGCAGCAGCCTGACTTCTCGGGCAGCCAGTGAAGGGTACCCATTATCGAGCTGACCTCAGAGGGGCTAGGATGATATTGGCACCTGGTCTCCAATACAGGCCAGCTGGAACCAGCACTTTAGGGCATTCTTTCTCAATCTCTCTCTCTCTTTCTCTTTGAATTCTACTACCTCCCTCCCTTCTTTCCTCTTTCTTTCTCTACCACCCTGTTCAGAACTGGGAACAATATCCTCCTCAAAGTGGAGGATAAGGAAGACCATGGAAACACACGTAGCTCAGGTTCTTGTAAGCCCCAGAACATCTGTGTAGGTCAGAGATGACAAATGGCAGTGCCTCGGAGGTGTATAATCCATTTATTGATTTCTAGCTGTTCCTCCCTCTCGTTCTGTGGGCCTCTAGGGAGAGAGAGGCACAGATTCTTAGGCCTGAAATTGTGCAGGAAGGACATGGGTTTCCTACTGGCCAGACATCTGAAGGTGTTCAGCCAAAATATAGAGCCCATTACAGGGAAACATGGTTCATGTTTCCAATGGAGACAAATAACCCCACTTCACTCATGGGCTGGGTCTCTGTGTCACTAGAAAGGCCAATAGCAGGAGGTCCTGCCAATAGCAGGACCCTCACCAATAGCAGGGTGAGGGTCATGGACTGATAAAAATAAAGGGAATAATATTATTTAAAAAGAACTAAAGATATGCTATATTGTGGGGACTCTTTCAACTCACATTTGCTAACTTCTTTAACCCCCGCAGCTCCTATGCAAAACAGAGTCTGTGTTTCTCATCCCAGGTCTGAATTAACCTGCAGGCCATGGGATCCCTCTAAGCTTCAACTTTTTCATCTATAAAATAGAGATAATTGCACAGCCCTCCATTTGGCCTAAGTAAAGAAAGAAAACTTCTTTGTATGTATATAACTTCTTAGGACATTCATTCTTTTCAGAAATGTCTCCATGAAGGATCTGGAAAAATTAGTCCCAGGAATGAAGATGGAAGAGAATGAAAATTTGGGATTCTAATTTTTTTTTTTATATTTGGCTGGATTTGTCCCCCAGGCAATAGTTTGCCAAATTCTGAAGAACCTGCAAAGTATCTTCTCCCATCCTGTCCAGGGCACATCTACCATAAAGTGAAAGGGTCATCAAAGGTGCTTCTGAGATGTAGAAATCAAATACTATTATCTCCATTCTTCCCCCTTTTTATTTTAAGGATGAATGAACAAAATACAGTGACACTAATCAAAAATGTCTGAAGTCTGAAGATCTCTAATTCACATAGTGAATGAGCCTGGGGTTTTCATCTTAAACATGGAGAGTTCATGAATGTAAGTCTCTGGCATGGTTTACCGGATTATAATTGACAAAAGAAACAGTAAAAATAGATTAATGCTAACATGAGTGATCAATTTCCCCCTGAAGTACCACATAGGATTACTTTGCACATTTACTTCATTTCTAAGGCTTCATTCTGACAGTCGCGAACCGTCTGCAGCAGGCTCTAGGATTCCTTGTACTACATTGGGGTGATGGTACCATGTTTCAAAGTTATTCAGAACCTGATTGGCCGTGTTCCTGCAATACATTTTCCTAACCTCAAGATAAAGATCCATGCATCTCTTTACCCTTTAAACAAAAAAGCTATTGTAATGGCATGTAGTCTGAGGCATGGTCTGAATACCAAAACCTGTACATGCACTGCTAAACTGTTTAAGTATGGAAGAAGTAGTGTCTAATAGCATCAGGAAATTGAAATTTAAAAATTTTTCTCACTCACTTATTTGATGAGAACTGGGTATGCTGACAGGTGAAGCAGAAAGCCATTTTTCAAGTTAAATGCCAAGTGGTTATATAGCATAATATTCAGTCAAAATTAACCACCTCACTGCTGCACTGACGCCCAGCGTATTTAATGCCAACGGTTCCTGCAAAGAAAACGGCAGACCTTTGGGACTGCCTTCAGAAGGGGAAAGAAACTGTTACTAATGCTTCAATTATTCAGTAGGCGCCCCGACTCTCTGAGTGGGAAAAATGGACTGGCAGCCACACTGACCCTCTCAAGTGCCACATGGAGCTAGAATCACTGCCTTCCATGCCCCTCTGGGTCTGCCAAGCCAAACTCCAGAAATTTCTGGATTTATATGTGCCTCTAGCAGACTCTTTACTGGCAAACCCCTTAAAAAAAAAAAAAAAAAAGCAAGTAGACACCTGCCTGCAGGCAATAGCACCAGGGATGTAGGGGAGACTGGTTTTCTGAGCTAGTTTCCTTGTGCCTATAAAGGAAGATTCTCCAGCCTTCAGGAAGCCAGAGATCTACATACCGGAGCACTGTGGGTGCAGAGCCTTGGGTACAGGCAGCAGGGAGGCATCCCAGGCAGGAGCTTGGGAACCCCTATCTGGGGGCAGGCAGAAGGATTAAAACAGCCCCTTGTTGGAAATTCTAGCCACTTTTTTCCTGAAAGATTTTATCAGCGACATGCCCTGATGCCCCAGCTAATGACCCAGGAAGTGCACCCCTCAGATTCCAGCCACAGAGAGAAACAGGCTGTGGGATCCAGTCCATGCTTCTAGAGGGGCCTCTTCTTCCTTCCCACAAAGGTAAGGACACTTGTCTATCAAGTGTAATGTCCCAGGGTGCCTCCTGAGTGTCCTGGGACCTGCCAGGAACAAGGGGATAGCCAGATTAGAGCCAGGTCCATTAGGCGTTGATCAATCTTCCTGCCAGAAGGATGATCTCAGAATGTTTCATCTCTCCAGCTTTTCAATCCCCCTGCAGTGTTTTATTGACCTCTTAGAACCACTTTGTGAGATAAGAAGAGATTATAAGGGTGCCCTTATACCCCTGGTTGGCCAAAGTCATGGCATCTACTGGTGGACAGACCAGGCCTAGTATCCTGATCTCTTGGTTCCAAGTCTTATGGGCCTTCTTTAAAAAGTAACTGACATTAAAAATATTTTTTAAATGAAAACAAACTAAAGAAAAACTTTTCCTGTCAATGTTTATTTTTGCCAACTTGGATAATACAGAAAATTAAATTTAAAGAATACAGTGCTTCTAATTCTAACACCTACCAACTGGTGGTAATGTATAGGTCTCTTTCTCTTGGCCTTTTTTCTGTGTATAACTCTGTGTGTGTGGGGGGGGGCATTCTTTTTCACTGAGTTAAAAATTATGTATATTATATGATAATAAAGTTACTCACAGATAGTTTTAAAATCCAGAATATATCATAATTTATTTAGCCAATCTATTAGCATTAACTATTTAGGATTTTAATTTTGTTGTTACTAAAAGAAAGAGAGAAAGTGAAGTTGCTCAGTCATGTCTGACTCTTTGTGACTCCATGGACTGTAGCCTACCAGGCTCCTCTGTCCGTGGGATTTTCTAGGCAAGAGTACTGAATTGGGTCGCCATTTCCTTCTCCAGGGGATCTTCCCAACCCAGGGATCAAACCTATGTCTCCCGCATTGCAAGCAGATGCTTTACCTTCTGAGTCACCAGGGAAGTCCTTTGTCTGTTACTGTTGTTATTACAATTCCGAGTGTCTCTGTGCATATTCCTGAATCAGTCATTCTGACCGTTGTCTTTGGGGCAAAATTCTAGATGGGAAATTACTTGCTCAGTTCTCTCCCCTGAACTACCTTCCTGGGCCTATATCAGGTTCTTGTCCACGTAACTCAAGCCTGTCTCCTCGGCCTCATTTAGAGGGAGCTAGTCCTGACTCAGGACTCTTTCGAGCCACACCAGGGATCCCCAGCCTCGACCCTGGCACTACTGAGATCAGGGCCATAGAACTCTTTGTTGTGGGGGCTGCCATGGCCACTGCAAGGCGTTTAGAGGCATCCCTGGCCTCCACCCACTAGATGCCAGTAGCACCCTCTCATTCCTGGCAATGGAAAACGCTTCCAGAAATGACCAAAGGTTTCCGGAGGGCAGAACTCCCCTTGGGTGAAAACTGCTGAGCTAGACCTTGATCTGGCAACACAACCAGATGGATGAGTTAGCAACTGAGTGAGGGAAGAAAAATCTGATTCCAAGAAAGTCAAAGTGTTAGTTGTTCAGTCGTGTCCAGCTCCTCGACCTCATGGCCTGTAGCCTGACAGGCTCTTCTGTCCATGGAATTCTCCAGGCAAGAATACTGGAGTGGGTCACCATTCCCTTTCCCAGGGGATCTTCCTGGCCCAGGGATCAAACCTGGGTCTCCCACACTTCAGACAGATTTTTACCACCTGAACTATGACTAATTCTTCCCAAATCAAGCCCCGTGTATTACATGTTCAAATCAGTTCAGTTCAGTTCAGTCGCTCAGTCATATCAACTCTTTGCCACCCCATGGACTGCAGCATGCTGGGCCTCCCTGTCCATCATCAACTCCCTGAGTTTGCTCAAACTCATGTCCATCGAGTTGGTGATGCCATCCAAACATCTCATCCTCTGTCATCCCCTTCTCATCCCGCCTTCAATCTTTCCTAGCAACAGGGTCTTTTCCAATGAGTCAGTTCATCCTATCAAGTGGCCAAAGTACTGGAGTTTCAGCTTCAACATCAGTCCTTCCAATGAATATTCAGGACTGGTTTCTTTTAGGATTGACTTATTTGATCTCCTTGCAGTCCAAGGGAATCTCAAGAATCTTCTCTAACACCACAGTTCAAATTCTTTGGTGCTCAGCTTTCTTTATGGTCCAACTCTCAAATCCATACATAACTAATGGAAAAACTGTAGCTTTGACTAGGTGGATCTTTGTCAGCAAAGCAATGTCTCTGTTTTTTAATATGTTGTCTAGGCTGGTCATAGCTTTTCTTCCAAGGAGCAAATGTCTTTTAATTTCATAGCTCCAGTCACCATCTGCTGTGATTTTTGAGCCCAAGAAAATAAAGTCTGTCACTGTTTCCATTGTTTCCCCATCTATTTGTCATGAAGTGATGGGACCAGATGCCATGATCTTAGTTTTCTGAATGTTGAGCTTTAAGCCAACTTTTTTCACTCTCCTCTTTCACTTTCATCAAGAAGCTCTTTAGTTCCTCTTCACTTTCTGCCATTAGGCTGGTGTCATCTGCATATCTGAAGTTATTGATATTTCTCCTGGCAATCTTGATTCCAGGTTGTGCTTCATTCAGCCCAGCATTTCACATGATGTACTCTGAAAATAAATTAAATAAATAGGATGACAATATACAGCCTTGACATATTCCTTTCACAATTTGGAACCAGTCCCTTGTTCCATGTCCGGTTCTAACTGTTGTTGACCTGCATACGAATTTCTCAGGAGGCAGGTCAGATAGTCTGGTATTTCCATATCTTTTAAGAATTTTCTACAGTTTATTTTGATCCACACAGTCAAAGGCTTTAGCGTAGTCAATGAAGCTTAAATAGATGTTTTGTTTTGTTTTTTCTGAAATTCTCTTGCTTTTCCTATGTTCCTCCAGATGTTGGCAATTTGATCTCTGGTCCCTCTGCTTTTTCTAAATCGAGCTTGAACATCTGGAAGTTCTTGGTTCACATACTGTTAAAGCCTAGCTTGGAAAATTTGGAGCATTACTTTCCTAGTGTGTGAGATGAGTGCAATTGTGCAATAGTTTGAACATTCTTTGGCATTGCCTTTCTTTGGGATTGGAATGAAAATTGACCTTCTCCAGTCCTGCGGTCCCTGCTGAGTTTTTCAAATTTGCTGGCCTATTGAGTGCAGCACTTTAATAGCACCATCTTTTAGTGCTGTAAAAAGCATCTGATTTGAAAAAGCTCAGATGGAATTCTAACATCTCCACTAGCTTTGTTCATAGTGATGCTTTCTAAGCCCCACATGACTTCAGGCTCCAGAATAGCTAGCTCTAGGTGAGTGATCACACCATCATGGCTATCTGGGTCTTTAGGATCTTTTTTGTATAATTCTTCTATGTAGTCTTACCACCTTATCTTAATATTGTCTGCTTCTGTTAGGTCTTTACCATTTCTGTCCTTACAATTGTGCCCATCTTTGAAAGAAATGTTCCCTTGGTATCTGTAATTTTCTTGAAGAGAAAATTTTCCCATTCTATTGTTTTCCTCTGCTTCTTTGCATTGATCACTTAGGAAGACTTTTGTTTTTAAATCTCTCATTGCTATTCTTTGGAACTCTGCATTCAGATGGATATATCTTTCCTTTCTCCTTTGCCTTTAGCTTCTCTTCTTTCTCATGGATTGTAAGGCCTCCTAAGACAACCATTTTGCCTTTTTGCATCTCTTCTTCATGTAGATCTACACATATATCAAAAAGTCATCCTTCACACTGGAGGAGGGCATGGCAACCCACTCCAGTATTCTTCCCTGGAGAATCCCTGTGGACAGAGGAACCTGGCAGACTACAGCCCATGGGGTTGCAAAGAGTCAGACTGAACGACTAAGCACAGCACACAGCATCCCTCTACAAAATTAACTTCCTGCCTGTTCCCACAGCACTGTACCCACACTTGTACACTGTTGGATGATTACTTGGTGATACCATTGTTACTTTTTTACTTATTGTTTCCCTCCTTTGCTAGACCCCTGAGTCCCAGGGGTGGGGTATTTCTTATCCATTTCTTTGTCTTTGATAGAGAACAGTGTTAGTATAGAGTAGATTACGTTAAATGTATGAATGAATGAATCTAAAATGAGACCAAGACACACATGCCTTCACAAAGGCACACCAATAGCCCGTGTGTGTGTCATATGCACGCTCTGTGTGCCTACATGTGCCCCAGTGGTAGTCATGCAGGAAGACAAGGGCTGCCACCAGTAAATGCATCTTTTGTTTTTGACTACCCACTGATTTCAGATGGCAAAATTTCTCTATGGAAGCATTAAAAATTTCCTCAATCTGGATAGAATAACATCTGGGGAGTCAGGAGCAATGTATTTTCCAGTGAGGTAGGACCCCTACTTTTAAATAAGGGTACTTAGGGTTGTCAGAAGCAAAAGAAACTTTCTCTATTGCCTTAAGAGACAATTTACTGCATCATTAACACATGTCGTTTAATGGAAAGTCCTGTTATTTTTGGAGAAAGAAATGCATATTCCATACTAAATATAATAACAACATAAACCTTTAATAAATAATTGTAACAGTTTATAAATATTTAAATAGTAAATCTAAAAGTCCTGAGGGACTATAGAAGGCAAGGAGGAAAGATCTGACTTGTAAAGCACTAAAAATAGGCTCTGACACATTTGCTTTTAGATTTTTTTGTGTTTTTTTGCAGGCGGGAGAATATAAAATAGGGCCTTTTTGCAAAAACAATGGTTAGAGCAAAGCGATTGTTCTAGTAAAGAAACTGTTGAGGGTGAAATGGATCAAAAGGCTTAACCAAGCAGAGAAAAGCCCCCAACCTTCCGTGTTGTGTCTCTCACTTCAGCTATAGACATCTAAAATATTCACACTCAACGCTGGGTAAGCAGAGGCAATCCATGCTGAAGCAGACAGTTGGACCTACAAGAGATGCCAGGAAAGTCCCACTACTTGCTTCTGAGAATCACTATATGCCAAGTTGGTAGTGTTTCAAGGGGATCTCACCACTGGTATACACAAGCTTTTATAATCCAAGATCTGGTATTAATAATATCCCTGTGATTACAGATGACAAAATGGAGACCCAGGGAGATTAAGAAATGCCACCATAGGCCACCTGCTACTGAGAAATGGAGTTGGGATTTGAGTCTAGGTTTGCCAGACTGGAAACACTTCCATATCAGGGAGTTTTCCTCACACTCACACCAGTGTAGAGAAGCCACATCTTCTCTGTCCTACTCAGCAAGAAGAAGTTTCATTACTTTATCTAACGAGGTGCAATAGTGGCCAACATCCATTTCAGCCACACCATTTTAATTTTAAGTCAATCCCATGTATCTCCTAATTCTTGCCAAGGAAACATAAGTAGGCGTCTCTCAAGGAGGGTGGTACTTTGGGGAAAATGTCCTCTCTCCCAAGAGAGAACAACAGACATGATTTCTCCTTGTTTCTCTGGTTATCACACATGTAGTTGCAACAAACATCTTGTAAGTATAAGGGGAAGCAGCCTTAGGGTGAAGCAGCTCTGAGAACAGGAGAAAAGAGAGGTGGGAGCAACTCAGGCCATTGGTAATGATTGAGGCCATCTCCTGGGCACACCCTACCTCTGAACATGACATAATATATCACTTTATTATTTAAGACAGCTGGAGTCAGGATTGTCTGTTACTTGCAGCCAGAAGCATTCTAACTGATCAAGGGATACACACAAGGGAGAAGTATGGTGTGTATATTCAAGTAGGACTGCAGAAAGGGTGGTTGATTGGACAGCAGTCCACATGGGGTCAATTTCAGCCAACAGGCAGCTGATGATTGCCTCCACAGCTTCCAGGTTAAACTGCTTCTTTTTAACTGAAAATTCCCTCCTTTCCCCATGAAGATTTCCCCTCCCTCATTCTGTATCAGATGTGTAGCTGGGAAATGACCAATCTCCCGACGGGAGGCAGTCCTGGTGTGAGGACCTGGCCGGTAGGACAAGCCTTAAAGCCCAGCCCCTAGCCATCATGTTGGTTCAAGAATAATCTTGGGTCCATGTCAGGCCAGTGAGATATGAAAAGAGGTTGTCTTAGAACTTCTGTAAAAGGAAGTTTCTCATTGTTCTAAAACAGAAGTCTTTCTCTCCTCTCTCTTTTTCCCTGGGTTTGGTCAAGAAAACAATCAAACAAAACTGGAGATTTGCTGGCAGCCATCCCTCTCACAAAGGTAGCCGCACAATGAAGTGGGAGCCTAAGCAGCAGAATAGAGAGGGAGAAAGGGAAGCATTGCATCGGCCCTACAGTCCTGCCTATATTTAGAGTTCGCTGTTACCTGAGCCAATAAATCCCTTTTATGGTTCTTACCAGTTTGAGTTAGAGTGCCTATTACTTGGAAACAAAGGCGTTGTAGCTGGTACACATACATCTATCTGCCCAGCTTTCTAACAGAAACCCCAAGGCAGGTGTTTTGGGATTTGCTCCCAGAGACCTGAGCCAGATGTGTCCAGCCCTCACTGGTGAGTGGGGCAGCAGCTGCTGGGTTTCAGCAGCCTCCAGGCAAAGCTGGAGGAGAGAGCAATGGTGCTACATGTTGGAGGTTGGTACATACTGGCGTGCATAACGTGGCACATGGTGAAGAAGAGGTGGAGAACCAGCACAAGGGGGTCTAAGAAAATCTTTCAGACTCAGAGGTTACTTGCTCAATCCACTGAACTTTGGACAGACCCTCAGAACAGCCTTTCTGGGCCTTGTAGATGTTCTGTCCAGACTTGCAAGTGACCGAAACAGAAGAACGGAGCAGATATCCCCCCCCAAGAAACCATCTAAGTCTTCTGATTCTTGGGCCTGAACAGCATCCCTACTAAGACAAGCGGTCAGAAAACTTGGTCTTTCAATCATTGTTTAAACAGTTAACAACTATTTACTCTATTTTCCTCAGAATGAAATAAAAGCTTCCCCATGAGGGGCAGCTATACCCTATGTCTTGCTGGGACCAAGATGGTGTCTCCCTCTCTTATCCAAACATCTCACTCATTTTCCTAAGCCCCACGGCATCAGCCATTAGACTCTGTTCCTTTGCATCATCACAGAAGTTAAAATCGTACATGACAACGCATCTCCTCCATCGGAACCCAAGGCACGGGTGGATTGTGAAGAAGTGGCAGATAGAGCTCACTTGTTTAAGGTGGAATTGGCAGGGCTCCTTCCCACTCCCCCAAATCTTCTGCTCTTGGGATATTCTTGCCTCAAATTCACCGCTCCTGAGCCCAGAGGGGCTGGGTTTCCTCCTTCTGCTCACTGTCTTTGGAGTGTGAGCTGGCACTGAGCATTCTGTCCTAGGGTGCTCTCGCCTGCGGAGCGCTGAGCCCGGCAAAGCCCCAGGCTGGGTAGCAGAGCTAATATTATTCTAGAGCTCCGTATCTGGGGCCATTTTAGAAGCTCATGGAGGGCACTTGCTTTATCTTTAAGCTCCAATATCATCCTAGGTTTTGTTTACTAAAATATAATTTTCCTTATGAAATTTCAATAGCTCCCAGTTGCCTGAATAACACTGGAGCCTGATCACATGACATTTAGAGGCTTTCACTGTTTTTCTGTAGTTCATGGTTCCACATCATTCCCCACTCTTTCTGACTACAACTCACATCAGTGCAGAAATGCACCAGCTTCCCCAAGGAAGCCTTCTGCAATCCTGCCCCGATGCCTTTCTCAGGCCATCCTCACTGCTATCCAATCGGCCTGGTGGGAGTCCTGCATCCTGTATGGCCTCTCCATGACCACCTGGTACCCCCTGAGTCTCCCTCTAGGATCTTCCCAAGCACCTGCCAACTGTTAAGTGTTCCCCATCAGGGTTCTTGACCTTCTTAATCAATGGAAATTGATAAAAGGCCAGACAAGAAATTCAGGCAAGGCTTGACTAGGGCGCCTGCTGTAGCAAAGGGGAGCGAGAATCACTAATAGGTTCCCCTGCTTGCTCTGGAAGCAAGTTGGGGGCAAGCTGGTTCCTTACATGGTGTGAGGTTAGGGGCAGGTCCAGCAGTAGGGCGGGAGGGTGGCTTAGGTGGTTTGCGCACCACTTTGGTGGGGTTGTGTGCAGAGCACATGCTCAGTACCCTGCTTTTGCTCCTCGCTCTTCAGAAGCAGCAGCTGAGTTTTTGGTCTTTTTGTATCTTGTTTTCCCTAATTTGCCCGGACTCCACATGCACTCAGTTATTTTAAGTCCCTTATAGTTTCTTCGTGTTTCGTTGCTCCAGGACAAGTTGCTCTAGGCACAAGCTCTGCAGCAAAGAATCCAAGGTCTCAGGCTGTCTCATTAGTACCCACTGCTGGGTGTGGTCACTTGGGTACATGTGGGTTTGCCTTCTTTCCCTGTCTAGACCTCATGCTCCAGGAGCAGAGGGACAAGAGTGCTTCTCACCTGCAGCACTTACAGCAGAGATCTCCATGAAGGGTGGAGTCCAGAGAGAGGCCCTCACCATGCTGCCATCACCCTATGGTAAGCCAGGCACACACAGGCAGCAATCTTATCCTGGTGCCTTCCAAGACCATGACTCCCTTCACCTGGCCTGGGAGGTCCCAGGGCAACCCCACAACTGCCAACATGAGCTGTAAGAGGTAATGAAAGGGCAGACAGCCCAGCAAATCAGAAAAATCATTGTCTCTCAGACCCAGAAAGGGCACTAAGAATTCTCTAACTTCAGCCTTTTATTTTATAGGCAGATAAACTAAGTACCAGAGGAATGCGATTTCCCCAAAGTCACTGAGCTAATTAATGAAAGAGTCGAGACCAGAATCCAGGTCTCCTGACCCCTGGCAGATGGTTCGTTCTCTTGCCATGCCTCCTTTGATTAATAATCAGTTTTAGACTAGTTCTGCCCAATTAGGAGTTTTTCAAAACGGATTCTTTAAGTTTTTCGTAGGTATGATGTGAAGACAGGGTACTGTGGTCAGATGGGAAAAATGATGAACCAAAAATTAAACTGATTTGTTGATTCAGAACATTTCAGAGCATTTAGTGTGTTAATCCATGAGGGTAGTATTGCGTGTCGCATTTCCCAAGTTTAATTGATTATGGAATTCTTTCTCATCTATTGTCCAGCAAAATATCTTGAGACACAAGTCTCCTGGGGAAGTGGGGGCCAATTGACATTTCAGTGAATGAAGGCTCATCATTTCCCCTTTGAAAGCCCAACACTGCGTGGCTGTAAGCCTCTGCACGCCAGGACACAAGAACCCAGCACCACCAGGAAGCAGCTGGGCTTGTCAACTTGGAGAGTTTTAGGCTTTCATTCCTTGAGAGTGTCTGGAGAGTGGGATTAGGGACTGTATGTGTGGGGGCTGTTTTCTGTTTTGTGAAATTTTAAGTGAAAATTTAATTTTAAAAAGTTAATATTTAAATTTCAAAACCCATCCATTTCTAATTACCTCTAATGTGCAGCAGCCAAAGAGCTGTTGAATACATGGGTGTGTGTCTCACCAGTTCAAAGACAGGCCCCTTCTAAGACTCCTAACTGGTCCCTCCAGAGCCATTGGAGACTGAATGGCACAGAGGGGACCTCAGTCATGCAACGGACCCATCAGATAAACTCCCCAGCTGGCTATGGCACAAGTTATCTTAAGAAAAGGCATTATCATTATGCATCCTACCACACATTTCCAATTGAGTTATCACAAGGGTATTACAAAAAAAAATCATAGGAGTTGGCAGGAACTCAGTAAATAAAATCACCATTTTAACTGCTCCAGTGTAACAGGTCGATCATTATCAAGAAAGGTTTTGATATATTTTTTAATTAAATGGTGACTCTGTTGATCGATTTCTCTGATAATCAAGCAATCCTCTCCACTCCCCCCACCCTCTAAAACAGTTTGCTTCATGAATAAGATGGTTACTTGGTGACGGAAACACGGGGACCTAATTAACCAGCTGTGCATCCTCAGGCAAGTGACTTCCCCTCTCTGCACCTCGGGTCCCCAGTCTGTAAGGAGAAGAGAAGGAGCAAGGATTCTCAAAGCCACTCCCTACTCTGGGAAGCTCCGGAAATACATGATATTATTTTACTGGACAATATTTTTGGTAGCGATATTCTTTGTGGGACTCTCATTATTCATTTCCAAGAGATAGACAAATATCAAGTCTCAACATAGGCCAGCATATGCTGTGCTTAGATGCTCAGTCGTGTCCTACTCTTTGAAACCCACTGGACTGTGGCCCACCAGGCTCCTCTGTCCATGGAATTTTTTTCAGACAAGAATCCTGGAGCAGGTTGCCATTTCTTCTCCAGGGGATCTTCCCAACCCAGGGATAGAAGCCACGTCTCCTGTGTCTCCTGCGCCGCAGACCAATTCTTTACCTGCTGAGCCACTAGGCCAGCATATATCCTTCTAAAAGGTCCCACTATCTGCCCTCTCCACCTCCACCAGTAGGGGGATACTCCCTAAATTAACCCTGCCTATGGCTTACAAAGTGGGAATGGTGGTTTCTGGTTTACACTGAGAACCCAACCATCCCTCCTTGTGGATGGGCTGAACCTAGACATCTGAGGGTCATCAAAAGCCCCCTTCACCTTGTCTCAGCCACACTCCGTGTGATCCCTGTTCTTGGAAGGCAGCGCAGGGACTGAACTTGCAGGCAGTGTGGTGGTGGTGGGGGGGGCGGGGCGCGCGCTAGGGAGAGCTGGCTAACAGCCAGCTCCACTGGGTCCTAGCCAAGTGACTTAGACAGGTTGCCTGGCCCATTTTATAAGTGAGAGCATTAAGGGACCAAGAGGTTAACAGTAGCTGCTGCCTTCTGGGCACAGTGGCAGTGGATGGTTACCACACAGGTAAAGTGCTCAGGGTGGGGCTTGGCATGGGGCAGGCACGCATCACTTTTCAGCCCTAGTTACCACCAGCTTGATTCCGTGCCACAGGGACTTCCATAAAATCATCCATTTAAAGCAGTGAATTCATGAAATAGTGACTTTAGTAATGTCTGGGGGGTCCCGTGACCACCGCAGTCTTGCTCTCCCCCGCCCAGTGGCCTCCCTCGCCCAGACTCACAGCCCACCTCTCACAGGCATAGGTTCCCTTCGAAGATTATGCTCTTCCCAGATGAGGGCGCACAGCAGTGACCAGTCAGTGTGAGGATGCAAAGGTCCAGCCTTGTCCTCAATTTGGAAAAGCTCTGCGGTCCTTCCTAACGGCAAAGCAAGCGCCCTGTGGGACCACCTGAGCTTGCAGTCGAGAGGCAGTGAGGTCAGCCTCCCTTCTGCCCACTCCTGCCCTGTACAGGGGTCTCCCCCGATAGACCTTCTGCCTGTAGTTCTCTACCCGTCCCTCCCCAGGGACTCAGCCCTCCCCAGAGAGGCTCAACTGTGACGAGAATGCCAGCTGGAGGACAAAGGGCTTCTCAATCCAGGACTACCGCCTCAGGAGAAGGGAAACGCCAGAGGCTGCTGAACACGTCAAAGGACCAAGCAGCAGAAGGCTGGGGCCCAGGGCCTGGCACGGTGTCCTGCGGGGCGGCAGGGGAAGGGAGGGGGCTGAATCGTGCCCCACCTGCTGGGGGGAGGTGTTCATTCGTAACTCCCCCAGAGACCTGGAACCTGGAGGAACAGGACCTGCTCCACCTCCCCGGGGCCTTGGGCAAGGTCTCTGGGGCCTCCCAACCTCTGCAGATTTCCATGCACCCACCACCCCACCCTCCCTGCCATTTCCAGGCTCCATTTACTACCAAGATGTAATCCTACTCTATCCACATCATAGGGATGCAGAAGCGCTTTGATCTCTCCTGGGTCCCTGGTGGCTCTTGTTCATTCACTCGGTCGTGTCTGACTCTTTGCAACCCCATGTGCTGCAACTTGCCAGGCTTCCGTCCTTCACCATCTGCCAAAGCTTGCTCAAACTCATGTCCATTGCATGGACATCCAACCATTTCATCCTCTATCATACCCTTCTCCTCTTGCCTTCAAGCTTTCCCAGTTCCAAACTGGGAAAGGAGTATGTCAAGGCCGTATATTGTCACCCTGCTTATTTAACTTACATGCAGAGTTCATCATGCAAAATTCTGGGCTAGATGAAGCACAAGCTGTACTCAAGATTGCCAGAAGAAATATCAATAACCTCAGATATGCAGAATGACACCACCCTTATGGCACAAAGCGAAGAGGAACTAAAGAGCCTTTTGATGAAAGTGAAAAGGCTGGCTTAACACTCAGCATTTAAAAAAGGAAGATCATGGCATCCAGTCGCATCACTTCATGGCAAATAGACAGTGAAAAAGTGGAAACAGTTTCCTGCGGAGAGGGCTAAACCTAGAGATGGCAGGGACACATGGAAGAGGAGGGAAACCAGAGGTGGTCCTAAGGCTGGGCCGTAGGATGCAAAGTGAGCTGTCTCCCAGCTGCCTTTGTGGAGGCAGCCTCCATTTAAATTATCCACTTTGTTCTCAGCCCTTTGGACACTCGAGGAGCTTTCTAGAAAACTGAAGAGGGAAGTAAGTAATCATAACACTAATGGGGAAAGAGGATCTGCAGAAAAATGATCTCAGAGAAACACTGTGGCAGCCGGGGCTCTGCCAAAATATTTGACTTCAGAGGCTATTCAACTAGCAGCACAGCAGCTGGTCGCAAGAACCCTGCACGTGGAAGCCTTTCTGCCTCTTTTCCATCCCCCGTGGAAGCCTTTCTGCCTCTTTTCCAACCCCCGTGTTCTTCCTCCTCTGGGTAGACAAGTTGTGTAAAAAGAAAGAAAAAGGGGCGGATCCCTCTAGATTAGGATTTTGACCTTAGCAAAGTTTACCTTTGAGACCTTTAACAGCTTACCCACTAGACTCTAGTGGCAACCCCCAACCAGCTTGTCAACCAAAAATTTCCCCAGATGTTGCCAAATGTCTCTGGAGGGCAAAATCCCACCCTCCCTCCACAAACAATTACTGGTCTAAATGTGTTACACTGAGTGGGGATAAGAGAAGGGTCTTTTGTTTTTATCTAATAATTTATAATCTGTGGAGTAGTTTCCCCTAACTCTGCTCACCTTTTCCTCGTGACCAGTATTATGAGCTGCTTTCCACATCCCTCAAATTCATATCAGAGAAGGCAATGGCACCCCACTCCAGTACTCTTGCCTGGAAAATCCCATGGACGGAGGAGCATGGTGGGCTGCCGTCTATGGGGTTGCATAGAGTCGAAGACGACTGAAGCCACTTAGCAGCAGCAGCAAATTCATATGGGGCTTTCCCGGTAGCTCATCAGAAAGGAATCTGCCTGCAATGCAGGAGACCTGGGTTTGATCCCTGGGTGGGGAAGATTCCCAGAAGGAGGGCATGGCAACCCACTCCAGTATTCTTGCCAGGAAAATCCCATGGACAGAGGAGCCTGGCAGACTATGGTCCATGGGGTCACAAAAGCGCTGGACACAACTGAAGCAGCTAAGCACATAAATTCATATGCTGAAGACTTAACTCCTAGTACCTCAGAACGTGATTATATTTGGGTCTTTAAGGAGGTAATTGGGACTGCCCTGGGGGTCTAGTGGTTGGGAATCCACCTGCCAGTGCGGGGGACATGGGTTCCATCCTTGATCTGGGAAGATCCCACATGCCGGGGAGCAATTGAGCCTGGAAGCCACAACTACTGAGCCCACAAGCCCCGGGGCTGCATTCTACAATAGGAGCAGCCACTGGAGAAGCCTGTGCGCCAACTGCAGAGTAGCCCGCATTCACCACAACGTGAGAAAGCCCACGCAGCAATGGAGACCCAGTGCAGCCAAAAACTCAAAAAAATAAACAGACAAACAAAAAAGAGGTAATTAAGTTACAGTGAGGCCTTTAGGGTGAACCCTGATTCAATATGAGTGGTGTTCTTGTAAGACTAGGCAATTAGGACACAGATGCACTAAGAGGGAAAACCGTGGGAAGACGTAAGGAGCAGGCCAAGGAAAGGCCTCAGGAGAAACCAACCCTGCTGATGCCTTGACCTCAGACTTCTGGCCTCCAGAGCTGTGAGACAATGAATGCCTCTTGTGGAGGCTACCCAGTTTATGGCACATTGTCATGGCAGCTGGAGCCAACTAAGACACTCTTCCATGAGTCTGGCAAGGCAGAGTTCCCATCTCAGAGGGAGTAAAGAACGCCTTGCCCAGAGGCACTCAGCTGTCCCCAGGGTGGGAGTCCATACAGGAAACATGGCATTCCAGGCTCCTACCAAATAGCCTTTTAAGATTTGTCAACCTGTATTTAATAAGCCACATAGGATCTTCTACTGAGAGAAACTGTAGGCTTCGCTCTATGATCAATACAAAGGAAGCAATACCAGCTCTGAACGTAGCATTTTCATTTCTTTGGAATTGTCTCTTATTTCATTTTCTGTTTTCTGTTTTGTGTTATGTTTTTTATTGGTCATAAACCTGAATTCTATTAGCCGTTCTCTCACACCACTGAAGATAAAGGGAAGTTGCATGCACGCTAAGCCGTGTCCAACTCTTTGCGACCCCATGGACTGTAGCCCGCCAGGTTCTTCTGTCCATGGAATTCTCCAGGTAAGAATACTGGAGCAGGTAGCCAGTCCCTTCTCCAGGGGATCTTTCTGACCCAGGGATTGAACCCAGGTCTCCGGCATTGCAGGCAGATTCTTTACTGTCTGAACCACCAGGGAAGCCTGGGGGGCCTAATACAGGTTTGTAAATTTAGGTTAAAAAGAAAAATCATTTGTCTTTGGTAAAGAGAGGCTGCCATGTATGGCTTAGTTGAATATTTCAGTGGCTATAACACTCACTTCAGGTGACCTGGTCTGAGAATTGAGGATGTGGGACTCTGTGAATGCATCATAAAAGCACAAACAAGGATGTCTTACAATGACAGGCCTTGTAAGACACTCTGCTTTAAGGACTTCCTCAGGCAGGAGTGGGACAAACCTCCATTTGGCCACGCAGATAAAGAGTTGTGGCCTTGGGTATCTAGATTCCTTCCAGAAATATCCCCACAGAGGTTGAACAGCATTAATAAGAGGGGGCCTGGTAGCTGCCTGACTGCTCCTCCCTTCATCTTGCTCTGCTTCTATGACCCAGTGAGGTCACTTCCTATATGTAGATTTCATCATAAAGCTCCTCAAACTGGGGCACCAGTCTCTTCTATGGGAAAAGTTCTGAGCTCCTGCAAAGACCACAGACCACCCCTCCTCTCACCCTTCTCTCATATGGTCTTTGTAAAAGGACTTGGGAAAAATCCTCCAGAATTAAAAATTTAATTTTTAATTAAATTTAAAATTTAACCTAACTCAGATTTTCTAGCAACGTGATATTTTTTGCATATGTAATGGTTTTCAGGTTCTGTTGCTTGGGCTTAAAAAAAAAAAAGCTAACAGTAATAGGCACATGAACTACCTTTAAATTTCGTGGTATATGGAAAAAAAACAGAAAGTGTCATAGATTTGTATAATTTTTTCCAAGGAAAGATAGATGTATTATGCTGGTACTAGCAGTAAGATGAAGAAAAACTATGAAATTTTTCATGGTATTATATGAAAATTGTCAAACTGCTGGGCTATCCTCCTTGCCCATGAGCCAGCCTCAAACACAGTATTTATATGCAAATTTTTCAGTGTCTTAGGACAGTAGCTTGAGCCTTGTGCAGTTGTAAAGTCCCACAAAAGAGTATTTACTTTATCTTGTCAGAAAATGTAGTCATAAAAGAATCATAAATGTCCTGTGTTTATCAGGCTGTCTCTGCATACTGGTTGTCACTGGAGACACAGTTTGTTTTTATTTCTTTCTCTCTCTTTCCCGCTACAGAAAATGAAACGTCCATTGCTCTCTTCAACAAAAATACCAAGAACCCTATGACGTCAGGGAGAGCCTGTCTTCCCGTTTGTACTATGGTAGTGATAAACAATGTTTTATGCCCCATAATTAACATACAGGTAATGAGCAATTATGTAGATCATGAATTAATTATATTTAAAACAGAGGCCATTACAATCAATATTCACCACATTTCAACTGCATTCCGGAATTAATCTAATTAAAACTTTCAGTTGGCAGTGATCTGTTTATACCACCTTTGTGAAGACTCACAATTAACAGCTGTCTTTGATAACTACGCTTTATGTACACACACACACACACACACACACACACACACACACACACACACACCATAGAATTGGGGGATGTGAGGCTGTCATCTCTGTTCAAGTGGACTGATCAAGACAAACTTGCAGCAGAGTGATTCCTCATTCTCCTAAGCCAGTTGCACTGGAGACCAGCTTAGATATCTTTATAGCGGGTGCTGGAGCCTGGTCCTTCTGCTTTCAAGCCTCAGAGCAACTGTTTCAAAGTGAGGTTGGAGGGAGTGGCAGTGGTTGGTGGTTGGTTGGCTGTGCCCTCCACCCAGCATTGGCTCTTTGAAGGACTACTGTTTTCCCCCTCTCAGTCCATGTTGTCAGCGTGGGGCTGAAACTCCTACCCCCACCAGGCTGGGCCCAGGGCTCAGTCCTGACCAGTCATATTGCTGTGCTTTGTTGGCCACAGCAACCGGTTTGGACGTAGGCTTATGAGCTAATGAGAGCTTAAGAGCCACAGTAACTGTGCTGTGACTTTTGAGACTGAAGTTCTCTTGGTTCCCAGAGGACTTTAACCCAGTGGGATGGAGATCTAGAGTTTTTATTAACCACTGTGCCCGGCAGGGCTGAGATGGGAGAAAGACCCAGTCCTGGTAATACTGCATACCTGAAATCCAGGTGTGACTCAACTCATTCTGGAGCTTCTCCTTATACAATCCAATGAAAAGATTCTCCATTTTATGTAAGCCTTTCTGTGGGTCTTTGGTCACTTGCACATGCACCTTATAAACCAATTTCCATGCTTGGCTGCAATTATTTTATTGGTTATTTTGCTAAGTCACCTTAGTGCTGGCCAGCCTAAGGAGCTAAGGGTGACAGAAAGAAGGGTGATGGGTGGGGAGTTAGGGGCGGGTAGGGAGAGAAGATGAGTCTCACTTTAGAATGAAACATCTAGGGGTTAATATCTGCTTTCTTTAAGTATTCAAAATACACTGTCAGCTCATGGCAGGTACCCTTCTGAAAAATATTGACATTATTTAAAATCTGGCCTGTGGTTTGGGGTCCTTCCTTCCCCTTCTTCACATATTCCTGATGACAAAGGACAACATGAGTCAGCAGTAGTCTTTAGACCTCCCCCACCTCACCTTGAAAATAAGTGCCTCTTTCTAATTGGTTTTGTGGGTAAGAAAGATGTTTCCCCAAAATATCACTGAATATCTTCAATGGTATAGAGAGTACCTTAAGCAAACTGAACTCTTTTCTTAGACCTATTTTTGGCACAGCAACTTGCTATTTACAAAAGGCTTTTAGATCCATAAGGCTTTTAGATCCATTATCTTGTTTGATCCTCACATCAAGAGCCACAGCATCCATCCATTAAACTATCCATCAGTTTATCAGAAGTACCAGTTCTCTAGTCACTGGGACCTACTAAGCAGTGGGTCTGAGTTTAGACACAAAGTTGTGTTGAGATCCAAGAGAAATGGATCCCCTATTCCATTTTTTGAGGACACTGCTTCAACAGATTGGGCTAAAATCAATGGCTTAGATTCCAGTTCACAACTTTTAACTTCACTTGAAAAGGAAAGTAGAAGTACACTCCATTACAATCCATTCAACAAGTACACCCATCACTCCTTTCTCTATCCAAAAACACACTGTGAACCGAAGCAATTCTACCTTGAAGCTGATGTGGCTTGAATTCAGGGCTCTTTCCCTGTACAGGATCTTATCATGCCCTGAATGTGATTATATGGTCCTGTGTTTTTGAAGACACTAAAAGTTTTAACCACAATTGGATGAGAACACTGTCTCTTTCTACCTTAACCTCTCCTCCACCATAAGTCCGCTTCGGTAGGTTAGAGTTGGAGTGGCCATGGGCATTTTGGGACCTGGCTAAGGGGAAATTGAGTGTAGTTACATTCATCTATCTGGGATTTGGACGGATGTATGACTTTCCGGATGGCTCAGACAGTAAAGAATCTGCCTGCAATGCAGGAGATCTGGATTCAACCCCTGGGTTGGGAAAATCCCTTAGAGAAGGGAATCGCAGTGGTCTTGTCCACTCCAGTGGACTCCACTCCAGTTTTCTTGCCTGGAGAATCCCACGCACCAGCAGAGTGTGACGGGCTACAGTCCAAGGAGTCATGAAGAGTTGGACACAATGGAATGATGAACACTTTCACTTTCATGGATATATAGTCATTTTTGAATATGATTGTGTGCCAGTTATACTGATGACTTGTAGGAGTGACCCAAGGAATATATCTTCTGTCCTCTACACCAATCTGCCCCATGTCAGCCATGGAACTGCAGGACCAGATCTCCGTTGAGATGTGCACGTTCCCATGGTAAACATGTGGACTGTGGAGGATTAACAAGGTTTGGGGTCTATGGAGCTGAAGTTCTTCTCTGGAAATTCTTCCAATCATCAGACATGTAAAGCCATTATTATAGGATTAATTATTATTGATGCCTAGCCAAAAAGTCTTCTCCTGTCAGGGATATATTTAACAGAAACTATACTATCATAAACACACCATGCTTGCTTTTCCTTTTTGATAAAGCATAAGAAAAACAAAATGTATGAGAATTCTTATGTTTGTAAGGCATGAATCTGCAGGATCATGTCATTCAGCGAATCCATCCAGCATGTGAATGTGCATGCTTTATGCATGCCAGAAGGATCTTTCTATTCCCACTATAAAAGGTGACATTATAAAAATGTTGATCAAAGAGAACATAGACAAAAAAAATGGTGGGAAAAAATGAACTAGAAGACTGTGTCAGAATGTTAATTAATAAAATACACTATTTTTCTGAAATATTTGTGGTATTTGTCAGCTTTTTAAAATGGATTTTTTATGATTTATTTTCTCCTCTGTAAGTAGTTATTTTTAAGCCTATTTTTGTAGGCAAAATGTATTCTCAAAGAGAGCCTTTAAAATAGTATAATCTTGTATAAAATCTGGAACCATGGCCAATGGAACACCACTCCCCAACTTGCGTTCTAGTGTCAACCTCAAGGGCTATCTCTAAAGTCATAGATGAGAGATCAAAGATAAAGGGAGGAGTGAAAGGAGACAATGGCCTGTAGACCTCATAAAATGTTAATATAATTTAGAAGATAAGACTGACAGTGAAAAAGAAAAAGAAAGAAAAACAAACAAACAAAAAACAGGAAAAGATAGAGTTAAGTGTCAGGTAGAAAAGTATAGCTAAATAACACAGGGGCATTAAGAGAAACACATGTCTGCCTATGTCTACATCTATCTATATAACAGATCTGGATACCTTAGCAGTTTATTAGAGGATCAAGGTGGTGGTGGGTGGTCCACATTGGATGGCCTGCTCTCCCCCTTGCCTTTTCTGGAAGCTCCTTCTCTTCTCACTCCATATGAGAAGACAGACTACCTAACCTTCCTTCCCACTCCCAATCCAGGCCAATTAGCTCCTTTCCTGAAAATTTGGAATTGGGACTAAGAGATCCTAGTCTCTTTCTGATTGGTCTCTTGTGCAAAGAAAATATAAATTCAGGAGCTGTGGGAGGCTATTTTCTCCCATGTGGATTGGGGAGCAAAAAAAGCAAGCAAGCTGTTCACCAAGAGAGAAGGAAACAGATGAGGGATAAGGGGAATGAGGAGATACTCCTGAGAGCATCTTGTCCCAGTTCCCATCATTCTTTTTTTAATCTATAGTTCACATATCATAAAAATATACCCTTTTAAAGTGTGCAGTTCAGTGATTCTTAGTATTAATACATTTAGAATTAAAAATCACCACTAATTTCAAAATATCTCCATCATCCCGAAAAGCAAATTCACACCCATCAGCAATCACCCTCTATCCCCTCTTCTTTGTCCAGACCCTAGCAAACACTCATCTACTTTGTATCTCCATAGATTTGCCTACTCTGGGCATTTCACATAAATGGAGTCAAATGATGTGAAGTATTTTGTGACTGGCTTCTTTCACTTAACACACTGTTTTCAAGGTCCACCTCTGTTGTAGCATCATCAGTCCTTCCTCCCTTGTGTGGACGTAATATAGTATACCCCTTCAAGTTTCCTATTCAGGAGATCACATTGTGAGGGCTGAAAATACCTTTTCCCTTTGTTTCCTAGCAATACCTACATGTCTTTCTAATCCGGTGGAAGTAGGTCCACAGGAATCAACCTTGGCTTCTTCCATTAGTTCTAATATAGGACAAATTGCCTGATAATCATTCCTGAAAGAGGTGGAGCCTTGAGCAGGGCCAGGAATGAGAGCAAAGATTTGATAGCAGGAACAGAAGGGGTTGAAAGTGGAGAGGAAAGCCACCTAGGGCAGTAGGGATAGGACTATAAAAAATAGGAGACATGTTCCCAAACATAGATGGAGAGCAGCATGACTAGAGTATGAGAAGTTTGAGGATATGCAATAAATGTGGAGAGATGGGATGGTGCCCCAGTAAGGAATTACTAGACCAACTAAGGTTTAAAAGATACTTCTCTGTATCCCTGTCTGTCTAGAGGTGGAATTTTTGTGGCAACACAAAATGTATTGGCTTTGAGAATAACTGCCTTCAAAGGTCTCCTCTCCATCCATAAACTCCATCCAGCCAGTTGCTTCTTAAAGTCCTCAAACTAGGGACAGAATATAGGCCAATTCCACTCTTAGTTATGCTATCAGTTTCCCCACTTCTTGAGGTGGGGCCAGCGGGGCATCCTCACAGTTGACCCACAGCACATAAGACAAAGAAATCTGAACAAGGGGTTGAGGCTTCTCTACTAATTAATAACTAAGTGACTCTTTAAAAATAATCTTAAAATAATCCCAGATATGCAGATAATACCACTCTAATGACTGAAAATGAAGAGAAACTAAAAAGCATCTTGATGAGGGTGAAAGAAGTGAGTGGAAAAAAACTGGCTTGGACCTCAATATTAAAAATACTAAGATCGTGGCATCTGCTCCCATCATTTCATGGCAAATAGTCACATAGTCCACATAGTCAAAACTATGGTTTTTCCAGTAGTCGTGTACCATAAAGAAGGCTGAGTACCAAAGAATTGATGCTTTTGAATTGTGGTGCTGGAGAAGACTCTTGAGAGTCCCTTGGTCTGCAAGGGGATCAAACCAGTCAATCCTGAAGGAAATCAACTTTGAATGTTCATTGGAAGGACTGATGCTGAAGCTGAAGCTCTAATACTTTGGCCGCCTGATGCAAAGAGCCAACTCATTGGAAAAGTCCTTGTTGCTGGGAAAGATTGAGGGCCAAAGGAAAAGGGGATGGCAGAGGATGAGATGGCTAGACAGCATCACCCGCTCAATGGACATGAATCTGAGCAAACTCCAGGAGATAGTGAACAGAAGAGCCTGGCATGCTGCTATCCATAGGATCACAAAGTCAGGCACAACTTAGTGACTGAACAACAGCAACGACTCAAAAATTGCTTGACCGCCAAGCCTTGACCTATTTTTGCTCTTGTTATTTATTTGTGGCTAGAACATAGCTTGTTGGGTGATGGAGGGGAGCCAAGGAGATATGAGTTATTTGTGAAAGGATTGGCAGAATCTACCATATTATTTCTATGTACAATTTCATTCATCTATTGACCACAAATACCCATTGAAAACCTACAAGCAAGGCAGAGTTGTAATTCACTGACCAAAAAAAAAAAAAATTCAACTCTGCATTTATTGACCAAATAGCAAATTGTTTCTACAAGTCTATCCATGTAATGGACTATATTCTAAAAGGGAGAAATCATTAATGATGCATAAAGGCCTTCCTCATCCCATCCACCCCACTTCATCAGCCACCAAGCACCCATGACCCCTTGAAGACTCAGAGATGTGTCCATCTAGACCCCTTGGTGAGCCAGCTTCGTTAGTGTGTGCTGTCTTGGTCTCTAGAAGGCACCTTGGCAAGTAGGCAGGCCCGGCTGTTTTATCCTCAGCCTGGCCCTGTGATTTCACTCTCTGCTTTGATGTGAAAATGAAAAAGGCAGGTTGGAAGAACCCAAAGTAATTGAGCGGATTCACACCACGACGTGTGGTGTTGCCCACAGCTACACCTTGCAATCACCCCATTCGTATTTTAGGTTCTGACACCAGAGTTTGCAGTCTTTTACAATTCTCTGTTCCATGTCAGCAGCTCACTGTACAGTTGAATATCAGTCCTATTTAAATCTGCAGGAAAATAGCTGCAGGTGACATAACCTTTCGTGTCGTACCACTGTGTACATACACAAATAATTGGGGCTCTTGACCCTGTCTGGGCCCATACAACTGTAAGTACAAACTTGACATTTTGATACTGCTGCTAGCCTTTCTCGTTGTTATTTTCTGTTTCAATAATCCATTGCAGGTAGAAAAATGAAAGAAGGAAGCATGAATGATTAATGCTGTCAAGCTAAAATAATGTATTTAGAAAAATCTATAAATCTGTTATTTGTGGCATTTTAAAACTGAACACGACACTCCTCGGTGCTGCCGCCTGTTTCCCGGCAGATGGACGGGAGTCCTTTGCAGGCACGGGGCGGCAGGCGGCCTTTGGAGTCCGGGCTGAGCTGGGCTGCGGTCTTCTTGGGACAGGCACAGTGGGAAACTTGGCTTTTTCCCGTCACCAAGGTCAGGAGCAGAGACCCACAGGAGTCTTTGCTGTGTGCTGTCAGTTTTGCATTTCACGCCAGGGTGAGGGGGTGAGACTGGGCTCAGCCTCTCCAATGTTCCTGGTTTGTCACCCCCAGCGGCTGCAGCCCAGAGGCCCCAGGCAGCCAGCTGTCTCTTGCTCCAACCCAATCTCTATTGGATTTAGTTCAAGCTCAGGCTGAAAGTTGATCAAGTTAGGCTCCTAGGAGGCTCAGCACCGCTCCAGGCAGTCTGCTGAATGCTGATCCCAGCATGTGTCTCGGCGGTTATCAGAAGCCCCGAGTTGTGAGGACCCAGACTCCAGGGTAGATGGTAACCCCGGGGCTCTCACCCAGAGGTCCCCAGTTCTCAGAGGCAAACACTGCCCCTACTCATGGCACAGTTCTCAAACTCTGTCCTCTCTGCTCTGGCCAGAGAAGCTCTAGTTAAGAGAGCATGAGGTCTGCAAAAAGCATGAAAACGGCTGGAAATCAAACTGCCAATGATACTTTGGCAGCCCCATTGATCTCATCAACATGTTTGTTAGATTTGCTCAGAGAGAAGCTCAAATGCCTGCACACAAGAACATTAGCAATTCATGTCAATGATCTGATTATCTGCAATTGCAGAACTATTTAGCACCTGGTCAGAGTGGTCATAAATTAGGAGTGTTGCCGCCCTGGCCAAGGTGGGGGAGCAGCAGAGGTAGGGGGTCCTGGGAGAGATGAGGGGTCTCCTGGGAGCATCACTGTCTGGGCAGAGTGTGGGAGCTTCAGGAATGGGCCCCACACATGGAGAGAGGAGGCTTGGGACTCTGCTGGCACTAGAGTCCTGGTAGGTAGAGCCAGCTCACCTGTTCTGCTTGGCCGATTCTGCCAATTTCTATCCAATGGCTGCAAGTTTGATCTTAAAGCAATCTAGCAGAAGAGACAGCAGGCACCCAGGATGCTGTGGTGATAGACACTTCAGGTCACAGGAAGACGCATACCAATGACCACCCTTGAGAGGCACTGCACACATACACCACTGAGGTTACCTCAGCAGATGTCAGAAGCCACTCTGATGTTAGTGAACAACTGCCTGATGCCCTGCTCGTGGACAGGTGGAAACTCAGGCAGGAGGCCTTGAGAACACAAGCAAGGGGACTGGCTCCTGCTCCTGCTTTCCTGTAACATGATCTTCATTTGTCTTGCTCATCTGCCACTCAGAGCTCCTTGAGGATGTGGCATCTGTGCCCAGTACCATGATTGGCAAACAGAGCCTAAAGTCCCGTGAGGCCTCCCTGGGTCGTATGGAGAGATTTTACCTGAAACTCATCTTTCTGGTTGCCTGGCCTGTTTCTGCCAGAAACCGGTTCTGGCAGAATTCACGATAGCACCAGGTCTCTCTCGACACCATCATATATATATGCATCTGGCCAGAGGAGAAATGGATTTTAATCCAGTTTGTGTTCCTGCATTAGCGGAGCCCATGGATGCCCGGTCTGTTGGAGGATGCTAGCTCCACTCAGGTGCTGGGCTTCAGTAATTTAAAATTAACTCAACTCTTTAAGCATTAAAAGTAATGGCTCTGTCAGAACCCGAGTGCGGGATGCCTAATTTAGGGTTTTACATGCTAATTCTGAATAAATGGATGTGTCGTGAGAAGGAAGGTTCTCTTTCTAAGTGCATGGAGGCAGCCCATGAATTAGTGGAGACCATTAAAGTTACATCTCAGTGTCTCAGATTCCATGATTGCCAGACCCAGAGCAGTCGAGCAAGCCTGTCCACCAAGAGCCTCCAGGGCACAGCCTTCAGTCTCCCTATTGAAATCATAGACAAATGTTTTCTTTCTGGCAGTCTCTGACTTTGGGGTTCAGATTCCCCTCCTTGAGATGGGCTAGAAGCCCAGCATATCTTCCAGGTCACTCATGTTGTGATGGCCAGTCTGCAAGGAGACACTGCTGGGTCCCAAACGCATCAGGCTGTGAGCACTCAGACAATGGAAGAAACTGACTCTTTTCTGTCCGCTTTCCCTCCAGGGTCTGCACTTCTGAGAGGAATGCAGGGCGGCTTGGCATAAGAGCAGAGTCATCTGCCTCAGTGTGTGACTCCATGAGTTTCCTGGGTTCCCCAAGGTGACTGGGTAGAGACCACCTCATGTGCCCACCTCATGCAATGCGCCTACCCTGTGTCCCATCACCCTAAGGCTTCTGAGTCTGGGCCTATCTCTGGTCCACAGGGTCCCTGAAGAAGCTAGGATGGAGTATTGGTTTCCAGCTCCCCACCTCATCTGCACCATTCATCCTGGCCTGTTTGGGACAGAGAGATTTGGATGTAAAGGTCTCATGCACTCTGACCTCTCTGTAGGAACACAGAGGCCAGTGGCCTTGTTCTGAAGCTTGACTAGCGTGTGCTCTGAGACCCCAATCCAGGGTTCTTTCTCTTTCAGACTGTAGTCCTGGGTGTCTGTGGGGGTGGGGGTGGGGGGAGGGGGCCAGGCCAAGACGAAGTGGTGGTGGTGGTGTCAGCCTGGGCCTGATGTCCAGTCTTAGTTAAGCCCCATTCTCCCCACAGCCCCTCTGCAAACATTAGTCATGGCCCTCAGGGCCCCTCCTGATGAAATACAGGGAGGGAGCCCAAGAGGGGAGAGACTCTGTTTGCTGGGGTTTTGGCACTTAGCAAAATGAAAGTGATGCATTTATTTCCTTGCTCTAGTAAACATAATGGGCTTCCCTTGTGGCTCAGATGGTAAAGAATCTTCCTGCAATACAGGAAACCTGGGTTCGATCCCTGGGTAAGGAAGTTCCCCTGGAGAGGGGAATGGCAACCCACTCCAGTATTCTTGCCTGGAGAATCCCATGGACAGAGGATCCTGGTGGGGTACAGTCCATGTCACAAAGAGTCAGTCATGACTGAGCAACTAACAGCAGCAAATATAATAGTGTTCCCACGTGTTCTCCATGGATAAATCAGGTCCACAGGCTCCAGCACACTGGTGGACCACTCATTTCCTGAAGCCATATCAGTGAGGCTTGTGAGGTTCCCAGGACTAGCTGTGGTGGGGCCCATTTCTTTCTGCTTGTGACCTGCTTGTCACACCGTCCTGTCCTGGCACAGGGTAATGCCCATAGATAGAGGGCCTGTGGAGAGACCTGTCCCAGTAGTCTGACCCTCCTGCAGGAGCTGGCTAGTCATTCGGAAGGTCACGAGACCTTGGCAGGTGTGGAAAGCACAGAGTGTGAAGCCCCAGCACAAGGGACCCTGCACAAATCACAGAGCAGGTGCAGGTTTGAGGGGTCCCTCTGTATGCTCTCTGTTGCTGGGAAGGCTGGCCTGCTCTGCAAAGCCCCCATGTCTCTGTCCGAGGGGCTATTCCCACTTCTAAATGCAGAAAGAAAAGGAGTCCTGCTGTGTTTCCCAGGTTTTGGCCTTTTCTACATCATTTGCTTTAAGATGAAAAAGTGGAATCAGTGTTCAGAGCCTTTTCCCCTCCCACAGATATCCCCACAAATAAATCAGGTCCACAGGCTCCAGCACACTAGTGGTATGTTGGTCCCAACTAGACTCAGAGATACTCTTTAACTTCTCAGATTTGCCCCAACCAATGTGTTTCCCACTTCTTTCCCCCAAAATATTGAGCAGTAAGTGAGAATGATGAGGATCAGAGCCTTTGGAGAAGCTCCCTTCCCCGACAGGAGCTGGTCTGACCCCTCCATCACTGCCACTCCTGGGAACGCTGGTGCTGGCGTCTGTCTTGGCCTCCTCACCATGGGGCCTCTGAGGATGCTCCTGTGTCCTCCTGGATACCGTGAACCCACCAGGGGGCCAGGGCCCTGCCCAAACCTTTTATGTGACCACAAGCACTCTGCACAGTGGCTGCCCACTACAGCTGCTCAACACCCTTTATCTAACTGAATTCCTGGCTAAATCAGTTCAAACGTCATTTGGCTCCCAGGATGAGATGTATAAGGTTTGGTTTCACTTCCATGGAAAGAAAAAACCTTGAAATAAATGTTCTGTCAATATTTCCTCAAGTTTTATCTCTCAAAGGAGGTGAAAACTTAAAAACGTCTTTAGAGAAGACTGTTCCATCTTTTTGGTGAATCCACCTGAACAGGGTGTGAATGGAAAGCACTTACTCTCCCAATGTGCCCTGAGTGCAGGAACCAGGGTTTGGATGGGGGAAATAAATTGACATTCGAGATTGATCCAGCACTGGATCTCACATGGAGTTGTCCTCTGGGGGGTGGGAAGTGGGGGGGTAGCTTTTATATTTCTGGATTTAGAGAGCAGAGTAGCTACAAATGGCAGTGTGTTGGGGATAAGCAGTCACTCTGAGTCATAGTTGAGCACCATCCACTTGCAGGAAGGAGAGACTCCTTGTGAGAGCCATAGAGACTCCCTGTGACAGTCAGAGGGAGTGCAGATCATCCTGTTCTGTGCTACTGATGCCTCAATGTGGGAAGGTTAGTTCAAACAATTCCAAAGACTCTGCTGTTCTCCTCCAACTGTTCTCCCAGTGACTATAATCAAGGAGGGTGGAGGTGGGACAGTTTCTCCTGAAACAATTGGACTCATCAACTGTCAATCATCAGAGTAGAGGGAATCAAAGAAGAGTAACTAACAAGACCGGCCTCAGGCTAGGGACTGTCTCCTTCTCCAGGGCTCTTTCCCCGCTGGATTGGGTCCAGGGCAATGGACGCATGTGTGTGGAGGCACCCTGTCTTTCCAAGGATAGGTTGGCCCCTTGCACATGGAGGCTGGCTGGCAGGGAGTCGTTGGCTGTACCGGGCCCCAGGCACACCTCGTGAGGCTGGCCTGGGCCTGTGGGCTATGTGGGTAGCCTCATCTAAACCGAGCCTTCAGTAACGTCTTTCCAGGATCGTAGCCTGACCTCAGCTGTGTTAGAGATAACCAATAAAAGGGCCCACTCCATGTTCTTGCCTGGTGGCCAGCACAGTGTCAGCCCTTGGGGGGAGGTGGTCTCTGAGCTTCCAGTGGAGTCAGTGGGCAGAGTAGACATCAGCCTGGGGGGCCAAGAGACAACAGCAGTGAGCACTGCAGGGATGGGACAGCCACCCACCAGAGACGGAGCGAGCACCCTGGAAGCTCACTGAGACAAACAAAGGAGATGTGACATGGGGCCTGGAATCCAGTGTAAACTTGTGTGGGCTTGGAACACTAGCAAACAAAACCCGGAAGTAGACGCCGCTTCCGTGAGACTTCCGGGTGAAACTGCCGGGGCATGATGATTACCCAGACTGGGGCCCCGCTGGCCACTCCGGTGAGGCCAGGACCCTCCTTCAACACTGATCTAAGCTCTAACAGAGTCAGGGTGCCGGGCCTGCCCCAAAGATAAAGACCTTCTCTCCAATGGTGCACATTCTCAGGAGCTTCCCTGCTCCTGAGAAAGGCTCCCTGCACGCTGCACGCCACTTCCCGCTGCCCCAGCGTATGCGCTCCATCACGATCGTGCCACGCTCTGCACACACGCCACGCTAAGCACCCACCCAAGCCCTGAAACTAGGCCCCACGCCCTCACTCAGTATCAGCGCCCTCCTCCTCACTCTCACGTGGCCCCACGTGCATCCATCTGCTGCATGTGTTTTGCCGGCTCCTGCCAGGAGGATGAAGTTCTGTAGGTTACTTTTCAGGATCAATGCGGCAAGTTCCAAGTGATGTGTGTGATTAAAACACACACACACACACACACACACACACACACACACACACACTCTGCCCTCTGTGCAAAGAATACAGACCATTATGTGCTTGAGAGAGCTGCGCTCAGCCCACTATTTGTTGTTTGTTGACTGCTGTCAAATACAATAAACTGAAATAAATCTCTGGGAACAGAAAAATTAAGGCACCTAAATGTGCTATTGTTTTGATTCTATACTGGACTCATAAAATGGTACTTTTCTTCCCTTCCCAAGTGGTCAGATAAATAAATTAACTATAAAGTCTGAAAGAAAAACACATCCATGGAAAAGTACTCTTCGGGGCCATAGACTCTGTTCTTTCTTTCCTCCTCCCCCTCCCTCACCAGGAGCTTCTGATTTCTCTGCAGGTCCCTGAGATGAGGTTCAGGGAAAGAGGCTGGTGATCTCCCTAGAGAGGTAGCCCATGCCCTTGGCTCCGGGAGTTCTCCTTGTCCCGATTCTCCTCTCCCCAGGTTCAACCTCATTTCCCACAAAGGCAGGGTTTCATTGCGCTGCCCAGAACCCCGCCACTGTCGTTTGGGGAGGTCTGCCTGGGAGATTAGAGCATTGCTCTGTTCCCTTTGAGAATGAAACACCCAGGAATTTCCTCGCTGTCTGAGCCCAGGCGAGGGAGCGCATCATCCTTAACCCAAAGCTGACAGGTGGGAAAGGCACAACCCCTTTGCTAGGATTGAAAGATCTTACTCTTAACTAACCCTCCAGGGTAGCCTCTGGGATCAGGCATGCCCCACGCTCAGTGAGACTTTGCAGGGTGCTCCACCTGTGCTCAGCCTCTTCCTCCTCCCTGTTGTTTCTCTTCCTGCCTTCCCAGTTCCCCTAGAAGCACTTCCTTACCAAATCCATGCACACAAACCTTGGGCTCAGGACCTGCTTCTGAAAACCGTTTCTAAGCAGTTCTCCAAGGAAGCAGTGAAAAGAGAGGCTGGGGTGGGGTGGGAGGCAAGATATGTTCCCCCTGCCTCAACCAGAGCAGCTCTGCCTAAATCCATCTTACCTTATGGGATTGCCTGTGGAATCCTTCCTTTAAGTTTGCACTGATTAGAATAATTTTCCAAAACCACTGACCAGGGATGTTATAAATGCTGTGTCACGTGTGTGGGTTGAGCACCAGGCTTACTTTAGGTCAAGGGTCAACTTTCTCTATGATGTTCCATTAAAAGAGAGGGCTCTAGATTAAGCCCCCACCCCACGTTACCCATCCCCCGGCTGTTTTGTAGAATCACATGTGTGCTGTGCTGTGCTTAGTCGCTCAGTCATGTCCGACTCTTTTCTACCCCACGGACTGTAGCCCACCAGGCTTCTCTGTCCATGGGATTCTCTAGGCATGAATACTGGAGTGGGTTGCCCTGCCCTCCTGCAGAGGATCTTCCCAACCCAGGGACTGAACCCAGGTCTCCCACATTGCAGCCGGATTCTTTACTGTGGAATCACATACTTTTCCCTATACATGCAACATGTAGAGGGTTGCTGATGGAGAGCAGGTTCAACACCAGGTTTACCAAAGCCAACCAGGTAAACATATCCCAGAGCCAGGAATGAAAGGTATTTGTTGTTATATTTTGTGTTTTGTTCTGTTTGCATTTTGATTCTTCCAGTTGTCTAATACGTTGAAACACACACACACACACACACACACACACACACTCACACACACACTTAACCAAAACCAATATTCATTCTCAAGGCAGTGCCATCTAAACTATAAAGAAGAAAAAAATTCCCAACTGCTCCCTCATTTATTTGCACAGAAACTTTCTTACACTGAAGTTAGCAACTCACACCACCTTGAATGGTGTTTTGGTCCCTTCCTTCATCTTTCTGTTCCCATTCTGGGCCCCACTGGCCTTTCTGCCAGAAATAAGATGAAGATGCATTTCTGAGCCACACTCTTTATGGCAGGCATTGCTGGGCAGCAGAACCCTGGTCTTTCCCGCCCACTTTTTCTTTCCTTCTCTCACTATGCATTTCTGGGCTCCTTGCACAGGGGGTGCCTGGGATGCCCAGTTTTGACTAGTGAGATATGAAGGAGGTCTCCTGGTGAGTGTCTGAGAATGACACTGCTCCTGATAAAAAGGACAGGTACAAAAGGAGGGTGTGCCAGTGAGTCCTTCCTCCTTCTTCCTGCTTTGAACACAGATTTGATGCCTAGAGCTGCAATGGCCATTGTGTCATCATGAAGCAAAAAGCACTTATGAAAATCCCACAAGTTAAAGGTGAGAGAATGGAAAGATGGAAAAATCCTGAAACCTTGATTACCTTGCTGAGCTGACTGCCAGCCTCCAGACTTCTTAACAATAAATGTCCTTGACGTTCAAGCACAGTTAATCTGGTTCTCTGTTACTTAGAGTGAAAAGCTTTCTCAACTGATAGACATCTCTTAACGGCCTCTCTCTTAGCCATGCAAAGGTCCAGCAGAAGCTCTGAAATGACTCCCCATAAATACTCCTTTAAACCAGCCAAGAGCCCTCCCTACCTCTGTTCAGAGTCAGGTAAAGAGAAAAACAGCCCCCTTCTCTTCATATCCTGTCTCCTTAACTAAGCCGTTTTACAGGAAGATTGCATTTTTTATGTTCTTTTGTCTCTCCAATAACACCTAAGCTATATCCTATACATGGAGAAGATGTTTAGAAAATTCCTGGTGAATTGTGCTGAGCCAAGCATTTGTTAGTTATTCTTCTAAACAATTGAAGTTGGCTTCCATTTAGTTTTTTTTTTTTTTTTTTCCTATGAACATGTCTCATTTCTCTATTATCTGAAACCCTCTTAGGGCAGAGTCTGTGTCTATTTGTTTTATCTGGCTTTGAATGACAAGCAGGGAGACTGTTCTCAGCATGTGACTACTGAATATGGGAGGCTTGACTTGGGGGAGTGTGTTGAATTCAATGATTGACTTTCCAATGCCAAGTCCACCTCTGGTGACAGGTCTGAGTCAATCCTGGTCACTTCATCCTGCTCCCCAGTGACCAGTTCAGGAAGCAGCCTCAGACCCACACGTGTCAGTGAGATCTGAATGGAAACCTGCAGGGCGCTCTAGGAAGGTGTTCTCATTCCTACAAGGAAGGCACAGGGAGAGATGGGCCCATCCTCCTTCTTCTTCCTGTTGTGTCTGATGTGACAACTACAGCCATGTTGTGACCCAAGAGGCCTAGGCTTGGAATGAAGTGACTCCTGGGGGTGGCAGAGTGGGGAGATGGAAAGAACCAGTGTTCTTGACTCAAAGACATTATTATACTAGCAATGGAAGGTCCCACCCCACCACCAACAGCTCTGGACTCCGTTTCATAAAATAATGAATTTCTACATTTTAAAGCCAGTGTGAGTCAAAACTTTCTGCTACTTGAAGCTCAATACTGATGAATTTAATGAATTTAATGGTGAGGTACTATCTCCTCATATTAGCTGACATTGTAGAAATCCCTGGCCCTGGCCCTTTCTCAGGTCTCCAAAATGTCAGACAGCTTTACTGACGAAGAAAATAATTTATGTGTTCAGGATGCTGAGATGTGTGGGATGAGTCTGGGTCCTCAGCTGGCCAGGCCTCTCTGTGCCCAAATTCAGATTTTCTCAGGATCTGCTTGCCATTTTCAAGGAGATCCATTAACTTCTTGATTTGCATACTGAAAACCTCTGATGACTCACAGCAGAGAATTAAACAACCAAGGGAATTTAGGGTTTCTCCCAAATCCCAACTATTCTACTTGCTGATACTTCCACCTTAGATACCAGAGAAGACTCTCAAGAGTCCCTTGAACTGCAAGGAGATCAAACCAGTCAATTCTAAAGGAAATCAACCCGGAATATTCATTGGAAGTACTGGTCCTGAAACTGAAGTTCCAATACTTTGGCCACCTGATGTAAAGAGCTGACTCACTGGAAAAGACCCTGATGCTGGGAAAGATTGAGGGCAGGAGGAGAAGGGGGTGACATAAGATGAGATGGTTGGATGGCATCACCAACTCATTGAACATGAGTTTGAGCCTGCTCTGGGAGATGGTGAAGGACTGGGAAGCCTGGTGTGCTGTAGTTTGTAGGGTTGCAAACAGTTGGACACGACTGAGTGACTGGACAACAACAACCAGCCTAGATGAGCCCCAGGGCAAGGAAAGTATTGGATGAGTCCAAATGAATGGGATCCTAGTATGGACCCAGAAAGTCTAGGAGTGATCTGTCATGGCCCATGACCCTGCCTACCACATAACTGGACAGTTGTAATAACAGTGATTTTCTGAGGACAGAAGCCCTGAAGAACTCCAAAGGACACTCCACAGGTCAAAGGGAAGGTCCCCAGATTCAACACACAGAACTCTGGTCTTACCATGTGAAGATCTGTGTTCCTTCCTACCTTGATCATTTTGTATGTGCTTGGGCCAAAGGCTCATAAGTCTCAATTTTCTCATTGGTAAATGAAGCAGTTATTTCTCATCATCTTCCAGAACTTTCCTGTGGCTAATGTTTTCTACAGTCTTAAGTATTTCTGAGTCAATTAATAACCTTCCATCAGGATGTGTGGCAGCTTAACAAAGCCTGGCCAGTGGGAAGCCTGCCTGCCTCCCCACACATGAATCTTTTAATAAAAATGTCACCCCAATGGTGTTATCAGGGCTTACTTGCACAGTCAAACTGGACTAGGGGGAGGAGATGGAGTAAAAGTGTGGACTTCACCCTTCCATTGATTTCCAATCAACACCACCTCCTATAACAGATGTTGAGATTCAGCTATGCCTGGCTGGCTAACAAAATCTTGGTCTCATACACAAAGAGTCGTATGAGGCTAGGGGGAGGGGAATAACATTTTAGGTAGAAATGGTAGAAAAATTTTCAGCTCTGGAGGACTTTTAAATTGACTCATATCTTGAAAGCTATGTTATTTTATATCCATGCTGAAAGGGTAATATCAAACTTATGAAACATTTACTAACTTGGCTGCATAAACAACAAATCACCTCTTTTCCATTAAATATTTTTGTGAAAGATATTTTAGTAAAATACTGCAGCTTGCAATTTAATTACAATGAGTAATTAAAACTTAGAGCATAATCATTTTTGGCAAAAAGTCAGTTTTTGTTAAAATTTTAAGATAGGAAAAAGATGCATATTACGATCATAATACTGTTAGTAATTAAGATAAATGCATCAATTATTAAAGATGCAAACATGTCAAGCAAGCATAACTAATTATTTGAGCATGTTAACAGTTGTTTAATGTTAACAAGCAGTGAATTATTAAAGACCCCATGTGTCACATTCTGGACTGCATAAAATATAATGTTCTGGAACGTTTTATGATTTTCAGGTTTTCCTTAGATCTTCTCCATCGGATTAGTCATAAACTTAAGATAACTTGCCTTTAAAATGTATTTCTAAAATAATTAGCTGTAATCAGGCTAGGAGAGACCACAGCTCTGAGATGGTGCAGCAGAGAAAAATGCAGCAGATTCAGAGAGAAACTGCAAACCCAGTGCTGTGTCTGCAGGGAAGACTTATGAAGTTGGGGGAAATGTTTCCTACTAAAGGTCCAGCACTGGGGGAGAAGTCAGAAAATGTGGTGTTGGTGCAAAAAAGCCGGGGGGAAGGCATAGCTCACAGGGAGCTTTATGTTCACGTCGCAGCTGTATATTTCTTCTTTTTTCTATTTAGAGATACACCTTCTTGAAAACAGCACTTCATGCAATCATATAATCAAGATGCCAATTAAGACACTTGTATAAATCACATGCAAAGCAATGCTTGGATTATTTTTGACTGTCAAACCACAAATCAGCGCCGGCAACATTCTCACTGGAATTCAACCAGTCCTGGGCACTGCCTCCCCCAGACACGAAACAGGGCCCTCAGGGAACCCATCTGTTTGCGGGCCTGGAGAATCAGTTGGGAAACATCTTACTGGGGTCCCTGAGCCCCAGCATTTGACACTCACTTGGCCCCTCACCCTCCACACTCAGTGCTTCCAAATGGGGAAAGGGGAGCTTCCTGAGAGGCTGACTGAGCTTCTGGGGCCTGAATAAGCCTCTCATGGGAGCTGGATGTGGATGGAGGCTGGGAGGAGCAGAAGTGGATGGTGGGGGAGGCGCCTAGACCTGCCCCTGCCTCGAACCACAGAGATGGCCAGGGTGTGCCCACCTGTTTGGCCATCAGAGCTGCCTTCCATAATCCTGTCTTTTCCTCATGCACGGAGGCTGCCACCTTCCCAATGTCACAGCCATGTCTACAGCAGCCCACTCGGCTCCTGCTGAGCCCTCTGCCAGGCTTGAGGTGTCAACGAGTCAGGCAGACACCCTGCTCATAATCTATCCCAGTGAAAGAGGAAAAGCCAAACACAGGAGAAACTGGAAGGCAATGTCTGATCCTCACAGTAAATAAGAATCTTCTAAGGATGCCCACCTATTCATCCTTCTACACATCAAATCAACCTTCTTCTCAACACTTACTGCATATAGGCTGTTCTTCACATCATTCCAGGTGTAGAAGTGGGAGAACTTCCTGGGAAGATAATGTTATTATTTTGGGGGGAGGGGGTGGGGGGACTCATTCCCTGCAGCATGCAGGATCCTAGTTTCCTGACCACCAGTCGAGCCCTCACCACCGCCCCCCTACCATGGAAATGTGGAGTCTTAACCATGGACTGCCAGGGAAGCCCCAGGAATATCTTTTTGTCTTAATGAAAAGAAAGTGAAAGTCACTCAGTCATGCCCGACTCTTTGTGACTCCATGGACTGTAGCCCACCAGGCTTCTCTGTCCATGGAATTCTCCAGGCAAGAATACTGGAGTGGGTTGCCACTTCCTTCTTCCTTTGTCTTAATATTTATTTTTATTTATTTATTTGGCTGAGCTGGGTCTTAGTTGTGGCATTCGGGATCTTTGAACTCTTAGTTGCAGCATGTGGAATCTAGTTCCCTGAGCAGGGGTCAAACCTGGGCCCTCTGCAATGGGAGCGTAGGGTCTTAGCCACTACCACCAGGGAAATCCATGTGTTTACTCTTGAGACTCCATGGTGAAAGTTGTAAGCTCAGTTAAAACTATGACAAATCTCACGGAAAGGGGAGCTTGTAGATCAGGGGGAGCCAGGATAGAAAATTGTTGGTCAGAGACCTCTGGGAGGAGAAGCAGAAGGAACAGCAGGGATATCCTCCCCTTTCCTGCAGCGTCCATACTGACAGCCTTTCACTCCATCACAAGCAGGAGGGGCCTGTCTTCCAGAAGGGCCTCCGTTACCTCCATCAGCTGCTCTCAGAAATGCCTTCAGCCATAGTACCCTCCACTACCTCGTTTCCAGCCAGGCTACCTGACTGTTGTGTACTATACCGACCCACAGCCTGCATTTCCCCAGCCCTGGCTCCCCACACAGGCACAATTCTGGGAGCAACATGATCAGTTTCATATTCATAATATTATATTCTTCTTCTTGTTGTTCAGTCACCCAGTCATATCTGGCTCTTTGCAACACCATGGACTGCATCATTCCAGGCATCCCTGTCCCTCACCATCTCCCAGAGTTTGCCCAAGTCCACGTTCATTGCATTGCTGATGCCATCCAGCCATCTCATCCTCTGACACCCTCTCCTCCTTCTGCCCTTGATCTTTCCCAGCATCAGGGACTTGGAAAGAACAGATGACCTTTCAGATGACCACAATACTAGAGCTTCAGCTTCAGCATCAGTCCTTCCAGTGAATATTCACGATTGATCTTTCTTAAGACTGACTGGTTTGATTTAATTGCTGGCCAAGAGACTTTCAGGAGTCTTCTTCTGAAGGGCCCCCAGACTGTTTAAGCTTCAGGTCCTCCAAACCTGAGGTTTCTTCTAAGCCAGTCAGGATAAGCAGGGGCCTGATTCCTACATTCCTTTGTTCCTCCCTCCCATTCAATGTCCCTGGTCATGGCACAGGCAGAGCATAGGAAGCATTACAGAATGATGTCTGAGTGGTCCAGTCCATTCCTCACTCATATCCTCATGTAGGCATCCTAGGATCAGGCCCTGCAGGAACTAGAATTGCCTCCTTTCTGGACCAAAGAATGCTAATGGCAGGAAGTAAATCCTGCTTTCCAGAAGGCCCTGTTCAGAGTGAAACTATTGTCTGCTCCTCTCACACGGCCTGGATTTGGGAAACAAAGAGCCCTGGTCAGAGCTGGGAAAGAGAATTCTTAAATGGACATGGGTGGGCCAGGCTGAGCCTAAACTGAGACTGGCTGGCAGAGCCTGAGTCTTTCCTCAAACCTCAACAGGGCACTGCAGTTACCCATGTGGTCTCCATGCAGGCAAAGAGGCCAAGAAGAAAATATTATGGACCTCAGTCCCTGGGGTCAGAGATTGTCAATGACAGGTGTTGAGGCTTCCACTGGCAGCAAGATGACACCAGGGCTGAGGCACGTGAAAGGATGGGCATGTTTCTCATGTTTTATGAGAATCAGGTGACTCTGGCTGAAGGAAATGCAGAACCACCAGGCACCCCCTGGCTTGGCAGATCTGCAAGGACCACAGTTCTCAGTGGGAATGGAAGATCAGAGGGTGCTGCCTTTCTTGGGAAGGAAGACAGAGTAGCAGTTGCAGACAGGCCTGACTATGGGGAGCCCAAGCAAGACACTCCTGGGGATACCTGTGACTCTTATAGTGGCACCCCCACACTGCAGCTGGCCCCACAGTCCCTCTCTCCACATCCTGGGCACACGGTCGCCAAGTGATCTTGGCCAATGGAACATGAGACGAAGGGAAATGTCTGAAGCACAGTTTTGAGGGCAGCAGTGGAGGTGACAAGACCTCATCCGATGGTGGAACCAGAAGGTAGACAGAGCCTGGGTCCCCCCGTGGAGGATGCTTCCTAACACCTAGACTCCCCAGACATCTCTATACATGAAAAAGAAGCATTTATTGTGTCAATGTCACTATATTTTGGGATCTGTTTGTAACCGAAGTTTAGTCTGCCCTAATATAGCAAGTCAGAAAATGTATGTATTAATATCATTGGGATATGATGATGGAAATTGTGTTAGGCTTTCCTTGGAAAATACGATGCCCAAGAGAGGTTCCTTTGCAGGTATCATGTCATCCAGTCAAGAGGGGCCACATGTAAGAATGGTATCATGTGTCACTTCACTCCCATCCTAAGATAATTCTCACTGATGTCTCTTTGTAGTGAAGATATTTTTCCCTTCTTTCAGCAGCCGCTGGTGGCAGCTCTAGGTAAAAAGCAAACCCGAACTTAGTTAAAAGAAGCTCCAGCAAAGCTGGCAATTCTCCACTATTGTTTTTATGAACCACGTAGAAAAGCCAGAGGAAGCTCCCTACTGGAGTTTGCGGCCACATGAAACACTGAGGATGTGCTCCTCCTTGGGCAGGACAGAAAGACCCTAGGAGCCTCGCGCAGAGTTCTAAATCCTGGAGCTCCTGTGTTCCAGATCCTGAAATTGTGGGTCTCCCATTTCAAGCTTGAGCACTCGCGGCTGAATTAGAGAGTACCGCTGGCGCCGCGCCAAACGCATTCCTTCATGTGTCAGCCCTGAATCTCTTCATATGTTAGGGTGAGCTGCGTGTACACTAGTTTCTTCACTTCCAAGGCAGTTTCACCATCTGTTTCTATTATGGGAGTTTATGGCACAGAATACCTCAGACACCAGAGCCTCCATTTTTTTCCTGGCGTGCAGTGAAAGCACTTTATTGAACAGAATGATTAAAAGGTAGGGGCCTCCTTAATTTTTCCCCATTTTTCTTGGCACATTATGGAATTCAGAAGGATTTTTACAGTTCATTTTATGAAGATGAAAGGTGATTTGAAAGAAAATTAAGAAATTATCAGGGAATGTAAATGTGGCTGCAATTCAGCTTTTAAAAATCCTTTAATCTCATCATGATTAACTGGATTTTTCATATTGTTTCTGAACTCCAGATCTTTAAGAAGACAAAATTGAAGCATATTCTAAAATTTGCAAATAATTCTGGAGTTTGATATCACAGGGGCTCCTGCATCTCTATAGTTTAAAGCCAAATTAAGCCAGCTGTACCATGAAGTTTGGAGTCAGAGGGTTTTTAGGTACATTCACATCACATACATAGATGATCAAACTGTATAGCTTTGAAGGAAAAACAGGAAAGAGTTGAAATTCCACGTAAAAATCTCATACCTCAGAGTCTGCCTTGAGCCTGAAATATGTCTGCTGTGCACGTATATACACACATGAGCAAATGCACACAGTATTCTGTGTTCTAAATAACCCAACGCAAAAACAATAAAAGGGAGAAAAAAAATAAAAAACAAAAAAAAATAAATAACCCAACGTGTTCTACAGAACGGCTGTAGGGACAGTGTTCACTCCAATCGCCTTTTTTTTTTCTCTGCAGGGGGGAGTCTGTTCGAGGCAATAGTTATGTCCTTAAAGGACATTAAAGTGGGTGATAATGACCTGTGACATCTTTGAACCTGGTAGTAAGAAAAAGCCAGAAGAATCCTGTAACTTGCATGTAGACGTGATAAATGCATCATATAGAATCCCCAAGAAATCTTCTCTTTGTGTGTGGAAAGGCATTTACATGGGGAACAAATAGAACTTGAATACGAGATTCTCCATTATTGATCAAGAATGGGTCCCCACTTTTATGCTGTCTAGTAAATTTCTTCTTACCTTAATTAGTCAAAGAAAACAAAAGTGAAGGAGACAAAGATAGAGAGCCCACTAGACTACTAGGCTCTTTTAGTCTCTTCCTAATGTTTCCTCACTGACTTTCCTTATTAAAGGTTTATTACATAAAGTCAGCGCCCACCTCCATGATATCACAGTCAAGGCTAGCTTTAGTGTTAAAGCATTGGTGCTATCATGGGGCTAGCACAGAGTGAGAGCAGAAACTGACTGTGTAGCTGGAGGATTCAGACTGGCACCCAAATACCTTAGATGAATCTATTCTCCTCTCAGCACCGCTGGGAAGTTCTTGGTAGAAAGTCTGCTTCATCTCCCTCTCTCCTTCCTCTCCAAAAGTCCACTTCCCTGACCTGCTCCACAATCGCAGGCTGTGCTGGGCAGCCAGATCAACCCCGTGCATCTTCGAGTGTGAGGGATCCCACTGGTGCAGTCACTGCATACCTGCTTGCTGCACCAAGCCCTTTGTGAGTGTGGGGTGAGCCCCTGAGATAGGGAGCCCTCCAGGCACCCTTCCTTTTTTGGAGTAAAACCTCTAGTCAAAGGCAGCATGTGGAGACAGCAGAAGTTTGTCCTCAGTGGGCAAAGCAACCTGATGGGCCTCTGCAGAAGCTTCTGTCTACAGGGCACTTTGGTTCCCCTATCCTGCACAGACACACCCTAATAAAAAGCAAGATTTAAGGAATAGGCATGTGCTTCAGAACCAAGGAGCAAACACAAACATATGGCTGTTTATCAATAACTGACAAAATCTTTAGCCTAGACTCATAGCAAGAAGAAATGTGAAAAAATGGCCACCTTATACTTCCTGAATCTAAGCCACAAAGCAATGTTCTTGGCAAAGCCAATGAGTTGGAACACAACAGATATTGCCTGGGGCCATGCTAGATGTGTTGCTAGCACAAAACTACCACAGCACGGATTCTAAGAACCTGCTGGGAATCTCACAGCCCTCTTCATAACACAGTGCCTAGGGCTGTATTGTCACTGGCTTCTTCCTGGCCACCTATCATTTCACCACCTATGAATTTGTTTTCTAGATTCAGGTTATAAGGGGCTTCCTAAGTGGCTCAGTGTTTAAGAATCTGCCTGCCAATGCAGGAGACACAGGAGATACAAGTTCCACCCCTGGGTCAGGAAGATCCCCTGGAAGAGGAAATGGCAACTCGCTCCACTATTCTTGCTGCAAAATCCCATGGACAGAGGAGCGTGGTGGGCTACAGTCCATGGGGTCACAAAGAGTTGGACATGACTGAGCATGCACACATTCAGGTTATAAGTTGTGAGTTTCTCATAAGAATCAAGATTAGCCAAAAGGGCAGCAAACCTATAGCACGTTCTAAACAACCACAGCATCCTGAATGTGTAGGCACACATTAGGACAAAGGACTAAAAGTGTCCTAACTAGATTACAGCAAAGGGTGGCAGAGTATGCCACCTCAGAATATCCCACTTTGGTATGAGCATTACTCCCCTTCTTGCCTAAGTGCAGAATATAAATTTACAAAGGTGTTCCTCATCTTCTTTCTACCAGGAAGGACCAAGGTTAATCCCTGGACACAACTTAGACCCTTATCAATGAAGATAGGATCTTTGCATTTCCTAGCCACTTCCCCATAACTGGCCTCCCCACACCTTTCTGTCTTTTGTCTTCAGCTGAAGATGGTATTTAAGCCTGAGTTCTAATCCACATCTGAGAGTTACTCATTTTCCCTGGACATTTCCCATGTACACATGAAGTATATGTTAACAACTTTGTTTCTTTTACTCTTGTTAATCTGTCTTTTACCATGTGGGCAGGGGGAATCTTAGCTGAGATCCCAGAAGGATACAGGGAAAATTATTTTTTCTCCCCTATAACAGTGTCCCCTGAGGTGTGCAATAGTTACCTTCCCAGTCACCTGATGTGGTGATTCTTCACTTATTTCAAGACAGATTTTTCTAAACCACAATTATCATGAACACTTCTCAAGGGCTTAGATTACGTTGGCAGGCTTTGCTCTGCTCACCTGGTCCTCCAGTAACATCAGGCTGTGCTGGTCTTTTGAGACAGATTGAAGGATTTGACCCAGAGTAGTGGTATGTGCTGACAAGCACATGATCTTTGCTTACTCTAAGGCACCATGCTCAGTGTCCTCACTCTTCATGACTTAGTGGCCCACCCATGAAGTGGAGTGTTCTGAGGAGGTTGAGGGGTGCTGGTACAAACTGAGTCAGCAATATACATTTTCACCGGGAGGCCTGGCGTGCTGCGATTCATGGGGTTGCAAAGAGTCAGACACAACTGAGCGACTGAACTGAACTGACCTTTGGTATAGTAGGCCATTACACGAAGGGGTGTTACAACGAAAATTTTCAACTGCCTTCATTCCATGACTCTGCTGAGTCATGGGGAGGTGAAGGACTGCAGAGCAGTGGTTTCTATGGTGCCAGATTACTCTGAAAGGCACACTGCCAGCAGATTAGAGCAGCAACATCTTCCCCTGCCCACTCCATTCTTCCTTGACCCTTGGCTTATCTCCCCATCTGCAACACGTTGCCAGAGGACAGGACTTGTCAGAGCTATTTCATCCCCTAGCTTAGCACGGCACCAGACAGAACTGTGCACTCCATAGATGCGTGAGAAACAAGGCTTATCATGTTAGCACACATTTCTTTTTCATTTGCCTTACAGAACAATTCAACACGCACACAGTGAAGAGTATAATACAATGAGATAATTTACACACCAGCCAGCTCTGACAGCGATCATCATGGGCTCTCTTGTTTCATCTATTGCCCCCCTACTCACACCCCTCACTACCATCACCAAGGTGAACTGTCGTGACACACATAAATCCCAGAGAATATTTCAACTTTTATCCTCCCAAAATAGAAATAAATAAATACTGATTTTCAGGTTCATCAAATATTTCCATGCGTATGTCTAGAAACAACATTCTCACACCTAAACAATGAGAATCATTTCTTGACATCATCAAACATCCAGTCAGTTTTACAACATCTGCTAGACAATAGGGGATACTTTATTTACTTATTTGTTTACAATTGGTTTACAATTTGTTTACAATTGTTTACAATTTGTTTACAATTATAATCTCTAAATTGTCTCTATTTTTCCTCCCTATATTTTTAATTGTTGAAGAAACCATGATATTTGCCCTAAAGACTATTTTTATGCTGGATTTTGCTTTATGCAGATTGAATTTCCAATGTGTCCTTTAGCATGTTTCTTTATTCCCTGTACTTTCTGTAAACTGACCCTTAGAATTAGAAGCTGGATTTTTTTTTTTTTCATTTTTGCAAGACCATTACAGAGGTGGCCCTGTCCACTTCTATCAGGAAATGTATTAAGACCAGTTGTGCCTTTCCTTGTGGTGTTGTTCAGTCACTAAGTCATGCCCAACTCTATGACGACCCCATGAACTGCAGCATGCCAGGCTTGCCTGTCCTTCACTATCTCCCAGAGTTTGCTCAAACTCATGTCCTCTTGTGATGTTAGGAGCCATTAAAAATCATTGCCTGAATCTTTTTTTCCAGGGATTAAAATTCTGTCATTCTTTCTTCCTTTATTAGTTGCAATATTTCTATAAATGGCAATTTTATCTTATCAAACATTTGTTTACCCCAAAGTATCATTCTTAAAGGAAAGGCAAATTAAATGTTGGATTCTTTCTCTCTAGTTATCAATTTTCAGAATGAGTGGATTTTCTGGACTCCAAGGTGGCCAATCTTATTTTTCTAAGTATCACAATGAACAATCCACTTCAGTCTGTATTCATATCAACACTCTCTGGTCACATCTCTGACCCATCTCTGGTCACTCTACTGCCACATCTGGGGCCAGCAGAAGCCTCAGATTGGTTCCTATGTCCTTTCACATGACTCCAGTCATCCTTGGCAGCTTTCTTGTATAACAAGATGTTCCAAGTCTATCTTCTACAGTTCTGGCCTTGTATGTCAATCTTGAATCAATCATTTTGGTAGAAAATGGTATTTAGAGACCACAATCTGGTGGTCATGATTCGCAGTACATCATATTCAGGGCTTTTCAGTGAACAAATAGGAAATAATTTTCCTTCTTCAAGAGAAAATACATCACAAATTGAAATTGGTGCTTTAAATTTAAAGTTTCAATTTTGATTTTATATCTCTTTTCTTATAAAAATAATATTCAAATTGCATTAATATAATTTCTTCACTGCTTTCTCCTAATACATACAAATCTGTGTGTAAGAGTTTCAAAATAGCAATGCAAATATTTATTACCAATAATATGATATTGAAAACCATTTTTCAGGGTTTGTGTGTATTTCCTTAAAATAAAAACCACAAGGAACTCTATTTTAAGTTCACCTGAAGTAAATTTTCTGTGTAGATTGCATAGCCAACTCAACATGCATTCAGTTATATGTGTTTCATTTTATTTTTCGTTTGTAGGAACAACTTTTTAAATTTGGAGTAAGTTGTATTTGATAATTATGTATAATATTTATCTGGTTCCAAAATCAATTTTTTTAAACAAGTCTAGCTTCTACCTCTTTCCCTTCCACTCTTTTTCTCCCTCCCTCTTATAACAATATTTATGGCTTGTAACTTCACTTATTTAATATATAATATATACTAATATCCCCCTTTTCTTGAATAATAGCATGCCATATGATTTTTTTCTCTCTCTCTTGCTTTGTTTTACAAAACTATAAATCATGAAGATCATCCATCACAGTATGTGAAGATATATCACTCACTTTTACAGTGATAAAATACTTTTTCTTGACATCTACCTCATCCTTAAGTACCAAGAAATCCATCTAGAATGAAGTTACAAATCATGATGTATATACAAGGCCCAGCCTTGGTGGTTGCATATTTAGATGAAGGTAGGTGAAATAAGTCTAGACTTGAATTGAGGCAATAGTAGTAGAAGCAGTACTAACAGCAGTCGTGGAAGTGGTGATAGAAATAATAATTATTACTAATACTATGTCTCAATCACTTACTCTGTGCCTGGATCTTGGGTAAGTACTTTTCATCTATCACCTCATATGCTTTGATCTCCTGCAAGAATTCATGACTTACAAATGAGCCACAAGAAACCTACCTTCATCTGCATGGCTACAGCTGCCCAGGGCATTGCATCAGTGTTCCACATGCAAGCGATCCTTTCTTCAGTGATACCCAACACAGTCAAACTTTCCTAAGCCTTTCTGTAAATGTATCCAGTACATTCTAAGCCAGGATTTCACTGGAATTCAGGCCCCCTCTGAAATGTCTTGTGAAGCCTTGGAAAAATCCAGGGACCATAAAAATTCCCAACTGAAGGCACTTAACTCAAAATGGCCCTTGGTGAGTGACGAGTAGAGTATCACTAACAAACAGGTGGTGATAAGCCTGGGCAAGGTCAGGTTTCACCAAGACCCTTCAGTATGCTCAGACAGGAGTTGATGGGTTGCAGCCTTGGGGGGATCCCAAGCCGTGCGGGTGTGTGGTATCGACCCCACTCCCAAGTACCCTCTTTGTTAAATGTTCTTGCCTGTGAGCGTGGCCTGTTCTGCCCATGAGATGACTTGAGTGGAATTTGCTTGACTACAACTGACATGTCTTTTGCTTTTTTCTACTTCAAAATGGCCATATTTCCAGCCAGCAAGCCATGGTTCCAATACAAATGGGAGTATGGGAGTTAGTTCTATAGCCAATTCTTGGCTATAGATATACCTGTGGTAGAAGTGTATGAATTCTGTACCCCGGCACTAGGGGTAATGAACATGCTTCCCCCACACAGGCTCCCACAGACAGTCCCAGAAGGGGGAATAGAAGTGGCTCCCTGCAGGGGCCCCGCTGGCATGCCCAGTCAGGCAATTTCTGCCATCTTTAAAAATGCCTCAGGACCTCATAACTTTTTCAAAAGACTTTTAGAGTGAAGTAAGTCAGAAAGAGAAAGACAAATATGGCATATTAATGATCTATATGGAATCCATAAAGATGGTACTATTGATCCTACCGGCAGGGCAGCAAAGGAGACATGGACATAAAGAACAGACTTTTGGACCCAGTGAGGGAAGGAGAGGGTGGGATGATTTTTGAGAATGGCATTGAAACATACATATTATCATAGGTAAAACAGATAGCCAGTGGGAGTTTGCTGTACAGTGCAGGGAACCCAGAGCTGGTGCTCTGTGACAATGTGACAACCTAGAAGGGTGGGGGGTGGGGTGGGACGGGGGTATAAGAGAATAGACATATGTATACCTATGGCCATTTCATGTTGATGTGTGGCAGAGGCCATCATAATTTTGTAATTATCCTCCAATTAAAAGTTGTATATGGGAAGACTTTTAGAGACAATATTCTGGGAGGTACTTATGCTTCTTGATTATGGGAGTCAGCTCCAGCTCATATTTTCAAACTCTAGTGGGCACTGCAACTAGTCCTGCCAACACTTGAGATATGTACCCTAAATGCTGCCGTGGGAATCCCTCCCAACTTATGAATCCTGGGGAGAAGGTGGTAGACATTGATTTCTGTAGAATGCTCTTGGGCACCCTGCCTAAACTGAGGGTTTGCTCATGCCTCGGAGGAGGGCAGGCCATTCCATTGTCAAGATGTACCCAGGGGTGGCTTTGCCAAGACTTGTTTTTCAGCTCTCTTTGGCACACCCATCCTTGTCACCAAGATGCTGTATCCAAACAGAGCCCTGAGGTTTTCAGCAGCAATCCTTGGGCTGGCTTCACTGCAAATCATAGAATAGATGAGCTCAGACACTCAACATCAGTGATGTGGGCACCGCACAGGCTGTTGGCTCATGGTGCTAGATGATGCTGACTCAGGACAACAGTGCATCCTACTGAAGAGGCCCAGATGCAACAAGGATTTACCATGCCCACAACCACCTTACCTGGCCCTCACAGTAGTCTTGTATGTGGGGATGGGAGGGAGATGTGCTCAGAATGTGAACTTGGGTTTGAATCTTGCTCTGCCATTTCCTGTCTGAGCAATGGCAGGTCACTCGGCATCCCTAGTCTTGCTTCCTTTCTGTGCAATGTAGATAACAGTCCAAATAACTACTTCACAGAACTGTATATGAGGAAATTCACCAAAGAGCTCAGCGGGGTTCCTGGCATAACAGCAGTGCTCCCCAGTGTTGATGAGCATGTCACGCCTGGGTATGTGGCTATATATGCCTAAGGAGTTTGGGGTGGAATTGGCACTATTTATTCCCATAGAAAAACTGATGTGAAGAATTTTCTACCCTTGCCTATCATATTTCCAAGACTATGCTAGCTTACCAGTTAACATCTTCAAATCCTGGGTCCCCAAGCAGACTAACTCTGCTCTAGAAAAAGTCTTGAGTGAAAATAAGCATATTTCCATCTTCTTTCAAAATACATCACATTTTTCTTTGGGGAGTAAAAGGCTAACCCTTACTTGTTAAAGTAAATTATACTGAAATTTAGGGTCTGGAACTTAGGCCAGTAATGCCAAATGCATCTCCTTTCCCATGATTCCAAAACACCCACGTGCGGACCGTGACCCCCAACCCACGTGCTGCGGGGTCCCTGCATGCAGCTCCTTGGTGGATGAAATGAGCAAAGCCTCTGTTTAAATTTATGGGGTTATCTGTATGAGTCACATCTTTTGTGAGTCTCCCTTATTTCTTGCTAAAGGACAAATGCATATTCTTTAAATGTCTTGCTAGCCAAAACACGGCCAGCACAAGGAAACCACACATTGAAAGGGGACGAACAATAAAGGCAAAGACAGACGCTCAAGTTTCATTTCTAGCTCAGATTTTGAAATAAATTCAAGGATTTTATTGACCCTGAGACTCCACTCCAGTCACGGCACTGCAACACATTTTCAGATCTGTATGATCACACTGAACAACTTCCCCCAAACCTCACCTCGAGCAGACCTCCAGCCAACTGATTCATGTGTGTGTCAGGCCAGACACACGCTGTCATTTCCCGTTTTCTGATGGGAGTGGGACACGTCCTGGTCTGGGATGAGTAGTGGATGACAACCCTTCACTGTCTACCATCCGGCTTCTGCATTTGCATATATAACCACCAGGCAATCCCACCCCAGATCTTATCCGTTCATCACCCATTGCCATTCTGGAAGGCACAACTCAGATGTCAGGGTCCTAAGAGTTAAATCACGAGCCTCTCCACTCCAGCCCTGCTCCTCTGCTCTGCTCCCTGTGATTTATGGAGGGTTCCAGCCCTGAAGGGAACTGACAGTCACTCTCATTTTCTCGTGTTTCCCCCCCTCACGGCCAAGGTCATGAGCAAGGGGGCCCCTCCAAGTTTTCTGCGCTCGTCCTCCTCCACCCTTACTCCAACACGGCCTCATGAATCATCCCGTCTTCACATTGAACTCCTGACGCTTCCCTAGCACCAAACTGCCCGACTTCCGCAATTTTTCTTCATTCTCACTAACAATTTGGTAATGAAATATTGATTTTTAGTTAGATTCAAATAGATGTTATTAAGTTTGCATTGATAAATCGTTCCCTTTCTCAGGCTGGAAGTACCTCAGTCAAATTCTAACTGCGCTTTCATACCTGGTGATGTATTAATCTGACGTGTCTGTCGGCCAGGCTGCTGGGGCCCGAGCGGGGTGCTAGTCTAATTGTCGTTACCTCACACGGAGGGTAGGATTCTAGCTGGTGGGTTGTAAGGCTTTTAGCCCTAAGCCCCAACGGGGAACACATTTCCTCTGGGGCTCCTACTTTTCAAAATTGTTTCATTTTTTCACGAAGACGAGCCTTATATGGCATGAAAAGGCAGCCCACTAAATTTCATTCCCCCCACCCCACCACTGCTGCTTGTCAGTTAAATACCTAACATCCAGACCCCATGAAAATTGTTGGAGCAGATCTCATGAGCAAAGGGCAGAAGCTGTGGCCTGCTCCAGCTTTGAGCACGTCACCTGGGGAGGGTCTGCAGTGGGGATGGCTGCTTACCTTTAACCAGGAACTTTTGAATGGTCTGTGTGGGCAGTTAGGGAAGGAACCACAGTTTCACTGGCTCAGCACTCACTCGTGTTGACCTTTCTCTACCCTTCTCATGTCCCTTCACCTGTCTCCAGACCTCCTCCCACAAATCTCACTCAGACCCAACTGCTCCCTCCAAGAGAAAACCTGCTCTCTGAAGCAAATCACCTGGGATTCGCAGATCACGAGAACCTCCCAGAGGCCAGCCCTTGGACGCTTGCCACTCTAGGGAGAGTGGTTCTGTACTCTGGGAAGACCTCCCCCTCTTCCCTGGTCATTCTGTCTTGGCTAAAAAGAGTCACTTGATTCAAGCTGAGCTAATTACCAGCTCTCCATCCTTGTCTTAATAATTGTTCAGAGTAGACACAAGATCTAAGATAGACCAATCAGTGTTGCCTCCAGAATGGTTTCAAACTGAGGGAAGAATCCTTTTCTCTCTTGTTCAAAACAAGAGCATGGGCCTGGAAACACCGAGGGCACGTCCGCCTGCCCTGTGTGGAAGAAGCTGGTTGCCCCTAGTCAAAGGGAAGGCTGACTCTAGTTCCAGGATCTCCAACAACATCACTTATTTTCCTGACACTGAGCACCAAATCTGGCTCTGGTTCCTCTTATTTGCATCCAGGAGCCCAAGGGCCTGCTCGAGTACCTCCTTACCCACTGGTCAGATTAATCTTCCCAAGGCTGAGCCTGACATCACATTTCTGGCCATACCCTGTGATTTCCCACTGCCTATCCCATTCCATCATGTCACAGATCCTTAGCCAAACATTCCAGCTTCTCTAAGACCTTCTTAACTCCCCACTCCCCACAGTTAGCTCCTGGTACAAGTTATCCATGTACTTTCCTCATTTCTTCAATTCTGCATGTTTTATTGGGCCATTTTCTATTCTTAGAGTGACTCCCTTTATGAGTGCTTATCTGATCGCTCCTTGTTCTCCTAGATGACTTCCCTAGGCCTGAGCTGCAAGCCATTCTTCCTCTACATCCACCTCCCATTATAGGTTGTCTGCAAGAATTGCCTTCTGTGCTGGACAGGAAGCCTGCCAGGTGATGACCTGTCCATGACTCAGCCTTCCATCGCCAGTGCCTTACACTATGCCCATGCACGTGGTAGATCACTCAATGCAGCTATGTGTTGCATCAGATTATTAATTCATTTACTTATTCATTTTCTTCTAACCATAGTCCTATCTATTCTTCAAGGCCAAGATTAAACACTACCCTCTCCTGTGAGCCTTCTTGGGTTTCTTCTATCAGAATTCATCTCTCATGGCCTTGTGTCCCCATACCATATTGTTTTCAACTCCTAATTAGCATTTATTAAAGTGTACATCTGTATGTATTTTTTTAACAAGGACTTCTGAGTATCTGTGTGTATGTGTGTTAGTTGCTTAGTCATGTCCGATTCTTTGCAACCCCATTGACTGCAGCCCACCAGATCCCTCCGTCCATGGGATTCTCCAGGCAAGAACACTGGAGTGGGTTGCCATTTCCTTCTCCAAAAGGAACTATAGAAAGAAAGAAAGTGAAGTTGCTCAGCCATGTCTGACTCTCTGTGACCCCATGGACTGTAGCCTACCAGGTTCCTCCATCCATGGAATTTTCCAGGCAAGAGTACTGGAGTGGGTTGCCATTTCCTTCTCCTCTGAGTATTTACCACCTTAAATTAAAAGTAGTTCCTAGGGTATCTGTTTTCCACTCTTGACTATAAGCTCCTTAAGGACAAAAATTAGATTTATTTTCTTAACAACTAGAACAAGGCTTGAAAAGAGCTGAGTAAATGTTTGTTGAATTGATGGATTTAATTGAATAAATTTAATTGAAACCGATAGATGAGAAATAAGATGTCCACCTTTGAGCTATAGGTATTTGTCTCATGCCAGCTGCAAATGATAAGAATATTGAAAATCAAATTGGTTTAAGCAAAAAAGGAGAATTTGTTTGCTCATATGTCCAGGACTAGATCTGGCCTCCTGCCCTGCTGGGCCCCTGATAACAAATAACATTATCCAGCTCTGTCTTGCTCCATCTCTCCTTTCGTTTCCCTATGCATTAGCTCCAGGCTTAGGTAATCTTTTTCCTCATAGTACCAAGATGGCTGCCAGAAGATCCAGGCTTACATCCACTCCTTTCAGTAACTAGAGGAGAGATGATTTCTCCCTTTCAAATGTTTCTTTCTAAAAAGACTTAGGAAGTCTGACTGGCTTAGGTCACATGATCATCATTTGGACTAGTCCAGTGGAATGACATGAACTGAAAGTAAGAGCAATGGTCTCTAGCATAAAGGAGATACCTATGCCAGAAGGGAAGACATGGATGTCGGCTAGGCAACTTCTGCTTTCTCCCTACAGAAGCTGGCCTGATGCTCACAAGGGCATAATCCTGGTTTCTCTGCAATTCACTAAGCATGGGAGCTACCTTGGAGGAGAATAGGAGACATTGTAGAAGATACAGAACTTTTCACTGTGGCTTCTCTGGGTCTGTAAAGAGATTGTGAAGAACAGCTGATCATAAGGAAGCAGTGGTCTCTCCCTAACTTTCATAAGGTAAGAAGATAGGATGAGACCACAGCCACCGTTCTCAAGCTGGAATAGGAAATCAGGTACCTGCTCCTTTAGATTTTTTCTGAACTTCTTGGTCTGAGTTTTAGCTCTGTCCAGCATTACATCCTGGTAGTTCAACCAGTAAAGAATCTGCCTGCAATTCAGGAGACTGTGGTTCAATTCCTGGGTTGGGAACTTCCCCTGGAGGAGGGATAGGCTCCCCACTCCAGTATTCTTGGGCTTCCATGGTGGCTCAGAGAGTTAAGAATCCTGTAATGCATGAAACCTGGGTTCAATCCCTGGGTCAAGAAGATCCCTTGGAGAAGGGAATGGCTACCCACTCCAGTATTCTTGGCTGGACAATTCCATGAACAGAGGAGCCCAGTGGGTTCCAGTCCATGGGGTCACAAAGAGTCAGACATGACTGAGCAACTGACACTTTCACTTCCCACTTTACAGAGCCACCACAGGCTGAGAAAGGCCGTGTTCCAGATGTGTGAATGCCGGTAGATTTCAGGCTGTGTGAATGTCAGCAGATTTTAGGCTGGGAGATGCTGTGTCAACACAGGTCCCAGTACCTAGGTGGAAGGACCCACCCCAAGTCAGACTAGAAAGATCTGGATGTCTAGACCCTTTTCCTCAATGTGGACAGTGTGAAGACACAGAGAATCTCTACCACCCAGTGGCCAGAGGCCTTAGGCAGCCCAGGGGAGCTGGCTTCAGTCATCTACCTTCTGCTTCCAATTTCTTCCCTTCGGTATCATTGAGGAAAACAAAAGAATCAGGTAAATGTATAATTGGTATTATCATGTTCCCACCACCCCCACACCTCCACCAACACCATCCAGAAATCAAAAGAAGTGCATCGGGGGGGTCGCTTCCTCCTCCACTAGCTGAGGAGCTCTGTCCTCTGTCTGAGCTTCTGAGTCAGGCCTGCGCCAATTATTCCGAGAGGACCCCGGCCTCTGTAGCTTCCACAACTTGAGCGCCTGCAGCTCCCGCTGCTCACAGACCGAAAAAGAGCCAGACGGGAAGGGAGGGAAAAGCCTCCAGTTTGGCCCCTGCTGTTTGGGTTTCCCTTCTGTGGCCGCAGTGAGTGCGGTTTAGATCTGATTGATTTTATCTGTGAAATGAGCTGAAAATCCCTCCCAGCGAGAAGTGCTCATCTCCGTCCTCAGCCCAGACACTCCAGATAAATCAGATTGCCCACTGCACAGAGCACGCATGGACTGAGGGCAGAGCAGAGCCAAGGATGGGAAGTCAGAATGGTCACTCAGGATACCGACCGGCAGGCAGTGTAGAGGCTGGGGATGAGGGTGCTCTTGCCCTCAGCTTTCTGGTCATGACTGCCCCATCTTCAACACTGGCTGCCATCCTTTCAGTTTCTATAAAAGTAAATTCTGAGACAAGGAAATGAGGTAAGGTGTTGATTTGGGAGATGGTCCCATGGTCTTCCCTGGTGGCTCAAATGGTAAAGAATCTGCCTGCAGTGCAGAAGACCCAGGTTTGATCCCTGGGATGGGAATATCCCCTGGAGAAAGGAATGGCAATTCACTCCAATATTCTTGCCTGGAGAATCCCATGGACAGAGGAGCCTCATGAGCTACAGTTCATGGGGTCACAAAGAATCAGAATGTAGGAAATAGAGCCAGGGAAGAACAGAAATCCAACAAAGTAAGAGTTCTAGGGAAGCTTACCTCTGGACACCCAGAGTCGATCCTAGGAGGTATCCTCTGAGAGGTGTACATTGAGATCATCCTGCTGGGGAACAAGGCCCTGAGGGATTTATCTGGTATTTCCTGTGCTTTGGAGCTTCCCTGGTGGCTCAGCCACTAAAGAATCCACTTGCAATGCAGAAGAGCTGGGTTCCAGCCCTGGGTTGGGAAGATTCCCTATAGAGAGTGATAAGTGAATGTGAAAACTGCTCAGTCATGTCTGACTCTTTGTGGCCCCATGGACTATACAGTGCATGGAATTTTCCAGGCCAGAATACTGGAGTGGGTAGCCTTTCTCGTCTCCAGGGGATCTTCCAAACCAGAGATCAAACTCAGGTCTCCCACAATGCAGGTGGATTCTTTACCAGCTGAGCCACAAGGGAAGCCTAGAATTACTGGAGTAGGTAGCCTATTCCTTCTCCAGCAGATCTTCCTGATCCAGGAATCAAACCGGGGTCTCCTGTATTGCAGGAGGATTCTCTACCAACTAAGCTATCAGGGAAGCCCTATCAGGGTTGAGAAGATCCCCTGGAGAAGGGAACTGCTCTCCACTCCAGTATTCTGGCCTGGAGAATTCCTTGGACTGTATAGTCCATGGGGTCACAAAGAGTTGAACACGTTTGAGTGGTTTTCACTTTCAGTTTCCTGTCCTTTATTCCTGGGATGTTCAACAGCCCTGTGCATTCGGCCTGCCTTAGTCATGGGGCTGTTCTCCCTTGGCCAGAGAACACCCTCCATCAGCGATACAGGAAGCCATCAGCATGAGTAAGTGTCTGCTAGTGATGTCTGAGGTAAGCCTGGGCATCGTATGGCCACGCCAATAGGGTCAGCCTTCTCTACCTCCTCGGCACACCTCTCCCTCCCGTCAACATCCTTTACCACCACTGAGACCATCTTCTACAAGGTCTGCATTCACCTCAGGAAGCCTTTCCCAACTGCTCCACCCAAACACAGGTCATGCCTCACTCCTAGTGAAGAGACAGATGCACGAGTGCCCCTGGAGGGGCAGAAAGGGATGAAGCTCTGGGGTCACGATGTGAGCAGGGGGACGGGAAGCTCATTCCCTGCACAAGGGCCAGGCCTGCCTCCTCTCCTTTCTCCCCGTACTCTGTAGGCTGCATACCTTGGCTCTCCACAACTCACAGAACGTTCATGCGAATTATTATAATTCCTCTCTTCATCGAAAGAGACTCTGGCGCGGTTGTCTAAGAGTCACTGATGAAGCTGACGTGAAAAATTCAGTAATTGGTTGCCAATATCCAATTACTCCAGGGTAATATGAAAGTGATGGGGAAGCCAGCCAAGAGGCCACGGCCCAGGACCATCTAGCGCACAGAGGCAGCGAAGGCTTGGCTCAGGCCCATGAGACCAGCGATGCGCATAGGGTAGAGAGCAGATGGGGGGCACAGGGAGCCAGCCCCCACTTCAGATTTCTCCCCAGGCTGGTCCTTCACTAGGAGAGCCTTTCCCTGAAGTCAGAAGCTGTTCAGGCCCCTCCCAGAGGCCCCCAAGGAAATGGACCTGCCTGAGGAGGGAGAGAGGGAGTAGAGAGCATCACACTAGGGCCTCGGAGACCTGGGCGCAAGCCCCTCCACTGGGGTCAGATGCCTCACTCTAGCAGGTCCCGGTGGCTCCCAGCAAAGCAGGAAGTGGGAGCCCGTCCCTGCCTGCCCTCACCCCCGGCTGTTAACTAGGTCTGAGGAAAGAACCAATGTGAAGACAGGTTTGCAAACTGAGGTGTGGAAGGGATGAAGGCATGGATGCTGCTCCTCCTAAGCAAGATCTCAAAAGCTCAGGCCTGGGAGAATGGCCTCCAGGGAGTTGGGAACAGAAGAGCACAGAAGACACTCAGCGCTTGTGTGAGTAATTACAATGGACACCCCCACATCCCCGAGGAGCTTGCTGGGCTCCCGAGCCATCCCCTGAGGGTGGTCACCCCAGCCTGGGGGAGGGAGCTCAGAGCTGCGACGCCCACGTCCAGGTCAGGGGTGAGGTCAGGGGCTGGGCAAGATAAGGATGCACCCTTCTGTTGTCCCTGCACTGCATCATGTCTGCAAATAAATGGAATAATTCAGTTTCCAGGACTCTTAACCTTTTCACTTGGCATAAATTGTGATCACCCAAATAAATACAGGCAAATCACATTAAAAACATATATATACGAAGCTCATTTATTCAAGACATTTTCCAACTCTGAAAAATACCTGTATCTTACCAACAGGGGGAAAAAAAAATACAAGCTCAGTTCAGAGCTGCACGCATCCATTTCTGTCTCTGTTGGCGGCAGATGAGGGTGTTTGATTCTCAGTGGCCCTGATGACCTCATGTCCCACCTCAAACAGGTCAAAGGTCAAAGAAACCTTTTTTCCCCCTCTGCTCCAAATTGGCAGAGAGAGGGTGAGATGTATGAGCAGATCGTAATGTGGTGCCAGGAATGTTTGAGCAATAATCAATTGCAAATTATATCTTGCCAAGTTAAGAGTCAAATGGTGGGGGCTTGTGGCTGAATATTTTATCAAAGCAATTTAATAAGAATGTAAATGACCATCAACCTTTAAAGAGAGGTTTTTTAAGTGTTGTAGAGAGCTGCACCTCCTTGGCTGCACTGGAAGTCTTTTCCTCCATTTTAAAAGTCAGGATTGGAGTAAGGCAGAGGCCTGCACCAGCATCCAAAAGGGTGCACTCTGGACAGTGGTAGTGTCCCTGAGCCTTAACGCCAAGCCAGGACGGCATCCCTCCTGGGGCCTGATTCACAGGGACATGGGCTCCGCATGCTCAGGGAACTGGTCCATGGCTCTCCTTCGGGCATAGTGCCTCTGCTGAGACGGTGGCCTCCCATTCATCACAGCTCGCTCACTCGGGTTACAGAGAGGTCAGGCCTCACAAGAGGGCCACCGGGCAGACAGACCAGGGCCCAGCCTGGGGAAGGGAACTGTTTGGCCTTCAGCCCTTTGAAGTCCATGGTCTCTCCTCCGTGTGCCTCTACGGATGCTGTCCAAGGAAAGGCTCCCATATTTCTCAGAGCAGATAAGAAATACTACTGCAGATACTATTCCTCGACATAGATCAGTTCTAAGTGGAGACAGGAGTCACATTTAAAAGGTGTGGGGAGGCTGAAAGAGCAGGCGAGGGTTCCCAGAGCAGACCCCCTGTGCCTTGCTCATGCCCACCTGGGTTCCCAGGAAGGAGGGTAGCACAGTCTCACAGTCCTACGTTTGGACTCTTCCCACCTGTGACGCATTGCAGTGTACAAAGAGTTTTCCCTTCTGCTAACTCCAGGTACGCATGGCAGGCCTCAGAGGAAGACAAGGTGGGCAGGTAGGAGGCTTGCTCATCCCCTCTCACAGGTGAGATGGCATCACAGTCCTGGGGTTGGTTCTGGAACCCAAATGAGGATGGAAGACAAGATCGCAGGATGTGCCTGAAGAAGTGGAGTGTGTCTGAAGACATGGAGAGGCATGTTTCCAGCGAATGGTTGAGAGACGGTGTACTTGTAGACAGATCTGGGTGGTAGTGGTGCAGGCGACAGAGAGCCCTCCACTCAGTCTCAGTCTCTTTGGACTTGTTCCAGGACTGCATCAGGGGCTCGGGCTGGGGCCGAGCTCAGGGAGCTGCAGAGCTGGTGGTCGCCCTGTGACTGCGGGGAGACACTGAGATGGGCCTCCCTCTAGCCAGGGTCAGCCTGTGGCTCGAGTGAGCAGTCACTTGAAGACAGCGTGTGTCTCAGTCTTCCCAGGAGGAGAAACTATTTTGTAATCTGGGGCTTCCCAGGTGACTCAGTGGTAAACATTCCACTCAGGAATTGTTCTATCCCTGAATCAGGAAGATCCCCTGGAGGAGGGCATAGCAACCCACTCCAGTATTCTTGCTTGGATAATCTCATGGACAGAGCAGCCTGGCAGGCTAAAGTCTGTGGGGTCTCAAAGAGTCAGACACGACTGAAGCAACTGAGCACAACACAATCTGTGGCTCAGAGGGGAAAACAATTTTAGCATCATGTCTTCAACTAAAGTTCATCAAGAATGCAGACTCTCCACTGTACTCACCAACCAGCAGAGCATTCAGGGAGCTTGCACCCAGGTAAGGGAAACAGCTTTCCACATGATGAGTGTCTGTGAGGATTCAGCCAAGTAATCCCTGTAAAGCCCAACAAAGTGCCGATAGCCGCTGGTTGCTGTTAGATTATTTTCAGCCCTTTTGTAACTTCTAAAAAGCCTACTAGCTACAGGGGGACAGGAGCTTGATGGGATAGTAGATGGATGGGGTAGGAAGTCCTAGGGGACCTTGCAAAGTTGCATCTGCTTCTTGCAAAACCAGAGCCTGTGTGCCTTTCAGGGAGATAGAGCCTGAGAACATCCTTCTCAATGTATTTTCCCTGAATGTTCTGTCATCCTCCCGCACCAGCAATGGACAATTTCAGGATCAGACAAGCCAGCACTAAAGGAGCCCTATTTCCCTATTTCACCAAGATGACTTTTTTAGGAGCTCCATTTTCACAGGCCCTACTGCCTCGTCTGTACCTGTCAGGGCCCTGCTGGAGCCCATGGGGCGGGAAACAGCCTTACCTTTGGGCTTTAATTACACCTTATTTCAGCTTCTGCTGAGTGATCACTCATCTTTCTCTAAACCTCCATTTTTCCCAGAACATTTCTTGATGTTATTAGAGCTGTCTATAAAATATGAATCCCAATTCCATGATAGTCATAAAAGCCATAAAATTCTATGTCTGCCATGAAAATATTACATGATTTATTTTTGTGTGAAGTACATATTAAATCTCAGTACTAGAAAAGGAGTTTGGCTCTTCAACATCACGAACTTTGAATAACACACACTTTGCCTTAAATTGCTATTATTTTAAGTTTCTTTCTTCATTTTACAATAGCTCCCAGTTCAAAATAGGATATGAAAAAAGTCCTGGTCGTATTTATAGGTTAGAGTTAGTATTCATTGTAGCTTAAATTTTTTTTCTCTTTTTATGGTGTTCATTTTGTTTTATATATGACACGATTTGTGTGCTTGATTTGTTTTTGTTTTATGCCAAGTGCCTTTGGAGAAATATCAGGTGATTAACCAAACCCCCTGACAATGGGTCTGATACTGCCATCTCCAGGGTCACGGGGTGGGTCTGCATAAATCCATACAAGCAAACAAGTGGCTGGAATGGAGAGGACGGGAGTGGATTCAAAATGGGGCATAGAAGGAGAAGCAAATATCCAGAATACCACTTTCCTTTTTTCAAAGCCCCTAAACCAATGCATAAGGATTTATCAAAGTTCTAGTATCTGGCAGTCAGCTAGACATTGATGGGGTACATAGAAGGAAGAGGCTCATTAGAGAGATGAATTCACACATATGGACCAGCCGCAGGACACTGCAAGGCAGAGTTAGGCTATGTGGCTCATATTTGTGTGTGTTGGGAAACCAGAATGAAATGCAAGAATCAGATTTAGTCTGCAGCAAAAGGCAGGATTTGAGTCAGTCTTGGAAGGACAAGGGTAATTTAAAGAGGAGAAGAGAGATGAGGAAAATGCTTAACATAGGAGAAACTAGCAAGACCCTGAATAAGATGAAGCAAGATCAATGCCCAGATAAGCACAGCAGCAGTACAACCAAGCCCCAACTCAATCCCCAACTGGCCACTTTGCCAGCTTTTCTGCCCAAAGACCCATACCGCATTTCAAACAATACCAGGGGTGGAGGGAAGATTGATGTTCAGCCTGGAGGATACATGTGACATTTGGAATGAGTTGAAACTGATCTAAGAGATTTTCATTTCAAAAGATATCTGATATGATGTGTCGATGGGGTGTTTCACACACCTCATCAGAGTTCAAAGACTGCAGCCATGAGAATGGTGCTTCCAAGGTGGGAAGCAGATGTGTAGAACTGGAGCAGGAGGGGGTCTTGGCCTCTTCAGACTTGGCCCACCCGCCATCCGACATACCACTGGGACAAAGCCATGTGTTTGATCCAGGCAGCCCTGGGGTCTGCAGCATCTTGGCATGGGTACAATGTTTTTTTGTATCCCCTTCTCTGACCCGTTCTCTGAAATCTGCAAGTCCTTCCCAAGGCTCCCCAGGGTATAGTCATTCACTTGGAAGTCATCAGATGCTCCAATAAGATAACTAATGAAAGATTGCCATCCCAATTGTCCTGATTCTGTTGGGCATCCATCCCCTTGACCACCTCCCTCTCCCATGGTACCTAGGCTCTAACCTGGGTTTCACATCAGGCAAAACTTGGGGCAAAAGCCCATGTGCCTCCTACCCTTGTTAGAAGATGCAAACCCAGGAAGCAGAAGTGAGGGCCAAGGGAACGGAGGGAAGCGGGAGGCAAAACCAATGAGAACTGCACTGTCTAGCTACTAATCTCTGAGTGCAGCTGATTACATAGCCTTGGAGGATGGTCATCTGAGAAACCATATACAGGGGTGGGATGACAAGAGGGGAAGAAATGATCCACCTAGTGGTCAAAGCTGTGCTCCGCAGGACATTAAGTCTCCCATCCTCCTGGGCTACACAAACATAGGCAGTGTGGCAGCCCCAACCCGTAAACAGGAAGTCGTTGGGAAGTGGGTTAGAGGCCAATGCAATTGTGAGATGCTGCCGCGTGCACCTGGGTGAAGACGGGGTAAGCCTCCAAAAGCTCCTCATGAAGCAGCAGCCAGACTAAGGCAGTGAGGCTAAGAGGATCTGAAAGGTGCATGAGAGATGTCTGAAATGGGCCCCCATGTCCACACCCTGGAAAACTAGCTCTGCATCCACTCATTTTAATGGCTATGGAGCTATGTCGGCTTCTCCTTGCAGATTCCTCCTGTGCCTTCACACTGGAAATCTTTTCACCCTCAGGCCATGCTGTCTGGCAGAGGACATCAGAGGAACTGTGGGTGAAGTACCTGGAGGAGCTTACAGAGTCCCTAGGCCCTGCGCTTCAGGGAAAAGCCAGCCAAGACAGCATCTATGGTTTGCATGCAGCAAAGAGTGTCCAGAAACCTATCTGGCCTACATGGCAACTTTTGCAGAATGCAAGAGAAAATTCCATCTCACAATCATAACCAATGAGCCTTCTTTCAATATGAAAGCATCTACCAAATCAATCCCACAAATTAAACAGATAAATCCTAATGTTCAGTTTTTAAATCACGTAGCATCAAATAACATATTTTATATTATATAGAGAAGAGCCAACTTGATTTGGGGAGTTCTTTGCAAATTGGATAGTGCCACCACTTCAATTAAAGTAATAAAAATAACAGGAAAATAAAATAAGCTAAAATTGTTCAAAGGAACTAAAGACTGAAATAGAAAATGCATATACTCCTAGTCTGACGTTTTCCAAAGAATCGTTCTCGAGTGAGTGGCAGTTGAAAGGACGAAAGATAGAGGCATCTGGAAAAAAATATTAAGAGTTTTGTGAAAGAAAATCAATCAAGGAAGATATACAAACCTGATTAGGAAAAGAAAAAATGTATGCTGTTATATATGGAGCAGCCTGTGAATGGGTGGCTAGTTCCTGCAAGAGTAGAGAAAATATCGAAGGTTGGAACTTCCTTTCCTTCCACTCTGTGCTTAGCATCACCTACCTGGAAGCTTCTTGCCCAGTTTCAAGCACTATGCTGAGAAAGAATATTTTTGCAGCTAAATGATTTTGCTCCCCAGTGGCTCCTGCAACCACTAGTTCTGTAACAGACTACCTCGCTGGAGAACGGATGGATCACAGCGTTGGCATTCAAGAGGCCCTTGTGCAAAGCCCACACCCCACCCCACTGTCTCCTCCTGGGATTTTGAAAAGGTTCTGGCTCTAAAATGGAAAGTCACAGTGAGAATAAAGGTTCCAAGGCTGTGAGGTGCTCCTTTGGAGAGGAGGCCTGCTTTTGGTCCTAGCTGGAGGAGGGATATTTAGGATAAAGCATCACATCACTTAGCTTTGAAGTTGTAAATCAAGAAGGTGCCACAGAACAGCCTGCCAGGCCAAGAGGACAGAGGGGGTGCTGGTTTACAGGAAACCTGGGACTGGCTGATGGCTCTCAGGCTTGCAGGGCAGGAAGCAGGAGCAGACAGCAACCCCTGGCATCAGGCCTCCACTCCAAGGCTAGCGGAGCACAGCCGCTGGAAAAATCGCTCCTGATAAGATGGCCTCTGCCGTTACAAGAACCACCTGCTGCGAAAGACCAAGCAGCTGAGTTAGCAGGCATGGGCAGTGGCAACCCTGCCCTGCTGCTGATGGAAGCTTCACTCTGCTTCAACTTTTGAGTTGGCTGAATTCTGTGGGCCCTTTGCTTTCGAGTGGGATATTTTGATATCAAAATTCAATGAACAACATGAACAGATGTGGGAAATTAACACAAGATGTTGACAATAACTTTTGCCTTTGTTCAGGCCAAAAACCGGAACACCCTTTCCTCTTCATTTCCTTTTTCCATCCTCATTAGTGTCCATCTAGGAAATAGTCTGATGGTTTGGTTTTGGTAACCTATTTATTTTTAAGCTTGCATTCTTCTGCCCTGCATTCCTGTCTCCACCCCCTGGGCTGTTCATTACTCTGGTGGGAGGGGGCCACTGCCCCCAGCATCAGACTGACTGGTACAAAGTGGTGTCGAAATAGACACGGGAGTTGAGGATCTGCCTCTTATGCTCACAGTAAATTAAATGCATGTTAAAAGATTATCGCCTACATTTATCATAATGAGATTTTGCATTTATGTCTTTCTCTCTTTTTAAATAGGAATAAAGATCTCATATACCTTTTCTAATTTATTATCTAGTATTTATTGTAGGAAGAGAGAGTTTTGTCTAATCACAACTCATTAAAGTCACATATTATTCACAATAACCTACCACTAAAGACTCATCATGGTAGCAGGAAAGAATAAAAAAAGTGTTTTTAAAATGAAACTTCATTTTAAGCATTTCTGTTTGGAGACAGTCCAACATCTTAAAGAAAAGAGCAGAACGTGTATAATAAAATACCTTGGCAAAGAAAATTTGCCAGAAAAAAAAAGAAAAAGAGAATAAATAATGCTAGGGAGAATCAAAATAACTTGCAAAAAAAAAAAAAAAAAGTAGGAACTCTGTGACCCAACTCATGTGCCTGCTTCCAAGTGTACCTTAGTGAACAAAGAGGAGGAGAGAAAAAAATCAGGCCAAAAATGGACCTGCTCTCCCTCTCTTATTTTTAATCAAGGTTCCTTTGCATTTTGCAGTGCTGGATTCCAGCTCATAGGTGTCTTGCAAGTGGAATGAAGGAGTTGCTTCCCTCATATTGCAGTCAGAAGTGATTTTCAGGGGATTATGATATGCATACAAGCCAACATGGTTCTCCCAAAAGTCACCCCACCCGCAGCAGGCTACTGGGATGAGGGTGACCAACACTCAGTTTGCTGAGTGAGAGAATTCTGGCATCAGTTCTGTGGCATTTTCCACATGTTTAGCCTGAAAGAAGACATTTGTTTGGACTATATGCTTCTGTGTACTTTTTTAATGCAATAAAATTGACAGATGACTCCTTTTTGCAACAGGTTTGGAAAAAGGAAATGGGGTAGAGCTACCCTCCCCTTTCTTCTTGATGGCTGTTTAGACAGCAGTCTTAAAAAATCACTAGTCACTAAAATCCCTCATGCCCATTTCATATTGTGTTGATTCATATTAAATTCATGACAACAAAAAAGCAACTTGAGGCACTTTTGGAAATGACCGCTCTTTAGTGCTGCTCCTTCCTCGGGGCTCGGTGGGCCCAGCGCCCATAAAGCTGCCTGCTGTCTTGTGTCATGAAAAGAAACAGCTTTGCCTGGGAATGCCATTACTGTGTAATGAGGCATGCAGCAAAATATACCTTCAGCAGCCACTTGATGAAGGCTTGCTGACACACCAGACCAGACAGAAATGTTTTTTTGTATGTTCTTCCTTATTTTGTCCATCAATCACATCATTAGTCAAAGCAGACGAGCCTGTCAGCCGGGCCCAGATGCAGAGTGGCAGGCGATCAGCGGACAGGTGTTCCAGCTCCCCCAAAACGAAATCCTGAAATGAGAAAGGAGCCAAGACCTTGTTTCAAGGGCTAGAATGTCAATGAGAGTGAAACGACAATAAGGGGAGGTGCTCAGAAGCAGACTGGCACCTGGAGGTGACTGGCCTGGCTCCCTGGTGTTGCTTGACTAAGCCAGGACACAGGGCCTCGATTTGGAGGAAGTCGAAGGAATTGAGAGCAAAGTCCATTCGTTTCCAGCGGTCAGTGAGGTAGTCAAGTATAGTATTCAAAGACAATAAGTAAATGAAACTTCCCTTGCGACCTCCTTTGATAGCCCAAGTGCATAAAATCAGGTTGGGTGGTTCAGATGCCTCGGGCCACCCAAGCCCATCCGAGCTGTCTGTCTGATGCATTGGCAGCCGCCTTGCTCATTTCCAGGGAAATCAGCCACCCCTCTGGTAGCATCTGCCCCTCCTTTTCAGCACATCCTAGACTCTCTTCCTCTGGGGCATTGTTTTTGTGATGCTTTCTGTCTGGAACTTAACAGGTTAACAAAACCAACCATATGGAGTCATCTTCAATGGTTAATGTCTAGCTTTTCAAGCAAGCTCCAAAATGAATTTGTGTAATGAGCTCATTGTTCAGTTAGCCTCCTGGTTACTGAGAAGGACTAGCTAATCAAGCTCCCACCTCCCCCTGCCCTGTTCAACCACAGTAGTCAAGGTGATGCTTTTGTGATAGGCCAGCTGAGTTGTGGTTTAGCATGCACTCTCTTTTTGCCAATTTTAAAAATACACTATATTGTAAAACAGTTTTAGATTTACAGAAAAATTGAGAAGCTAGTAGAGAGAGTTCTCATATACCCTGTATCCAGTTTTCCCTATTATTAATATTGCAAATTAGTATGGTACATTTGTTGTAATTAATGAACCAATATTGATAAACTATCATTAACTAAAATCCATACTTTGTTCAGATTTTCTTAGTTTTTCTCAAAAGTCCTTTGTCTGTTCCAGGATCTCATCTGAGATGTCACATTACACGTAGTTGTCATGACTCCTTAGGTTTCTCAAACTTCCCTTGTTCTTAATGCCCTTGACAGTTTTGAGGAGTATTAGCATGTTCTATTTTTAATAAGTTATTTGTGCTTTCAAATGGGGAATCTGTGTGTATGTGTGAATATAACATTCTTTACACTTCAATAAATAAGAGCACTTAGAAAGAAAGGGAGGAGGGGAAGTATTAGGAGGGAAGGAATTAAGACCACTGAAAGGTCAGAAATCTTTACACAGCACCAGGGAGAAGATTCCGACACTCCAACCTTTCCCAGAGTTGACCTTTCCGAAGAAATGCTGAGCAGGAAGGAGGTGATACCTGATACAAGATTCAAACCCACGCTTCCACCTTTAACTGAGAATTAAATCTGCAGATATTTCCTCTGGGATTTCCAAACAGAGAGCAAGCCCATCATTAATCTAGCCAGCCATTAGATGCCACCATGGCCTGGTTCCATTTATCTGAGCCAGTGTTTGGGTGGAGTGGTCACTGTGGAGATCTCAGATTGGGCGGACATGAGGATGACATGAGGGGATGGGACCAAGAGGATGAGGGCTGTCATTCATTTGGGGACCTGAATGTCCCGAGCCTCACAGGACCAGGACAAAAGTCAGTGTGTAAAGCCATCTCTTTGCAGAGACTTCTCAAGCCCTCTTCCTCTATGCCACATCTCTCTCTCCTCTTGCCTTTTCCATCCTTCTCTATAAAGCTCACAGAGGGGCCAGGGAAGAAAGAGGTAGTCAGGTTGGGAAATATGTGGTCACTTTTGCTGACTATGAAAGACCATTCATTTTCTCCCTCTGCCTCAATATCTTAGCTAGGGAAGAAATAGTGTCCCTTAAATGACCTACAATTTCCAAGGCACCAAAACCCACAGCAGCTTGGTACCCATCACATCCTACCAAGAGCCCAGATGCTGCATATAAGTAATGTTGTTAAATTATACTTTACAATTCATCCTTGCAAGTACCCCCAAGTTTTCCAGCGTATACACATTTTATGAGCCTGAGTTTCACTCAGAAGGTCTACAGAAAGTAAAATAAATGAATTCAACACTCTATTCAGCCTAGATCATCTGACATTTATTCTTAAATGGGACAAGTGACAATTTGAAAGCTATGTTCACACATAAGAATTTTTAAGCCTGATGTGCAGTATATAATTAGTCCATCAATCAATCCATCAGTCAATCAACTTTACCCGGTTCTACTGGGTGCCAGGCCAAGTGGAAAGACTAGTTCCCACCCTCTATGACCTTCAGGTAGCTGGGAAAGTAGGATTGCATCTTCCCCACTTTTAACTGTTCATTAGAGAAGCTCCTTGACTCAGTCAGGGTCAACTCTAAGAATAGGCTCAGTTATTTAGATTCTTTTTCTTGGAAATTCCAGAATTGGAACACAGACTCTCTAAGTCAGGTCTCTATGACTTCTTATAAGGACGAGCAAGGTCAGGGCTGGACTGGGCCTTGAGAACACAGAAGAGTCTATGGTAAGATGAGAAAGAGAAAGAGAGAGAATACAGATGTCCATGAGAGGCTGAAATGAATACAAGACAAGTCCAGGTGGTCTCAGAGAACAGGTGGCTTTGTTTCCTGATTGCAGTTCATCCTGCGGCCCAGGGGCTCATGACACCAGTGAAATAACACGATAACCATCCAACTAACCCTCTCTTCTTGTTTAAGCAAGCCTGGGGAGGGTTGTGTTTTCTGTCTCAAATTCCCCTTACTAAGATCACACCTACCAAATGGGCCTTAAGTACAGAAAATGTCCTCTAAGTCAGAGGGAAGAGCAACAGTTGTGGGAAAAAATCCAGCTGTGGGAGGAGCCATAGAGTTTTTGAGTGTTGAAAAGACTCAACAAGAAAGGAATGGGTTACTTCACTTAAATGTGATGTCATTTCTGCCTTCCAAATATACTGTAGGAAAACTGGTAAAAATCCTGTAAAATGAAAGAAATGAAGTGAGCATCTCAACTTCTTCACTGAGATCTAGAAGTCTTCTACTTCCCCTAACCCAGATGAAGGCAGGCACATCACCATTCAGGAGAAGTTCCTCTGTAAGAGGCAGTCCTCTGGACCTAATTCATATCCTCTTTGCCCCTCAGTAAAAGGCTAGAGGTGCGTGACAGTAAAAGACTATTTTCAAATGCAACATCACTTTGCCTTTCCTCTGTAACACGTTTTAAGAACAAAATGCTCATTTTCAATAAAATATTATGCAAAGGATATTAATATAAAAGTAAAAAGTGGGCTTCCCAGGTGGCACTAGTGGTAAATAATCTGCCTGCCATTGCAGGAGACATAAGAGATGTGGGTTCAATCCCTGAGGTGAGAAGATCCCCTGGAGGAGGAAATGGCAACCCACTCAAGTATTCTTGATGAGAGAATCCCAAGGACAGAGGATCCTGGCAAGTTACAGTCCATGGGGTCACAAAGAGTCAGACATGACTGAGCATCTGAGCAAACAAGCAATATAAAAAATATATAGCTCTCATGAAAGATATTTTTGGTTTTATCATGTGTATGAGTTGGTTTGTTGAGGGTGCCTTGGAGTCTGGCAACCTCCAGTAGGGCAAGGTCACTGGACTGAAATATTCTGTAGATTTTAGCAGCCCCTGTCAACAACTCTCAGAGAAACAAATATGTTCTCCCAGATTGTTTTAGTCTTCCATCTTAGAGTCTTGACCTGGACCATGGGAGGAGCAGGGGTAGAAGTAGCAGCCCCTGGGATGATACCATATAAGCTGCATTTATTGGTCTTCAAAGAGCCAAGCAATGCTGGCATCTTCTGTCATCTGGATGCCAGCTAGGCAAAGTGGGAATTACCATCCCCACTTTCATAAGAAGATCAGAAAGGGTATATAATGTACATCACCCAAAAGTCTGCAAGTGGCCAAGCCAGAATGTGTGGCACTAGTCTCAAGGACTGTGGGGCCCCTGAATGCCGTGATGTCACGCTGTGTCCCTGAATGTTCAAGGTCTGGCAAAGGTCAGAATTCATGCATCCAAGACCATCTGGAGATTCTAGAGATTTCAGCATAGCAGCTCCTCAATTTACAAATGCCTTATCAGTGAGCTTCTGCAAGAAGTTTCTGTGTAACAAGGTTTATTTCTGTTTATACTGACAGCAAATATAAAGACTTATTTTAGCTCAATAAATGGAGAGTAAAACTTGAGTAAGATTCAGATAGGTGCTAAGGTCAGAAATAAAACCTTTATTCATTCTATTGGCAAAACTCATTATAAGGTGTGGCTGTTAGGATTGCCAGGCTGCTGGAGAAAATACAAGGGAAATATATCTTTGGTCCCCAAAACCATCTTGTACTCAAATACCAATGCATGGCCATGGACGCCTGGTACCCTGGAAAAAGACAGTGTTTAAAGCGTTGAGAAAATGCAACCTACACCTTCATGCTCTGTAGAGCAGCAGCATCCCAGTTCCTTTAACGACACGGCATAGAAAGAACGGCCAGCAGCTTTTAGCTGCAGCAGCCTGCTCTACTGGAGCCTCCAGGATAGCACAGGGCTAAGGCTGTGGCCCACATGCAGCAGGAACTCCTTCAGAATATCAGTCCAAGTGCTGTCATTGATCTCTCCACTCAGCTAGCCTCCAGGCATGCTGTGTATAGCTCCTGTGTATAGCATGTGTATAGCATGCTGTGTATAGCTCCGAAGGTTATACCAACATTGCCTTTATAGGGAGGCTGACACAGCCATCCCTTGGGGGCTTACGAGGGGGTATCTTTCACGCGTGACTCCCAAAACATGCTACTTGTCTGAGTCAACAAAATGATGTTTTCCGCTACCGTGTCTCCTTGCATTCCCAGAGTGCCTGGAGCTGGGGCACCCTGGGTTGCTGAGTGCATGGGACACCATCTTGTGGGTGTCCCATGAGCATATGTGTTCCCACGTGTTTGCCTGCAGCTGCAGGAGCCCAGACATTCCCTGGGGCTCAAGTCTGTCCTCATACATCTCTCCCACCCACCTGGAGGCACTCAGATGGGAGCAGGGCATATGGAGACACACAGGGGCCTTCAGCAAGTCAATAATTAGGACCCCTTTTACACTGATATATTTAAATATTTGTTTAGTATTTATTTAGTGAAAGTGAGAAGAAAAGTGATATTTAGTAATTAAATAGCATACTTTTTAAAAAAAAATTATCTCAGTGATATATCAACATAAAATTGTAAAAAATTCAAATATCACTAAATTACATAGAAAGAATGTATGAACCTCAAATATACCCACTGCCACCTCCACTCCCCAAATGTAAGCACTTGAAACTATTAGATGTCCATTTTTTAGTCATTCTTAATCCATATCCATATATATAAAATATATACATTGGATTTTCACATAAATGAAGACATATTTTACAAATTATCCTTACCCTGTTTTCCATTTAATTCATTTCAAAGATCTTTCAAAACTAAAGCACATTACTCCTTTAAACAGTTGTTTAGTATTCTACAGTATTGGCATCCCATAACTTACTATAAAATATTTAAGATTCTTTTCTTTTCACTACTACATGTAAGACTGGGATACAAACTTGTACACAAGTCTTTGAACATTTTAGAAATGTTTCTGTAAACTAGACTTCGAGGATTAAAATTACTTGTTTCAAGGGTATGTACATTTTAAATTCAGACATTTTCACCAAATCTCTCTTTTAAAAGAAATAGTTGGTGATAGATGGCATGATATTTTTTACATCTTGGCCTGATCTGGGTACATGAGTCATTGAAAATATTAAAATTCTAAGGTATAAAAAGAGTTAATCTTGTTTTCATTTATATTTTAGTGTTTATTATAAAATTTGAATATTTTAAAATGTATTTATTGACTACTTGTGTCTCTTGTTCTCTGAATAGTCTAATCATTTCCTTTGTCTAATTTTCTACTAAGTTATTTTTATTTTTCTTATTGATTTTAAGAAGTGTACTACAGATTTTAGTTAGTTTTATATATGTTATACATATTTCTCCCAGTACATCATTTATCTTTTGTTCTAAAGACTTTTGTTTGTTTTAATGTAGTCAAATACATCAACCTATTTGTTTAGAGACTCTGGACTTCATATCTTATTGAGGAATACTTTCTATGTTTTCTTTTAATTATTTTTATGAAACTCTTTAACCCATGTTGAAATTTTGTATATTGTGAACTAGAGGTCTAATTTTCCAAATGAATAGCCAACTATCTTCATCGTTGGTTAAATGAACCATTCTTTCCCCTCCATATCAAAATGATGCCTTTGCCATAATTCAACTCTCAATTTTACAGTTTAATTTATTCCCTCTATAGTTTATCCCATCACTCTCCTACTTTCCTAAGACAACACAATTGTCAATACTATACCCTTGGGTTAAGTGTGGAAACTTGGTGGGGAAATTAGCCCTCTCACATCAATTTCCTTTTTTCAAAACTGTCTTCATGATTCCTCTGCTGTCTCTCCCATGTGATTTTGGAATCTGTTTGTCACATTTCTTTTAAAATCCCTTACTGATACTTGACTGGGAGATGTGTCAGTCATCATTATACCCTAATCATACCTCTCAGCAACCCCCTTTATTCCAGACGCAGCTGGATAATTTCATAAAATGAACTCTCTACAGGTAAGTTTTGCTCTTGGACTTGCTTCCTGGGGAAAATTTCCCCAGCTCAAGACAAGAGAGCATTAAAGTTTGAGTGGGCAGTTTATTTGGGGAAGTTTCACATTACTGAGTCTTCCTATCTGTGAAGACTCCAGTTGTGTAATTTCTGTTATATCTTTATAAACTTTTATAGTTTTATTTGTACAAGTTCTGTATATTTCCTGTACACTAGCTTTATCTCTAGAGCTTATATGTGTTTTGTTATTATCAAACAGCATATTTTCACAGTGTACTTTCTACTTATTTTTGTCTAGAAATGCTATCTTTGTATATTTATCTTGTATCCAACTACCTTCAAATAATAATTCTAAGGAATTTACTTTAGATGCGTGAGGTACACAAATATACTAGGTATAAATAGTGATGTTTTTGTGTCTTCTATTGGAATATTTTATTTACTCAATTTTATTTCTGTATTTATGGCTGAAACTTCAATGGGTGTCTCATCCAATTTCTTAACAAAATCGAGTAGAATATTTCTAAATTTATATCATTAAATGTGTTAACCTTTATATTGAGATAAGAAGTTTTCTTCCTTTTTTATCTTACTTTGGCTTTTAAAATCATGAATGAGAGATTAATTTTATTTACTACCAATTCATACTGCAGTTCTATTTTAATCTGTCAATTTCACCAATTACAGCAACAGATTTCCAAAGATTTAACTACTCTTTAATTCATAATTTCTTTAATTCAACTCAGTATCAAGCAACATGACTGTATCTTAATTACAGTTTTTATATTTGTGCTCATACATGAAATTTTCAGTTTACTTTTATATGCTGCTCTTGTCTTCTTTTACTGTCAGGGATGGCTCAGTGGGTAAAGACTCTGTCTGCAATGCAGGAGACACAGGAGATGTTGGTTCAATCCCTGGGGTTAGAAGATCCCCTGGAGAACAGCAACCCATCCCCAGCCTGGAAAATTCCATTGACTGAGGAGCTTGGCAGGCTACAGTTCAAAGGGTCGCAAAGAGTTGGATATGACTGAGCAACTAAGCCAAATAGAATGAGTTGGGAAGGTTTCTATGGAATATAAGAATTTTCTGTTTTATTGAATGTTTATAACAACTTACCTACCAATGACTTAGATCTAGTAGCATTTATAGAAAAGATGTTTTATTATTCTAAAATTTTTATTCTAGTGTTTTAAAGTTGTTAATGAATCAACCTTGGTAATTTTACTTACAAGAAATGTTTCTTGTAAATAAAAGAAATGGTCACATTGGGGCTACATTTTAGAATGCAATAATATTTGTTTAGTTTTTTTAATCCCCTCAATATCTAAAGTTATATTCTTGTCCTCATTGCAAATACTAGCTATCTTTGTATATAATTATTTTTTAACCTTACTCACCAGACATTTTTGTCTTTATGAAGAACCAAATATTCAAGTTAATTGTGTTTTTCTTATTTCATTAATTTTGGATTTGTTATTATCAACAATTTTGTTCTAATTTCTTTGGATTTATATTATTATAATTTCTTGCATGTTTAGTTCATTTAACTTCAACCATTTCATTTCCTTGTATATACACTTAAGTTTCTTGCAGTTGTCATTAGTTTTTTTCTTAATATAAATGTGACTCATTATTATCATGAATTTATCATTTTATTTTAATCTCCTCTGTAACTCAAGAGTTATTTTAGGAGTCTGGATTTTTAATGTGATCTGTCTTTATGATCCATATGATTTCTGACTTGAGTAATTCATAGAAATTTCCTTTGTGACTTAATGCATGGTCAATTTTATAAATATTTTATATATGTTTGAAAATAGTGTGAGTTTTCTATTTGCTTAGAAAGAGTATATACATATATATACACACATATAAATATATATATTCTATAATTTACTCATTTTTCTTTTAACCTCTGTGTTCTTTTTTTTTTTTTAGTTCTGAGAGAGGTCAGGCAAATATCTTTCAGTATAAGTGAGGATTTAGAACATTTTTCCTGTTTTCTGTTACTTTTTGGTGTTGGCTATATAAAGGCATCTTTTATATAAGTGAACTAAAGTCTCTTCTCTGACAAGCTACTTTTACCTGGGAGGCAGAGAGTAGTTTTATGCAATCTTAATGGAAGCATCATGCCAAGAGAAAAGTTTGGTAAATTAGGTAAGAGAATATCAAGGCCTTTCAGTGCCATGCTGTAGATATTGGCTTTTGTTCCCTATATAATGGAGTCATCAAATGGCTTCATCATGGTTGTGATACGCTCAATTTTTATTTTAGAAAGAACATTCTTGCTGAATTATGAGAATGATGATGTGAGAGACTACACAGATGGACAGCCAGAGAGGGGCCAATGGGTACTGAAGAGGTTTAATATAGAAGATTAATGAATAGAAAAGAAGGCACATATTTAAAAACATACTCTTCACTAACAGTTAGCATTCACACAGACACTTCATGGAGTAGCAAACCCTGCAGGCCAACAGGCCAGGGAGACTGTGGGTAAAGATGCTGAGAGACCTCAAATGTTCAGTATTGAGGATGAAAAGCTTTCACTGTAAAGTAGGGAGTTACAAAAGCCTCAGACTGGATGGATAGTTCAGGCTTGAAAACATGAGAAACTTCAAAATGGCATAACAGGTTCATGAGTGATGAACCCACACTTGGCGATCGGAAAGACAAAATAAAATCAGACGCACTGCCCCAAAACAGACCATGAGGGAGACAGCAGTGTTGACATCACATCTGGGATGGATGGCTCAAGTGGGTAGCCATACAGGGCTCTCGGCCTTCTTTTTACCTGTAAGAAGGGCAAATGGCACAAAAACATCAGTCTCTCCGTGTTGTCACTAGCCCCACCCCTCGCCTCCTTAGTAGGGGCAAGTGGACTTGGATCCAAAACACCAAATGACCCCAAGCATTGTTAACATTTGTCCGAGTAGCTATCTTCTTAAAGGCTTGCTGGCCCCTTTAATTCAAGGACAAGCCAGCTCTCCTATCACTCAAAATAAAATAAAAAATCGCCGAGGGCCACCCTGACTGTGCAGTCCAAGGCACCTAGCAGGTGGCGTCTCTGAAATGGCCTCCTCAGAATCACAATTATCTCTCAGTCCCTCCCAAAGAGGAAGATCAAATGAAGCTATATTTCTCTGACAGAAACTAACAAAATGTGGAAAGTACTAGGGAGGGAGAATGAAAAAAACAACAGAATAAACTCGAGAGTTTCAGTGTTGACCTTGAGTATTCCGTCTGTTTTCAGAACTTGGGGGTCAAGCAACGTCTGTTTCTAATTAATTTTATTCTTTATCATTTTCCTTAAAGGAAAATATGTCTTTGGAGTCAAGAGCTTCTCTGCACTAAAAAAAAAAAATACTAAGAAAAATGCCATCATTTAGAATTTGCTTTTGCTGCTAAGGAATGTGGAAATTATAACAAAGAGGTTTCAAGAAAACTGCAAATGTCTATTGTTTAATAGAATGGTTTTCTGTATCAGAAATGTCATGTAAGTATTAATGTTTAAAGACAATCACCAAACCATATTTAACAAACTAATGAAACATGACTCTCTTTTTTTGACCAGAAAACATTTTTTAAACTCTGGAATTGTTTCTCAGTGCCAGTATTTTAAAACAGTAGATTTCATGGAAAGATTCAAACTCCTTTTTTGGTTTCTTTTGAAAGATATAGAGATCTGACAATTCTTCACAAAACTCAGCTGGCGCCGAGTGGCAGCTGTCTCTTCGATGGAGGCATCCTGTTTCACCAGAGCCTCTGCCTCCTGGGGCCTTGGAGGCAGTTGCCACTTAGCATTAAGTCTGCAGGACTGTTCTCCTTTGAGTAGAATTTAAAAAGAAAGTGATACCTAGGTTGCTACCAAAGCAGAAAAGTCAAAGCTATGCCATGAAGTCTGAAGGTTTCAAAATAATTGGTATGGTTTACACCCAGCCAGTTTTATTCATTTACATTACTCACCTGGCCTCTGTCAGCCTAGAGTTCATAGTCAGTTCCAGGCCACTCCCAAGCATAATGCAACTTGCTCCCTCCTCCTTGCGGGAGGCTCAGGATGGTTCCAGTGGGATGAATTCATCCTGGGAATGTTTGAGAATGTCATTTTCCCTTGAGTTCCTAGAAGCCCAAAAGGTCAACATTGGGGTGCAGATAGAGAATTGAGGTGACGTGACATCTCTCTCATTATACATGAGGAAAAATGCTAGATATGAGCTAACAACCAAAATATTAAAAATACAAAACTGAGCTTAAAGAAAGGAAATTTGCAAGGGTCAGAAGTAAAGAGAGAACTGACCACAAGAGTGGTAAGCACAGTGGAGGTACAGGCAGGATAGGAAAAGTTCTCTGTACCAGTTCCCTGGCACTGTGTAATAAACTACCACAAGCAGTGTAGTTCAAAACAATAGAAATTTATTGTGTCACAGTTCTGGAGGCCAGAAGTCTGGAATCAAGGTGTCAACAGAGTCATGATCCCTCTGAAAGCATTGAGGAAGAACTCTTCCCTGCCTCTATCCTAGCTTTCAGAAGCCTCAAGTGTTCTTTGGTTTATAATGCATTACTCTGATACTGACCAAGGTTCTTGGCCTTCTTTAATCAATAGAAATTGATCAGGCCAGAAAAGAAATCCATGCAATGCTTTACCAGGTCCCCTGCCACAGCTGATGGTAGGAATAACAAACAATATGCTCCCTTACTTTCTCCCTGGAGCGAGCAGTGGGGAATGGGAGCTGGTTTCTTATATGGGGTGAGAGTAGGGGTATATGTCCAGGGGTTGAGACAAAGGAATACCTTAGGTGGTTTGCCCACCTCTTTGAAGGTGTTGACTGAGTGCAGAGGGGAAGCACAGTACCATGTTTTTCTTCCCGCTATTCAGAAATGGCAATTGGGTTTCTCTTTCTTGGTCTTTTTGTTTCTTTTTGTCCATAATTTGCCCCAACTGTGCATGCTTACAGTTAATTTTAGTCCCTCATACTTTCGCTGTATTCTGTTTTTCCAGGAGATGTTTGCAAGCACTGCAGAAAGGGTGTCACATTCCAGCCTGTCTCAACTCCATCCTTTGCCTTCACATTGTGGTCCTCCCTGTGTGTCTTCACATTGCCTTCCTTCTGTGCATATCTATGTCCAAATTTCCCTTTTTCACAAGGATGCCAGTCATATTGGATTAGGGTCCACCCTCATGATGTATTTTAACTTGATTTCCTCTGTAAAGACCCTACTTCCAAACAAGGTCCGATTTTTGAGGTGCTGGTATTTGGGTTTCAGTATATCTTTTTTAAGTGGACACCATTTAACTAGTAACAGCACTCTTGGGGGCAATCCAGGGTTGGAGTTTTAAAGGCTATGTGGAGACTGAAGATGAAGCCTTAGCCAGCGTGGAGAGGAGTTGAAACACGTTGTCCCCCTCAAGATAAGACCCTGAAAAGTTGCACGCTCAGTTAAATAGGAGGCTCTGTGAAAAAATTCAGACCATAATGGGAAAAGGAGCAGAATCCTCTCAATGGTCTGGGTTTGAACAGTTGCTTGAGAATTTAAAACCCCAGCCTACAATACTTTTAGTTCAGTTGCTCAGTCATGTCCAACTCTTTGCGACCCCATGGACTGAAGCATGTGAGGCTTCCCTGTCCATCACCAGTTCCCAGAGCTTGCTCAAACTCATGTCCATCAAGTCAGTGATGCCATCCAACCATCTCATCTTCTGTTGTCCCCTTCTCCTCCTCTCTTCCAATCTTTCCCAGCATAGAGTCTTTTCCAATGAGTCAGCTCTTCACATCTAGTGACCAAAGTATTGGAGCATCAGCTTCAGCATCAGTCCTTCCAATGAATATTCAGGACTGATTTCCTTTAGGAATGACTGCTTTAATCTTGCAGTCCGAGGGACTCACAAGAGTCTTCTACAACACCACAGTTCAAAAACATCAACTCTTTGGTGTTCAGCTTTCTTTATGGTCCAACTCTCATCTCTGTACATGACTACTGGAAAAACCATAACTCTGACTAGATGGATCTTTGTTGGAAAAGTAATGTCTCTGCTCTTTAATATGCTATCTAGGTTGGTCATCATTTTTCTTCCAAGGAGCAAGCATCTTTTAATTTCAAGGCTGCAGTCACCATCTGCAGTGATTTTGGAGCCCAAGAAAATAAAGTCTCTCACTGTTTAACTGTCTATTTGCACTGAAGTAATGGGACTGGATGCCATGATCTTCATTTTTTGAACGTTGAGTTTTAAGCCACCTTTTTCACTCTCTTATTTCACTTTCATCAAGAGGCTCTTCAGTTCCTTTTCACTTTCTACCATTAGAGTGGTATCATCTATACATATCTGAGGTTATTGATATTTCTCCCGGCAATCTTGATTCCAAGATTCATCCAGCCTGGCATTTTGAATAATGTACTCTGCATGTAGGTTAAATAAACACAGTGACAACATACAGCCTTGACATGCTCTTTTCCCAATTTGGAACCAGTTCATTGTTCCATGACTGGTTCTAACTGTTGCTTCTTGATCTGCATACAGATTTCTCAGGACACAGGTAAGGTGGTCTGTATTCCTATCTCTCAAAAAATTTTCCACAGTTTTTTGTGATCCATATAGTCAAAGGCTTTGGCATAGTCAATAAAGCAGAACTAGATGTTTTTCTGGAACTCTCTTGCTTTTTCTATGAATTTGCAATTTCTAAAGGATCCAGAAAATTTTCAGCACTCAAAAATTTGTATAAACTTTATCTTGTGCTGGTAATAATCCTGGGTCATCAGAAGAAACAAAGGACTGGAGAACTTCTGCAGAAGATCACCCCACAACATGGTCTACCTGGGTTTCTCACAAGTGAAACCAGGCTCCATGACAATGGGCTCACAATCCAAAATTACCAGCAGATAAGAAAGCTACAGATTAGGAATGAAAGTCAACAGAAACAATAAACAGTGTGCTAGAGTCCCAGATTTGAGAAATGAAATGTCAATTTTAAAAGCTTTATCTAAAGCTTGATTAAATGATTTTTACACAGGACTTTTTTTTTTTAAAGAATTAAACTCCTGAGGGTAGGGAGGGCAAACAAGACACTTTGAAAACAGAACAATGAATTTTTTATTTAAAAATGAATCAAATTAAAAGAGCATCCAAAAATGACCAACATAGTCAGTGAGATTAGTTAAAGTTAAACATTTAAGGAGTAGATTATAGTTTAAAGTAAAATATCACAGATACATATACCTATGAGTTATAAAGTAGAAATTACATTTCTTTTCCTTTTCAAAAATTTTTATGTTATTTGTTTTTATCTTTAGTCCCTGGGAGCCTGGTGGGCTGCCGTCATGGGGTCGCACAGAGTCAGACACGACTAACACGACTTAGCAGCAGCAGCGGCAGCCTGAGATCTTCTTTGCCGTGTGCGAGCTTTCTCTAGCTGTGCTAAACAGAGGCTACTCTCTAGTTGCAGTGTGTGGTCTTCCCGTTGCAGTGACTTCTCTTGTTGCAGAGCATGGGCTCTAGGGAGATCCAGCTCAGCAGTTGTGGCTTACAGGCTTAGATTCGTTGCAGCCCGTGGAATCCCCCCAGACTAGAGATGGAGCTGGTCCCCTGCATTGGCAGGCAGATTCTTAAGCAGTGGACTACCAGGGAAGTCTGCAATTATGTTTCTTTATTTTTCATCATTGGTGTCTTTAAAAGGAAAATAGAGGAAGCAATTAGCTTTATAGATAACTCAGTCATGGGCACCAAAGCAAGCTTGCCTCATAAATGCAACACACACCCATAGTACATTATCAAACCCAAGATACTGAATATGATAATATTTTGCAATATGTAGTCCATATCTATATTTACCCATTTGTCCTAAAAATAGCCTTTGTTGTTTCCCCACCCCCCCACTCAAGGGTCCAGTCAATGAATTTATATTTGCATTTGGTCACATGTCTCTTTTGTCTCCTATAACTTATACAACACTTCTTCTACAGCTTTTTTTTATTTTTCCTTACTTTCATAGCACTGATTCTTTTGAAGAATCCAAACCAGATATCCTCTGAAACATTGGCAGGTTTGGATTTTTTTAACATTTCCACATAATAAGACTTTATTGGTAAGACAATTACAAAGACACCAAGCCAATTGTAAAGGCATGCTGAACTTTAGTCAGCAGGTTGTTGTCAGCTGTATCATCAATAATCAGTAATTCTGAAATTATTGTGTGTATACTTGTAGCTCAGAAGAAAAATATAAATATACTAGTGTTGTTGGGGACTTGAATTTTCATTGAGAAAGTACAGGTAAATATGGGCTAGGGGAAAGTGAGGGAAATGACTTGTATTGGAATTGATTTGGAGGGACTAGTATGAGGTCATGAATCTGTTAAAGAAAGAAAACAAAAAAGTAACACTACATTTTCTAGTTCTGTCCACTGGAATGGTCTAGAAGCAATGACCTTCCACTAGCAAGGAGCACATTCAGACCCTGGGTCTTGCTTTCCAAATGCCATTCTCTGCTACACAGAACGAGGGCTCCTGGGAGAAATGGCTGATTCCAGGTCTGGGGCAGGAAGGGGAAAGCTGACTTTGGAACAACTTGTGACAGAAAGCAAGAAAGTGCCAGAAGCCAAAGGGGTTCCTGCTGCCCAGACACAATCTGGGCATCAAGTAAAATGATGGTAATGGATTATAGCATGCTGAGACAAAAAAAAAAAATCTGTGGTGATGGATTATTTACATGTCAACACCAGTTAATAACTGCAGAAGTAATGACTGAATTAGAAAATCACCATTTTGCAAACACAAATGTAATCATTGATTCAGTCATGGATTGTTCTAAAATCTTTGGTTGAAAAATCATTAGGAACTAGGATACTTACGTGATTTCCAAGTGTGGGCACACAGACTCTTCACTAATTTAAAAACAAGCACAAGGTGTTTCTTCAATGAAGAGATTCAGCAGTCACTGCCTTAACCTGGTGAACAGCCTTAGCATCACTAATGAATGGAACAAATTGACATCCCCTTCCTCCTGATGTGATGCCAAAGGAAGTGTTCATCATCACCTGAGTAATTACTCTTACAGGAGGGGCGGTGGGAGTTTCTATTTGTACCCAAAAGCTGATGTATCCTGGCAAAACACAGAGCTAGAAAACAGTGCATCCACAGAATGAAAGTAGACGAGTATTCCCACACTTCTCAGGGTACAAGACATCCTGCTTCTCTCTCTCAAGACTCCCCTTAAATGGCACTAATTACAGGCTGATGCTAGTTCCCCTTGCATTTTCTAGTATAGGGCAGCAAGGCTTCCGGCTGCAGCTATTATTTATACCTGTGCTAGCAGGCACTAGTCTGGCATAAGACCAGTGCCTTCACACCCAAGAAAGCAGATCCTGAGCTACTTTAAATTTGATGGAGGCTTTTGAAGTCAAGTGCAGATGGGTGGGTGTACTTGGTTTCTGGTTGTGCCCCCACACCCAGGAAGAGCAAAACCAGCCTCACTTGGCGGCTCAGGGCTTAAGAACCCTGCCTGGAGCCTCTCCACTGGATCACTTGCTCCAGCATCTCTCCTCAGAACTCATGTTTAGCCTGAATGGTTCGTGGACCTCAGTGAGGCAAGTGCCTGTTAGAACTGCCTCTGAGGTCGAGGTGTCTGAATGCCAGGGCAGTCGTGGGCTGTCAATGGCGGGCAGAGGGGTTCTATGCCTTCCTGTTTCTATTTCACCTTCCACGGGGATCTTTTTTGGCAGGTTGTAAAATACATACTATCTCCCCAGGAGATTCTCTGCTGTGCTGCAGTCCATCTAAACAAATATGTATTTACAACGGGTTCTTTTTAAAAACATGCATTATGTGCCTAATAGACGGAAATGACTCTTTGGGGGAAGCACGGCATAGATCCTGGCAGTGTTTTGTTGTCTATAACATTCACCTCTTTTATACGGCCATTTATTTTTCTGCTGGTTTGGATGGTAAAAAGGGGCTAGGAGGAGGAAAAATCATATACTCACATAGGGGCTGCAATATATAAAACCAAGAAATTGGGCAGATAGTCCTAATGATCTTTGAGGAGGATGTGAATTTGAGCTCTGTACTGAAAAAAAGTCAAAAGGAAAAAACTACTTTTCATCCTAGCTGTGAGTAACTTTATATGTTTAAAGTTTGAGGGGTAGGGGAATACGATTTTTGTATCAGAATGCTCTTGGCTATTAAGTGAAGGGAAACTTCACACAAATGGCTTAAGAAATAGAAGAACCCTATTTTCTCAGTTATCAGTAAGCCTAGGGCCAAGATAACTTCAGGGCTAGTTAAGCCTACAGCTCAACTGTGCCAACCAAGATTCAAGTGATTTTAATTCCTTCGCATAACTACTTTCACTGCATCAGCTGATGGCTCCATGTAAAGTCTGCCATAATTCTGTCACATGAAGACCCAATCATGATCTGTAGAGAAAAGAGACCATCCATTAATTTTGCACACTTTAAAACTATCACAACCTTTCCTCTTGGCAGGACGCCTTTTCCATATCTTTATAGGCCTATGACTAAAGCAATCACCAGGAAGCAAAAATAGAACCATAACGATTAGCCTTGACCAGAGGTTTTCAAGCCTTTATTTATGTAGATGATATCTATCAACAGATATCCTATTAAAAACCAAAACCAGAAAATTTAAAATATTAATTCCATCAGAAAAAAATCAAATCTTAATACAAACAGCAAATAGTTTTGAAATATAACTAATTTTCCAAAATGAAAAAAATAAATAGTGAGAAGAGTAAATTACTTAAAAATTTCTGTGCAATTTTTAATGCCTCAGCACAGTGGAAGACAGTTGGATTCTCATGTCTGCTTTTGCCTTGAGTCTTTTGTGATATGTCATTTGGTTGAAGTATGTGAAGAAATCCGACCTTCTACAGATAGGTAATTGCCAAAGGGAGGAGTATTTTAATAATCCTCTTCAGATAATTGCGGATATTCACCTTTGATATACATGAAGGCTCAACAATCCTTTTAAAGATTGGTGGATTCTAAAGCCACATCAGAGAATTTCAGTATTCTATTACATTAAAATCCATTGGTCTATTCTTACTCTTCAAATGGATCTTTACCCAGGCATGACTTTATAATACCACACGTTGATCATTTGGAAAATAAACATTCACTGAATTATCTTCTAATGTTGACATGTTTTACCACAACAGGAAGGAAGGAAGCAGGTCACAACCTCTAAAAGAATGGGATAGCCATTACAAGAACTTGTTAAAACCAACTAGGTCCAATATGGCAGAAGATTTGACTTTCAGTAAACCTTGAGCCCCATTATATACTCATTGTAATACATTAGCAACTAAAGGACACAGCCATAGGCACCAGGACAGTTACGAGGCCCACCATAAAAGACCAAAAAGTGGGTTATGGAACCAATTCCTGGAAATCTCCACCCAGTCTCCAAAATAGTTGGAATAATTCTCCCACTCATTACCCTATGAAATTTGCTCAGTCACTAAGTCATGTCCGTTCTCCACTATACCCCTGGAGTTTTCTCAAATTCATGCCCGTTGAGTTATTGAAGCTATCTAACCATCTCATCCTCTGCTGCCCCCTTATCCTTTTGCCTTCAATCTTTTCCATTATCGGGGTTTTTTCTAATGAGTCAACTCTTCGCATCAGAGTGAGTGGCCCAAGTATGGAGCTTCAGCTTCAGCATCAGTACTGCCAAAGAATATTCAAGGTTGATTTTCTTTGGATTGACTGGTTTGATCTCCTTGATATCATGAGATTACCCAGCCCATGAAAACTGACCACCCCATATTCCAGGGCCTCTCACCTTCTGAGATGGCCCACAATCTGTCAGTGGAGTGTGTTTCTCCCTTGTCCACTCTTACTTTCTTAGATGACTCCTCATGCCCTGGGGCCCCTCTTACCTTTTGAAACAGGTTGCATTCTGTCTATGAAACGTGTGTGTGCTGCGTGTGTGCTAAATTGCGTAGTTGTGTCACTAAGTCATGTCCGACTCTTGACACTATGGACTGTAGCCCACCAGCCTCCTCTGTCCTTGGGATTCTCCAGGCAAGAATACTGGTGTGGGTTGCCATGCCCTCCTTCAGGGGATCTTCCCGATCCAGGGATGGAACTTGAGTCTCTTAAATCTCCTGCATTGGCAAGTGAGTTCTTTACCACTAGCACCACCTGACAATGTATCTCTCTCTAAATAAATCCACTTATCTATCACTTTGTCTCTCACTGAATTCTTTCCATGACAAGACATAAAGAACCTGAGTTTCATTAAGCCCTGAGACCAGGTGTGTGATTGTTAGAACAGACTGGGTTCAAGTCCCAGTCTGGGTTCTGGCTGGGTTCAAGTCCCATCAGAGTGTGTGGTTTCATTATTACACAAAATTGGAAATATATATTCTTTAATATTTCCACTGATCTCATTAGATAATTCTTAAAATATTGGGAAGCTGTCAAACTCATAATGACAAATACAATTTTCTAAAACCTATGATTTTTGCTTGAAAGTTTACATTTCATCTTTGGCAACAAGTACTGTTAGCTGTTTCCCATTGTTCATTTTTGAGAAAATATCTGTTAAATACCCAAGTCAGAAGAACGATAGTTGGTCAGATCTTCTATAAAGTGAAAATGATATTCCATGAAAAAAAGATTACAAAACAGCTAGTTTAGCTCACAAATCAAATTGTGTCCCAAGGGTATTTCCTATTTTTGTCCATGTTTATTGTACTTTGGTCTGCAACAGGAGTGCCTGATGCGAGCATTCCATTTCTTCAGTCAGAATAACTAAATGGCATGTATTTAAAAGGTGAGATTTAATTTAAAAGAAAGCATAATTGTTACAGCTTCATCAAGGACATTGTCAAATAAAATCAATTCCTTCATTCCTTTCTTCCCTCCATCCTTTCTTCCCTCTTTCCCTTCTTTCCTTTCTTCCTCCATTCCTCCTTCCTCCCTTCCTTCCATCTTCCTTTCTTCCTTCCCTCCTTTCCCTTACTGTGAATAGTTGGCAGTGAAATACACAGTGTCTATTAGCACAATCTGTTGCCACTGCCTTAATTCTTGCTAAGGCACCCACCGTGTTACTCATCTTTTTTTGACCATCAGAACAAATATCAGCATGGAAAAAAGCAAACAATATCTTAGTATTCTCATGAAGATACTTTTGCCCTTAAGGACTCCCTCACAGAGTCTATGAGACCTCTGGGGTCTCACTATGAGACCACATAGTGAGAACTGTGAATTTACCAACTGAGATTTTTCTCTGAAGCCAGGATAAATTTATTCTGTTAAAAACTTGTAACATGATTACATGAGGGGCTGAGTGTAGAAACAAACGCAGCCCCTGTCAGCAGGAAGGAAGTGGGAAATAACTGTTGGTTAGGGAACCAAATATGATTGCCACAATCCTACTGGGTAGAACTCTATATGCCAAATAAACAGCAAAGAACGTGTTACCCTTCTAAGACTTGCTCAAGACATCTCAGACCCAGCACTGGCATTAAGAGTGCTACCACTTCAAGTACTTCTAGAAGGACTGGGAGCTGGATGGGGATCAAAATTAATGAGATCAAGGTTCTAGATTTGACCAGTCAGTTAGCCAGACACCCCTGGGCAATGCCCTGAGAAGAGATGACAATATTAAGACATAATCTCAGCACAAACTGATCTTAAAATTTATGGAAGAAGACAAGAAATATTCATTCATTCACTCAGTAGAGAAATATTTGTTGAGCATCACTGAACCAGCCCTGGAGACACTGATATCAATAAGACATTACAGTTATCAGGGGATTCATATCCTTGTTAAGAAAACATTTTTTTTTTTTCCCTGTGTGGTCTGATTATTTGGTCAATATTCAAGTGGATTTTTGACAAGGACGTGAAGCAAAAGCAAGGGTTCGGCACTCGGGTGTGACTGTGGCATCCAGTCTATGAGAACGTGCCTGAGGAAATGAGAAGGAGCCAGGTGAAACACTGTGGGAGAGGTTAGAGGAAGAGACTGGCAACTGCCAAGGGTCAGAAATGCAGAGCTGGGAAGGAGCTGAAAGGCAGAGCTCCAGAACAGTGGAAGGGGAGGGAGAGTGGCTGGAAATGAAGCTGGAGGGCTGGGCTGGGACAACATCATGAAGACATTAATTGGTCAGGATAATGGTTTTCAGCTTTGTCCTAAGAGAAATGGGAAGCCATTAACAGGTTTACCAGAAGAGTGACACGATCAGATATTCATTTTTTTTAATTTTATTTATTTATTTATTTTTCTTTACATTATCGTGTTGGTTTTGCCATATATTGACATGAATCCACCATGGGTATACACGTGTTCCCCTTCCAGAACCCCCCTCCCACCTCCCTTCCGATTCCATCCCTCTGGGTCATCCCGGTTCATTTTTAAAAGGTTTGGTGACTTTAGTGTGGGAAATGTCCAGAAGGTAGGAAGAGTGGAGCTTGTGAGCAAACAGATCCAAACAGTATCTTGCGCCGTTGCTACCCAGGTGCAGTTGTGGGGTGGAACCAGCCTCGGCCCTCACACCTGGGGTCAAAAGACAAGGACCACCACAGAGCCCTAAGTACCAAACACAGTCAGACAGGCTCGGGAAAGCAACACCCACTGGGAGGCAAGGGTGGAAATAACACCATCAGGCTCTCTTCTTATGAAAAGCAAATACAAATTAAACAGAGAATGATCAGAAAGTGTGGCCCCAAAGCCAGCAGTTAAAGGACATATGTGGTGAATACGAGACTTTGAGTTGTTGAGCCAGCATAATAAATTTTAACCAACCGTCGGCCACGAATCTGTTTGTGCTCTCAAGGAATGGGTGATTCTCTGCTGAAACAGGATCGGAAAGCCAACTGTTAACCTTACTTCTTGAAATCAGTGTCTCTCCCTGCAGAGCTGAGTTCCCTGGCAATAGTAAGAATAGAGCTATCCTATTTTGGAATCACTGACTAAAGTCACTTCTACCAGGATTTTGTCCGATTGTCAGCAATTTCCACCCCAGTGATTGAAACAGTTGGAGATCTGCTAGGAGTGCACTCACTCACTTGTCTGCTCAACAGAGATTATGGGGAGGTGATTTTTTAGTGATGTAACACTGACACAAGAGAAAATGTGCTGTGATGATCCAGAATGGGGGCAAATGCCACAAATAAATCATAAAGGATACCTGGGCAGGTCAGAACTGCAGAAGTTGTAAGGCGACTGGGCTTATGCACAAGGGCTTAACCATGTCACTATGATGAAACACCTGCAATTAACCCTAAACTGGTGGAGTCGCCCATCTACAAAATGTCTCTTGCCCAGTTAAAGGTTTCACCTGACTCCATCTTTCCATTGGGGATGACCATTAAGGCAAATTACTGATACTGACCTCAGAAAATGGTAGCCATGCTGGCCTCCTCTACTTCAAGAAATGATGGTTCCAAACAATCACAGAACAATGTGATTGGGTGGGCCTGCCTCTCAGTGTGCCTCCACCAGGGTGAAGTGAGCCCTACTATATTACGAGGAAAAGGAACCACAGATATTTTAAACCAAGTTTTAGGCCCAACTGATGACCCAACTCATGGAAAACCTTAAGAGTACCTCAGGCCACTGTAAGATGGAGAATAAAATCCGCCACTCATAGCTGGAGGCCCTGCAGAGGCCATTCTGCTTATTACAAATAAACCATTCAATTTGCCTGTGTTACATCTCCAGTGTGTCTTAGCTCAAAAATAAAACTCCTAATAGAATAAATGCACTGACTATAAATTTTAAGACATCCTGCATTATTAGTAAAACTTTTTAAAATTCATAACTGATTAAGTCATAAACTCTTTTGATGAATAAGACCCCACACACCAAGTGGTGAAATACTATGAGACCTGGTAAAAGAATAAACCTGTTGAATAAATCTGCTCTACTAAACTGTATCTCAATGTTATATATAATGAACCCTCCTTAGACAAAAGCCTGATAAACAATAAACCTGCTCAAAGATTAGATTTGCTGCACTCCAGGGTCATATTTCTCAACTGTTTTTGGAGCTGCCAGGCAACTCAACCTGTTTAACTGCTGAAGTCCCTTTTTACGCCAAGTTTTGCTGTTCTGTTTCAATCATTTCTATACCCGAAAAATGTAAGGAATTTGCTATAGAAAATTATTAAATTACTACCAAAGGCAATGTTAATAGGGACAGAATTTATCTGCCCTCCACTTTAGACACTACTTTCATTCCCAGCCACCCCACCACATGCCTGCTTTTAATTTAAAATTTCTTCTCTGTATGCTTGATAAAACTGTACTTTCTACATTCAGAAAAGGGTGCTGGCCTCCTGGCCCTTCTATCTCTTATCTATAGAAAAAGATGATGGGGAAAGAGAAAACAGAGAGAGAGAGGAAATGAGAATAAGGTTTGAGATGAGACACTTGGAAAGAAGGACCCCTGATGGAAATAACCAAGTAGACTCAGGAGCTTCCTTTTCACTCTTAACAAAACATCAGAGGGCAGGAAAGCCCAGGATGGTAAATCTGACCAATAGTAGGGCATCTTGCTGGCAGACATAGGCAGACATAACCCAGTAGCATAGAAAGACTAGCCATGGTCCTTACTGGAGCTCTTTCCTACAAAATATCAAGACCAATAATGAGGGAAGGGAAATACAAAAAAAAGAAAAGAAACACTCAGAGAAATAAAATTTGAGGATGGTTTTTAAATTGCATTTGTTCTCATTTACTTGCCAACTCTTACATACTATCTGGAAAAGTATTAATAAGCATTGAAAAAAAACATTATACAAGAGTTGTATTTCACAGTAGTACCCTTGAGAATCTCAATGCTGATTTCAGCAATTTACCATTGTAGAAATGATTTCTGGAATTCATCTTCAGATAGTTCCTTCAAAGCTGGTTTTGCTAGCCTCTCTAGAAATAGCACTATTGAACTGAAGTTTGTGTGCCTGACACACTAAGGCCAAGCAAACTGAAAAGTCAGAGTTCAGAGCTGAGAAAGGTGGCCTGCAGGGCCAAGCAGGAAGAACTGGGCAGCTCATGCTCTAAAGTCCTGAACTCCCAGACAGTTTGGGGGAGACAATTTTTATAGGCCAAATTTTCGGAAAGGTTTATAAGGTATGTGACTTTCATCTGATTGTTGAGGGCGAGGTAACAGGGTGGTGTTCCAGGAGTCTCAGTCATCAGCCCCGTGGTTCCAACCGGTGTGGGATCCACATGGTAGTGTTTAATTTGAAGTTACTGCACTCAACAAGATATACCAAAGGGTAGAACTGCCAAGTCACATGGTAACTCTGTCTGTATTTTTGATGGACTGCCAAACTGTTCTGCAAAGTGCCCTGCACCATTTTACAATCCATCAGTAATATATCAGATTTCTATTTCCCTGTGCATGCGTACACTGCAGTCTGTGTCTGACCCTTTGTGACTCTGTGGACTGTAGCCAGCCAGGCTCCCCTGTCCATAGGGATTCTCCAGGCAAGAACACTAGAGTAGGGTGCCATGCCCTCCTCCAGGGGATCTTCCTGACCCAAGGATAAAACCTGAGTTTCTTATGTCTCCTGCATTGGCAGGTGTGTTCTTTACCACGAGCACAAGCCCTTTTATTTCCCTACAGTCTTACAAGTACTCAAAGTTGTCAGGCTCTAATTTAAGCCATTCAAACGGGTGGAAAGTGGTACCACATTTGGGGTTGACTTGCCTTATCTTAATGAGTAAAGATGCTGAGCAGGTTTTTGTGAGCTATTTGCCATTTGTATATCTTTTTGGAGAAACGTCTGTTTCAATATTTTGTCCATTTTCATTGTGTTCAGTTCAGTTCAGTCGCTCAGTCGTGTCCGACTCTGTGCAACCCCGTAGATGGCAGCCCACCAGGCTCCCCCATCCCTGGGATTCTCCAGGCAGGAACACTGGAGTGGGTTGCCATTTCCTTCTCCAATGCGTGAAAGTGAAGTCGCTCAGTTGTGTCCGACTCTTGGCAACCCCGTGGACTGCAGCCTACCAGGCTCCTCCGTCCATGGGATTTTCCAGGCAAGAGTACTGGAGTGGGTCGCCAGTGCCTTCTCCATTCATTGGGTTATTTATCTTTTTATTATAAAGTTTCGAGTACTCATATATTTTGTATATAAATCCTTACAAGATATGTGATTTGCAAATAGTTTCTCCCACTCTGTGGGATGCCTTTTTAGTTTGTTGATAGTATCCTTTGAAGTTTTTAATTTAGATGAAATCTAATTTATCTCCTTGTTTTATTTTTGTTGCTTCTGCTTTTGGTGCATATCTAAGAATCCACTGCCTAACTCAAAGTCATAAAAGTTATTCCTATTTTCTTCTGAGGGTTTTAAAATTTTAACTCTTACATTTATGACTAAAATCCATTTTGAATTAATTTTTTTGTAAAGAATCCACCTGTCAATGCAGGGGACATGGGTTAAAATCCCTGGGTTGGGAAGATCTCCTGGAAAAGGAAATGGCAACCAACTCCAGTATTTTTACCTGGAAAACTTCATGAACAGAGGAGTCAGGAGGGCTACCACCAATGACATCACAAAGTGTCAGATATTACTGAGACAGAGCAACTGAACACAAATATACATGGTGTATTGTGTTGGCACCTTTGTGAAGAATCAATTGACTATAAATCATGAACATAAGGGTTTCTTTTTCTATTGAAATATAGTTATTTATAATATTATGTGAGTTTGGCATGTACACCACAACGATTCAGTATTTTGCAGACCACACTCCATTACTGTTTTGTTCAGTCACTAGGTTGTATCTGACTCTGTAACCCTATCAACTGCAGCACCCCAAGCTTCCCTGTTCTTCACTATCTCCTAAAGTTTGCTAAAACTCACGCTCCTTGAGTCAGTGATACCATTCAACCATCTCATTCTCTGTTGCCCCCTTCTCCTCCTGCCCTTAGTCTTTCCCAGCATCAGGGTCTTTTCCAGTGGGTTGGCTCTTCTCATCAAGTGGCCAAACTATTGGAGCTTTAGCTTCAGCATCTGTCCTTCCAGTGACTACTGAGGATTGATTTCCTTTAGAACTGATCTCTGTGCTATCCAAGGGTCACTCAAGAGTCTTCTCCAAGTACCACTATTTGAAATCATCAATTCTTCATGACTCAGCCTTTTTTATGATCTAACTCTCACATCCATACATGACTACTGGAGGAAAAAAAAAAAAAAAACCATAGCTTTGACTATATGAATCTTTGTTGGCAAAGTGATGTCTCTGCTTTTTAATACACTGTATAGGTTTTTCATACATTTTTTTTTCAAAGAGCAATATCCTTTAATTTTGTGGCTGCAGTCACCATCCACAGTGATTTTGGAATCCAAGAAAATAAAATCTAACCTTGGAAACACTCCATTATAAGTCATTACAAGATAATGGCTGTAACTTCCTGTGCTATACAATATATCTTTGTTGCTTATGTATTTCTTATACCATAGTTTGTATCTGTTGATTCAATATCCCTAATTTGTCCCTCTCCATTTCTCTGTCCATTTGAGCAACCACAATTCATTTTCTGTATTTGTAAGTCTGCTTCTCTTTTGCACACACATTTATGTGTGTTATTTTTTTAGATTCCACATATAAATGATATAATTGTATTTGGTTTGTTTCACTGTTTGTTTCACCTGTTTGTAATATTCTCTAGGTCCACTCATGTTACTGCAAATGGCAGAATTTCATTTTGTTTTTTTTTTTTTGTTTTTTTGGCTGAGTTATATTTCATTGTATAGTTTTATATATACCACTTCTGTTGACAGGTACTTAGGTTGCTTCCATATCTTAGCTATTGTAAATGTTGCTTCTGTGAACACAAAGAGTTAGTCAATCAGTCGTGATGACTCTTTGTGACCCATGGACTGTAGCCCACCAGGCTCCTCTGTCACTGGAATTTTCCAGGCAAGAATACTGGAGTGGGTTGCCATTTTCTTCTCTAGGGGATCTTTCTGACCCAGGGATTGAACCTGGGTCTCCTGCATTGTAGGCAGATTCTTTACTGTTTGAGCCACCAGGGAACATTGGGGTGTGTATATCTTTTCAAATAAGCGTTTATATTTTCCTGGGTATATATCCAGAGGTGGAATTGCTGGATCGTATGTCTATTTTTAGTTTTTTAAGGAACCTCTATAATGTTTTCCACAGTACCTGCACCAATTTGTATTCCCACCAACAGTGTAGGAGATTTACCTTCACAGGTGTGAGGTGATATCTCTTTGTTGTTTTGATTTGCATTTCTTTAATAATTGCTGATGCTGAGCATGTTTTCATGTGCCTGTTAGCCATCTATATCTCTTCTTTGGAAAAATGTCTATTCAGATCTCCTGTCCATTTTTTTATTTGGTTTCTTGGTTTTTTAATATTGAGTGATATGACCTATTTTTATATTTTGTACATTAACTCCTTGTTAGTCACATCATTTGAAATATTTTCTCCCTTTGAGTTAGTAGATTGCTTTTTCATCTTGTTGATGGTTTCATTTCCTGTGCAAAGCTTTTAAGTTTCCTCAAATTCTATTGTTTGTTTTTTGCTTTCATTTCTTTTTCCTTGGGAGACTTCTCAAATAAATATTTTTATAGTTTGTGTCAAAGAGTGTTCTGCCTATGTTCTAAATGGTTTCTGTTCTTATATTTAGGTCTCTAAATCATTTTGGGCTTTTTTTTGCATGCACTGTGAGGGAGTGTTCGAATTTTATTGTTTTATGTGTAACTGTCTAGGTTCCCCTGCACCACTTGTTGAAGAGTGAGACTGTCCATTATTCACTGTATATTCTTTCCTCCTTTGTTGTAGATTGAACATTGATTTGTGTGCTTCTTTTTGGACTCTATTCTCACCTGTGTGTCTGACCTTGTGCCAATACCATGCTGCTTTGATTATTGTCACTTTATAGTACAGTCTGAAGTCTGGGTGGGTTATACCTCCTGCTTTATTCCTTTTTTCTCAAGAGTTCTTTGGCATTTTGGGGTCTTGTCTAGATTTATATAAATTTTAGGATTATTCGATTTAGTTCTACAAAAATGTCATGGTATTTTGATAGAGACTACATTAAATCTGTAGGTTGCTGTGGTTTATATGGCCATTTTACCAATATTAATTCTTCAAATCCAGGTGCACAAGTTATCATAACATTTCTATGTATCCTCAATTTCTCTTATCGATGCTTAATAGTTTTCAGAGTATAGTTTTTTCACCTCCTTTGCTAAGTTCAATCCTAGGTATTTTGTTCTTTTTGATGCAATTTTAAATGGTATGTCTTTACTTTCTCTTTATGGTATTTGTTAGTGTATAGAAATGCAACAGATATCTCTATATTAATCTTGATGAGTTTATTTATTAATTCTATTATTTTTTAATTGGAGACGTTTAACCTTTTCTATATAAAGTATCATATCACCTGCAAAGAGTTTTACCTTTTCCCTTCCAGTTTGGATACATTTTATTTCTTTTCTTGTCTGATTGCAATGGCTAGGACTATGCTAACTATGTTAAAAAGAAGTGGTGAAAGTGGGCATCCTTGTCTTGCTCCTGAATTTAGCAGGAAGGTTTTCAGTTTCTCATCTTTCAGTATTATATTAGCTGTAGGATTTGTAAATGGCTTTTATTATGTTGATCTATGTTGCCACCACATTCACTTTGATGAGCATTTTTATAAGGAATGGATGTTTCATTTTGCCAAATGTTTTTTCTGCATTTATTGAGATGATTCTGTGATTTCTATCCTTTGATTTGTGAATATTGAACCATTATTGTGACTCTGGAATAAATCCAACTTGATCATGGTGTTTGAGCTTTTTATTATTCACTTTGTTAATGTTTTGTTGAAAATATTTGCATTTATGTTCATCAAAGATAATGACCTGCAATTTTATTTCTTCTTCTTTTTTCTTTTGTTATAGTGTCTTTGTCTGGCTTTGCTATCATTGGCCTTGTAGAATGAATTTGGGAATGCTCCATCCTCAAGTTTTTTCAGAATGCTTTGTGAAGGATCAGTTCAGTTCAGTCGCTCAGTTGAGTCTGACTCTTTGTGACCCCATGGATTGCAGCACGCCAGGCCTCCTTGTCTGTTAACAACTCCTGGTGTTTACCCAAACTCACGTCTGTTGAGTTGGTGATGCCATCCAACCATCTCATGCTCTGTCGTCCCCTTCTCCTCCTGCCCTCAATCTTTGCCAGCATCAGGGTCTTTTCAAACAAGTCAGCTCTTCGCATCAGGTGGCCAAAGTATTGGTGTGTCAGCTTCAACATCAGTTCTTCCAAAGAACACCCAGGACTGATCTCCTTTAGGATGGACTGGTTGGATCTCCTTGCAGTCCACGGGACTCTCAAGAGTCTTCTTCAACACCACAGTTCAAAAGCATCAATTCTTCTTTGCTCAGCTTTCTTCACATTCCAACTCTCACATCCATACATGACTACTGGAAAAACCATGGCCTTGACTAGACAGACCTTTGTTGGCAAAGTAATGTCTCTGCTTTTTAACATGCTGTCTAGGTTGGTCATAACTTTCCTTCCAAGGAGTAAGCATCTTTTAATTTCATGGCTGCAATCACCATCTGCAGTGATTTTGGAGTCCAAAAAAATAGTCAGCCAAGGTCAAGGTTTATCAATTTCATATCTTTTCAAAAATAAGTTCTTAATTTCACTGGTCTTCTCTATTCTATTTCTATTTAAATCTATTTAAGTCTCTATTTTGTTCATTTCCACTCTGATAAATATTAGTTCCTTCCCTCTGCTGACAAAAATTTGTTTGTTCTTTTTCTACCTCTTTGAAATAGTAGATTAAGTTGTTAATTTGAGGTTTTTGCTTGTTTCTGGGGAAAACTTGAATTGCTATAACCTCTCTCAGAACTGCTTTGTTGCATCCCATAGATTTTGGAAAGTTGTGTCTCCATTTTCATTTGTCTTCAGGTATTTTCTGATTTCCTCTTTGATTTTATCATTGACTCATTGTTTTTCAATAGAATGCTGTTTGGTTTCCATGTGTGCATTTTTTTCCTATTTTATTTTTGTAGTTGCTTTCTAGTTTCACACTGTGGTGGTCAGAAGAAAAATGCTCAGTATAACTTCTAATCTTTTAAATTTTTTAAGGCTTGTTTTATGACCCAGTATGTGTTCTATCCTGGAGAACATTCCATGTACACTTGAAAATAATGTGTATTCTGTTGCTTTGGGATGGAAGATTCTGTAGATACCAATTAAGTCTAACTGGTCTGTTATGTCATTTAACATCACTGTTGCCTTATTGATTTCCTGCCTGGATGATCTGTCCATTGATGTCAATGGGGTATAAAGGTCTCCTGCTCTTATTGTATTATTATCAATTTCTCCCTTTATGTCTGTTAATATTTACTTTATATATTTATTTACTTTTTTATTGGGTGCATATATATTAATTCCATTCAGTTCAGTTCAGTTGCTCAGTTGTGTCCAACTCCCTGTGAGCCCATGAACTGCAGCACGCCAGGCCTCCCTGTACATCATCAACTCCCAGAGTTTACCCAAACTCATGCCCGTTGAGTCGGTGATGCCATCCAACCATCTCATCCTCTGTCATATATTAATTAGTCTATCTATTATCCTCTTCTTCTATTGATCCCTGTGTCATTATATAATGCTTTTCTTTGTCTGTTGTTACAGTTTTTGTTTTAAAGTCCATTTTGTCTGATACAAGTGTTGCTACCTTGACTATTTTATCATTTCCATTTGCATGAAATCTTTTTCCATCCTCTTGCTTTCTTACTTTTAGTCTGTGTGTGTCTTTTGTCCTGAAATCAATCTCTTGTACATAACATATCAAAGAGTATTTATTTGTTTATCCAATCAGCCACCCTGTGTCTTTTGACCAGAGCATTTAGTTCATTGGCACTTACAGTAATTATTGGTAGGGATGTCCTTATTGCCATTTTATAACTTGGTTTCTAGTTGTTCTTATCATTTTTCTCTGTATATTCTTTTTTTTTTTTTTTTTTTGTCCCATTGAGGTCTGATGATTTTTCTTTTGTAGTATGCTTGGCTTCCTTTCTTTTAGGTTTTAGTGTATCTGTCATAAGTTTTTGATTTGTGGTCACCATGGGGTTCATAAATGATGACCAGTAATTATATCTACTTGATTTAAACTAATAGTCATTTAAGTTCAAATACATTCTAAAAGCTCTACTTTTTTAATTCTCCTCCCCCAAATTTTATGTTTTGTGTCATATTTTAAACCTTCATGCTTATCCTTTTTCTGTTTATGGAAGTTATAGTTCTTTGTACAGATTTCTTTTTCTTTACATTTACCTACTGATTTATTTATGACCTTCAATCCTTACTCTGCATTTGTGCTTCCTATTGGGATTTTCCTTTTCCATATATTCTTACTTCTTTTCTATTTAGAGAAGACCTTTTGGCATTTACTTTAGGATAAGTTTATTATTGCTGAATTAGTTCAGTTCTTGCTTGTCTGGGAAATGCTTTATCACTTCTACTATAAATGATAATCTTGCTATGTGGAGTATCCTAGGTTGCAAGTTTTTCCTTTAAACACATTATGTCATTCCCTTCTGGCTTATACAGTTTCTGCAGAGCAATCAGTTGCTAGCCTTATAGAGATTACCTTATATATGACTCTTTGATTTCCTCTTGCTACCTTTAGAAATCTCTATCTTTATCTTTGGCCTTTTTAATTATGATATGCCTTGGTGTGTGTATATATCTGAAGAGGTTATCTTGTTTGTGATCCTGTATTTGGTATCTGTTTCCATCTTTAGGTTTGGGAAGTTTTCATACATAATTTTTTCAACTAAGTTTTTGTACCCTTCTCTCTTTTTCTGGCACCCTTATAATGTGAATGCTTGCACACCTGATGGTAACCTAGAGGTCCCATATGTTGCACTCTTTTTCTATTTTTACATTTGTCTTTTCTGTCTGCTGTTCTGATTGGGTTGAGTTCCTTTGTTCTGCCTTCTAGATCACTTATGTGTCATTTAGTTTACTATTCATTGCTTATTTATTTAGTCTATTATTCATTGCTTATTCATTGTTTTCTTAATCTTGTTGTTGTTCAGTTACTCAGTCATGTTAGACTGAGTAACACAATGGACTTTTTTATAGTCCATTTGCAACACAATGGACTATAGCATGCTAGGCTTTCCTGTTCTTCACCATCTCCTGGAGCTTGCTCAAACTCATGTCCATTGAGTTGGTGATGCCTATCAACCATCTCATCCTCTGTCATTCCCTTCTCCTCCTACCTTCTATCTTTCCCAACATCAGGGTCTTTTATAATGAGCTGGCTCTTCACATCATGTGGCCAATGAAGCTTACATCATGTGGAGCTTCAGTATCAGTCTCTCCAGTGAATATTCAGGGTTGATTTCCTTTAGGATTGACTGGTTTGATCTCCTTACAGTCCAAGGGACTCTCAAGAGTCTTCTCCAACACCACAGTTTAAAAGCATTAATTCTTAGGCACTCAGCCATTTTTATGATACAACTCTCACCTCCATACATGACTACCAGAAAAACCATAGCTTTGACTATTTGGACCTTTGTTGACAAAAATGCTGTCTCTGCTTTTTATTTATCTTTTTAATGGTGTTAGTTCTAGATGGTTTTATAGGTTTTCATAGAACTGTTCAGCTTCAGCTTCTTTGGCATTAGCGGTTGAAGCATAGACTTGAATTACTATGCTACTGAATGGTTTGCCTTGGGAACGAACAGAGATCATCCTGTCATTTTAGAGATTGCACCTAAGTACTGCATTTTTAATTCTTTTATTGACTCTGAGGGCTACTCCATTTCCTCTAAGGGATTCTTGCCCAGAGTAGTAGATGTAATGACCATCTGAATTAAATTAGCCCTTTCCAGTCCATTTTAGTTCACTGATTCCTAAAATATCAATGTTCAACCTTGCCATCTCCTGTTTGACTTGATGTATGGACCTAACAATAATTGTCCCTTACAGCATTGGACTTTACTTTCACCACCAGACACATCCACAACTGAATATTCTTTGCACTTTGGCTCAGCCTCTTCATTCCTTTTGGAGTCATTTCTCTATGAATCTCCAGTAGCATATTGGGCTACTGGAGCATATTGGGGAGTTCATCTTTCAGTGTCCTATCTTTTGGCCTTTTCATACTATTCATGGGGTTCTCAAGGCAAGAATACTGAAGTGGTTTGCCATTCCCTTCTCCAGTGGACCACATTCTGTCAGAACTCTCCACCATGACCCTTCTGTGTTGGGTGGCCCAACACAGCGTGGCTCATAGTTTCACTGAATTAGACAAGGCTGTGATCCATGTGATCAGTTTGGTTAGTTTTCTGTGATAGTGGTTTTCATTCTGTCTGCCCTCTGATGGATGAGGATAGGAGGCTTGTGGAAGTTTCTTAAAGGAAGGGACAGGCTGTGGGGAAAACTGGGTCTTGCTCTGATGGCAGGGCCATGCTCAGTAAATCTTGAATCCAATTTTCTGCTGATGGGTGGGGCTGTGTTCCTTCCCATCCTCCCTACAGATCTAGGTCAAACTATGGTAGGGGTAATGGTAGTAATGGACTTATGCCAGCATGCCACAGCTCCCAGGACTGTTGTAGTCAGTGCCCCAACTCCGCACTGTGGCCACTGTGGACCCACATCTCTGCCAGAGACTCCCAGACACTCACAGGCATGTCTGGCTAAGTCTCTTGTGGGGTCACTGCTCCTTTCTTTTGGGTCCTGGAGCAGACAATGTTTTCTTATGACCTCCAAGAGTCCGTTTTCCCAGTCTTGTGGATGCTCTGTAATCAAATCTTATGGCCTTCAAAGTCACATTCCTTAGGGTTTCTCAGTCCCTTTGCCAGAGCCCCAAGTTGGGGAATCTGTTGTGGTCCCTAGAATTTTCACAACAGTGCAGGAACATCTTTGGTATAATTATTCTCCAGTTTGTAGGTTGTCTGCTCGGCAGCTCTATCGTGGAGCTAATGGCAACCTCCTCCAAGAGGACTTATGCTACATGCCACACCTCCCTGGTCTTCTTCAGCCAGAGCACCTGTCCCCACAGCAGGTTACTGCTGACCCGTGCATCTGCTGGAGACACTCAAATACTCAAAGGCAGGTCTGGTTCAGTCTCTATGGAGATCACTGCTCCTTTCCCTGGGTCCTGGTGAGCACCAGTTTTGTTTGATCCCTCTGAGCATCTCTGATGGGTCTGAGATTTTATTTTAAATGTGATTGCCCCTTTTCTATCATCTTGCTGGGGCTTCTCCTTTGCCCTTGGATATGGGGCATCTTTTATTGGTGGAATCCAACATTCTCATATTGATGGTTGTTCAGCAATGAGTTATGATTTTGTTGTTCTTGAAGGAAAAGATGAGCTCTCGCCCTTCTAGTCTGTCATCTTAAAGATCTTAGATATTGAATTATCTATTTTTGAATGTGTTGTCCTTATATTTTCTAGTATTTGTTAAAATGATCTATATTTAGATCAACTCTTTTCCCTGATTCAGTTAGCATTTTTATTATCAATATTTTGAATTCTTTGTCTGGTAGATGATTTATTTCTATTTCTTTATTTTTTTCAGGGTTCTTCTCTTGCTCTTTCAATTGAAAGTCATTGTACTGCCTTTTCATTTTATTTACCTTTCTTTGTCTCTAATAAAATAAAAATTACCTATTGTGGTATTGAAGGGGTGTTCTTATGTAGAAATATCCCTGTGAAGACTAGGTATGCCCAGTGCTTTTGGTGGGAGAGCTGGATTTTATGTGGACTCAGTCATATCTTTGTTCAGGGTATGCTGGCAGCCATCACCCTGGTGGGTGGTAGCTGTTGATAAAGAAGCTAGGGCTGTGCAGGATGTTAGATATGACTTCCTCTCTACTCAGTGGCTGTCACCACCCTATTGAGGGTGGAGGAGGTTCCCAAGTTGCTGGAGCTGCAGTCCAGAGAGTTAAACCCCAGCTGGCTTTGTTCCTTTTAAGTGTTGATTTTCCTTCTTCCTGTGTTGGGCTGTTTACCCCAAAGGAGACGTATGCTGAAATAAGCAGGGTTTGCATACCTACAGATATCTGATGCCCTGCCTCTATAGGAATCTATAGCCCCGTCACATCTTTACCCCTGTTGTGGTCACTCCAGATCTAGTTCTAAGCTGTAGTGTGGAGTTAGCACATGGCAAGGGCTTTCATGGGAATTCAGGTGTTTGTCCTGCTGTCAGAAATCTGGCCAGCTTCTAGGGCACTGCTCGAGTGAATGCCAAAAATGACAACCACCACCCAACCTGGGCCATTGCCTCAGGCCCCCAGATCACCTCTGCATTTTTAGGTAGAGACTTCTCACAGGTCCTGCCCACTGTGGATGGATACCAACTTGTGACAGTTAATGAGTGGGCCAGGGTGTTTACTCAACTCAGACTGGAGCATGGCAAGGTAGCAACCACTAGAGCAGACATCTTCTCCCTGACTGGGGGCAAGCCATCACCCACACACTTCTCAGGAGTGAAGCCTAGGCTTCTCGAGTCTTCCTGTCTGTCCTGGCATTTCTTCTAAGAGCCAAATGGGCTTGTCTCCTGTGCATAGGATGCCAGGACTGGGATGACTAGTCCATGGCTCAATCTCCTCACTCCCAGGGTGGCTGCCCACCCGTGCAATCTCCTTTTCCCTCTTAGTAGCCTCCCAGGGACAGAGGTCCTGACCCAGCACTTTTCTTCTCTTGCTCCCCAATGTGCACATCTTTCTTATAGTCTTGGCTGTATAGGAGCCAGTTTCTATTTGGTTGTCCATGAGACTCATACTACATCTAGATGCTTTCTGATCTGTTTGTAGGGGGAGGTAATCTCCACATTGTCTTACTCTTCTATCTTGATCTACCTTGTAAAGGTTTATTTCTTGACTTTCCATTCTAAATTGAAACATATGTTACCTTCAATTTTATTCTTTTTCAAGAATGTTTTGTCTATTCTGGGTCCCTTGCATTTCCACATGAATTTTAGGATTAGCTTGCCAATTTCTGCCTGAAGGCCACCAGGATTTTTATAGGGGCCATATTGAATCTACAGACCAATTTGAGAATTATTGCCTAATCCAGCCATTTTCCTATTCATTCCATTTATTTATACATACTTTAATTTTTTTTCAATAACCCTTTATAGCTTTAAGTATACAAGTGGCTCAGCAGTTAAGAATCTGCCTGCAATGCAGGAGCTGCAGAAAACACAGGTTCAATCCCTGGGTTTGGAAGATCCCCTGGAGAAGGAAATGGTAACCAGCTCCAGTATCCTTGCCTGGAGAATCCCATGGACAGGGGAACTTCATCCACTGGAGCGGGGGTGGGAGGTGGGCAATTGATGAAGGCTCACTCTTTAGCTGCTTCCCAGGTAGTTCAGATGGTAAAGAATCTGTGTTCCTGTGTTGGGCTGGATTCAATCCCTGTGTCAGGAAGATCCTCTGGAAAGGGCATGACAAACCCACTCCAGTATTCTTGGTTGAAGAATTCAATGGACAGAGAAGCCCAGTGGGCTATTGTCCATGGAGCCACAAAAAGTTGGACATGACTGAGTAACTAACACTTCACTTCCAAAAAAGTCTCTCAATAAATTGCTAAATTTATTCCTAAATGTTTTATTCTTTTTGTTTCTATTATAAAGTAAATTGCTTTTGTAGTTGCATTGCTTGGTTGTTCATTGCTAGTGTATAGAAATATAATTGGTCTTGCATCCTACAGTCTCACTGAATGTGTGTATTAGTTCTAATACTTTTTAAATAGATATCTTGGTATTTCCTATATACCAGATATTATCATCTATGACATGAGACAGTATTACTTATTCCTTTCAATCTGGATGTCTTTTATTTATTTCCTTATCTAAATTATTAGACTCTCCAGTAAAATGTTCAATAGATATTATAAAAGTAAGTATTATTGTCTTGTTCCTGATCTGAAGGAAAAAGCACATTATAGCATCACCTTGGGTTTGTAGATATTTTATCAAGTGGACAATTCCAGCCTGTTTCAGTTTATTCTCATGAATGGGAGTTGGAATTTTTCAAATGCTTTTTTTTTAAATTTCCTGAGTCTGTTGACATAATCCTGTAGTTTTGCTCTTTATTCCATCAATATGATGTATTACATTGATTGACTTTTATGTGTCAAACCAATCTGGCATTCTGGGAATAAATTCCTCTTAGTCATAATGTATTATATATGTATTTTATAATATACAAATTATAATTTATATGCAATATATTTATATTACATTTTATAATATACATATTATAAAATATATATGTGAGTAATATTTATAATATATACATAGTTGAATTTGGCTTACTAATATTTTTGAGGAATTTTTTATGTCTGTATTCTTATGAGCTTGGACTTTACACTAAGGTGGTTTTTAGTTGCCAATTCAATTTTTTACTTATTATAGGTCTATTCAGGTTTTTTATTTTTTATTGAGTCAGTTTTCATATATCTTTGCATCTTTCTAGGAATTTTTCCACATCATCTAAGCTATCTAATTTGTTGGCTTGAAGTTGATTGAAGTATATCTTTGTAATCTTGTTTATTTCTGTGAAGTCAATAGTGATAGCCCCTCTTGTTTCTTTTTTTTTTTTCCTGATTTTAATCATTTGAGTCTTCTCTGTTTATTTTCTCTTTTTTCCTCTCGGTGAGTTTAGTTTTGTCTTGGTGAGACTGTCAATTTTGTGTTTTCCTTTTCTTTTTTATTTTTAAATTATTTATTTATTTATGTATTTTTTCTTTACATTATCGTGTTGGTTTTGCCATACATTATGAATCCTCCATGGGTATACATGTGTTCCCCTTCCAGAACCCCCCTCCCACCTCCCTCTCAATTCTGTCTCTCTGGGTCATCCGGGTGCACCAGCCCAGAGCACCCTGTATCAAGCATCAAACCTGGGCTGGTGGTTGATTTCACATATGATAATTTACATGTTTCAATGCTGTTCTCCCATATCATCCCACCCTTGCCCTCTGCCATAGAGTCCAAAAGACTGTTCTATACATCTGTCGTATGACCCAGCAATCCCACTGCTGGGCATACACACTGAGGAAAGCAGAATTGAAAGAGAAACATGTACCCCAATGTTTATCGCCACATTGTTTAAAATAGCCAGGACATGGAAGCAACCTAGATGTTCATCAACAGACGAATAGATAAGAAAGCTGTGGTACATATACACAATGGAGTATTACTCAGCCATTAAAAAGAATACATTTGAATCAGTTCTACTGAGGTGGACAAAACTGGAGCCTGTTATCCAGAGTGAAGTAAGCCAGAAGGAAAAACAACAATACAATATACTAATGCATATATATGGAATTTAGAAAGATGGTAACAATAACCCTGTATGCCAGACAGCAAAATTTTGTGTTTTTCTAAGAGCCAAGTTTTGGTATTATTTGTTTTCTCTATTCTTTTTCTATCTACTTATTTCATTTCTTTATGTTCTAATTTTTATGAGGCATAACTTCTGTTTCTTTGCATGTCTCTTTAATTATTCATGTTGAAAACTGGACTTAAAAATCCTCTATGTGGCAACTCTTAATATTAGATTCTACCCCACTCCCAAGGTTTGTTACTTTTGTTGCTTATCATAGTAATTATTTTTGTTTAGTAATTTCTTTGAATTAATCCCATAAAGCTTGTATTCTTTATTATGTGCTGCTACTGAAGTTTCTGCTTGGTTAGCTTGTGGTCAGATAGCATCACCAATTCAATGGACATGAATTCAAGTAAACTCCAGGACATAGTGAAGGGCAGAGGAGCCTACCATGTTGTATTCCATGGGATCACAAAGAGTCAGACATGATTTAGCAACTGAACAAAACAACAATGTGAACGGAGATTTCCTTAAAGGACTTGAACCAATATGTCTCCCTCCCTTTGACAAGGCACTTTGTGTATGCTGTGTTGAGGCATTCCTTTAATACCTTTAAAACTTTGCCTTAGTCTTCACTTCCTGCATGTGCAGAGACTTGGGAATCACCAAGGTAAGAGACTGGGGCTTTCTCAGGTCTTTTCTGGCTATTCCACAATGCTGGAAACATGCACATCCCTGTATATGCACATGGTCTTCTAGAGCCCCAGGAATAAGCTTTTCAAAGACGCCTATGACTGCCTCATGCCCATATTTTGCTTGTAAGTTTTCTAGCCAGCTTCTTGTTTGCCCCAACTGGTATCACTGACTCAGTCACTGTAATGTTTAATAATTTTTGCTGATTGTTTTCAACACATACCCTGGAAATAGGGCTCTTTCCACTAGGGGAATTTCGAGTGAGATAAAGACAAAGAGGCTTTTCGGGGGATCTGCCAAACAGATAAAATGTTGACAGCTGTCAGGTTGGGGGCTTTTGGTGCAGCTGCACATCCACCCTGCCCCTCTAGTGGTTTTCACATTTACTGTGGCTCTGAGAGTACTACAGAGCTGGGAAGAAGGGGTGGAAATAGGACCAGTTGGCTTCCCTGGTGGCTCAGATGGTAAAGAATATGCCTAATGCAGGAGACCCAAGCTCAAGATTTCCTGGAGAAGGGAATGGCTACCCACTTTAGTATTCTCACCCAGAGAATTCCACAGACAGAGGAGCCAGGTGGGTTATAGTCCATGGGGTTGCAAAGAGTCAGACATGACTGAACAAATACCACACACTAAAAATGTCTTCATGCTTGTCATTTTTACCAAGATTTGGAGTTTTCTTGACGAGATCTGCCTCAGAGATTTGGAGGCCTTCAGCTAATTTCCTCTTTCACCAGTGAAAGAGAAGAGTGAAACACTTGGCTTAAAGCTAAGCATTCAGAAAACTAAGATCATGGCATCCAGTCCCATCACCTCATGGCAAATAGATGGGCAAACAGTGGAAACAGTGTCAGACTTTATTTTTTTTTGGGGGGGAGCTCCAAAATTACTGCAGATGGTGATTGCAGCCATGAAATTAAAAGACACTTATTCCTTGGAAGGAAAGTTATCACCAACCTAGATAGCATACTAAAAAGCAGAGACATTATTGTGCCAACAAAGGTCTGTCTAGTCAAGGCCATGGTTTTTCCAGTAGTCATGTATGGATGTGAGCATTGGACTATAAAGAAAGCTGAGTGCCGAAGAATGGTTGCTTTTGAACTGTGGTGTTGGATAAGACTCTTGAGAATTCCTTGGACTACAAAGAAATCCAACCAGTCTATCCTAAAGGAGATCAGTCCTGGGTGTTCATTGGAAGGACTGATGTTGAAGCTGAAACTCCAATACTTTGGCCACCTCATGCAAAAAGTTGACTCATTGGAAAAGACCCTGATGCTGGAAGGATTGGGGGCAGGAGGAGACCAGGACAACAGAGAATGAGATGGCTGGATGGCATCACTGACTCAATGGACGTGAGTTTGGGTGGACTCCGGGAGTTGGTGATGGACAGAGAGGTCTGGCATGCTGCGATTCATAGGGTTGTAAAGAGTCAGACACCACTGAATGACTTGACTGAACTTGGCTAATTTCCAGAGTTCTTAAAAAAATTGATTTTGACAGTTTTTTACCAGTGTTCTCATTGCTTTGAACCATAAAGAAGGCTGAGTGTCAAAGAACTGATACTTTCAAACTGTTGAGAAGACTGTTGAGAGTCCCTTGGACAGCAAAGACATCAAACCAGTAAATCCTAAAGGAAATCAACTCTGAATATTTATTGGAAGAACTGAAGCCAAAGTCCAATACTTTGACCACCTGATGCAAAGAGCTGACTCATTGGAAAAGATCCTGATGCTAGGAAAGATTGAGGGCAGGAGGAGAAGGGGTTGACAGAGGATGAGATTGTTGGACAATATCATCGACTCAGTGGACATGAGTTTGAGCAAACTTCAGGAGACAGTGAAGGACAGGGAAGCCTGGTATGCTGCAGTCCATGGGGTCACAAAGGGCTGGACATGACTGAATGACTGAACAACTACAACGCTTCAACATTCTAGAAGTGCTTCCATCATTATTATCCAACTTCTTTTGTCCCTTCTTAGTTTTTCTTACCCCAAGTCAGTCACCAGATGGAACCACAAGCATCTCAGTCAGATTATCTCTAAGCGAAATGATTTGCTACATTCAAGACACAAGTTCTCCTTTGCCTCTAAGACAAAGGTATCTGGAAATCTTCCTGGAGCAGCCTATGACGATGTCAGGTCAACATCTTTGACTTGAAATTAAAATAAGGAAATTGAGGAAAGTGAATACACTCAGATTTGTCCAACTTTTTGTGACCCCATGGACTGTAGCCTGCCGTACTGGAGTGGTTTGCCATTTCCTTCTCCAGGGGCTCTTCCAAACCCAAGGACCGAACCTGGGTTTCCTGCTTTGCAAGCAGACTCTTTACAGTCTGAGCCACCAGAGAATCTCAAAATTAAAATGGTAGGAATCAAATAGGGCTAATTGAAGTCAAGTGGGCCTTAGGAAGCATCAGTACAAACAAAGCTAGGGGAAGTGATGGAATCCCAGTTGAGCTATTTCAAATCCTAAAAAATGATGCTGTTAAAGAGCTGCACTCAATATGCCAGCAAATTTGGAAAACTCAGCAGTGGCCACTGGACTGGAAAAGGTTCGTTTTCATTCTAGTCCCAAAGAAAGGCAATGCCAAAGAATGCTCAAACTACCACACAATTGCATTCATCTCACAAGCTAGTAAAGTAATGCTCAAAATTCTCCAAGACGGGCTTTAGCAATATGTGAACCATGAACTTCCAGATATTCAAGCTGGTTTTAGAAAAAGCAGAGGAACTAGAGATCAAATTGCCAACATCCACTGGATCATCGAAAAAGCAAGAGAGTTTCAGAGAAACATCTATTTCTGCTTTATTGACTATGCCAAAGCCTTTGACTGTGTGAATTACAAGAAACTGTGGAAAATCCTTAAAGAGATGGGAATACCAGACCATCTGACCTGCCTCTTGAGAAACCTGTATGCAGCTCAGGAAGCAACAGTTAGAACTGGACATGGAACTACAGACTGGTTCCAAATAGGAAAAGGAGTACATCAAGGTTGTATATTGTCACCCTGCTTATTTAACTTGTATGCAGAGTACATCATGAGAAACGCTGGGCTCAAAGAAGCAGAAGCTAGAATCAAGATAGCCGGGAGAAATATCAATAACCTTAGATATGGAGATAACACCACCCTTATGGCAGAAAGTGAAGAGGAACTAAAAAGCCTCTTGATGAAAGTGAAATAGGAGAGTGAAGAAGTTGGCTTAAAACTGATGTTGAAGCTGAAACTCCAATACTTTGGCCACCTGATGCAAAGAGCTGACTCATTTGAAAAGACCCTGATGATGGGAAATATTGTGGCAGGAGAAGGGGACAACAGAGGATGAGATGATTGGATGACATCACAGACTCAATGGACATGAGTTTGGGTAGGCTCCGGGAGTTGGTGATGAACAGCGAGGCCTGGCGTGCTGCATTTCCTGAGGTCGCAAAGAGCCAGACATGACTGAGCTAAACTGAATTGATATTTGACCAGAAATATAACTTAGATGAAATTCTAACAGTGAGAAAAATGTTTTTTAAAAGGTATCAGTGATGTGATTATCTAAAAGTCATTTTGATCTCTGACATGAAAGAAGGTTGTTAACAGGAAATAAATGTTAAAATGTAACATTAAAATTATCAAGAGCGATTAACAATAATTATATATCTGGGCCTCCAAAGCAATTAAGGAATGACCCTACCCAAAGAGCAGCCCACACGCTTCTCCTGCACAACTGCCCCTCTCACTAGGAGCTCTTCGGAGGCCAGTTTTGCTGTGCACCTTACGTTTGTTTTTATTTTCTTCCCAAACAGTAACTGGCCTCAGCTCAGATGCCGTGATCTGCTATCTCACAGCCATTTTTCTGAACATAAGCAGCCTGCATTTAAAACTCTCCAGCTCATCTGTCTTCATTTGAAGACCGAGTTAAAAAATAAAATTAATGATTGCTATCAGGGGGAAGACGAGGAGCATCTTTGGTGAAAAGTAGATCTGCCACATTTGGCCAAGGCTGACATCTTTCACTGGCTGGAAATGGCTGGATATACTTGTAAACATTATTAAAAATAATAACTTAATGTTTCCTTCCTGTGACTCGCTAGCATTAGCAAGGTAGTTCCAATTAGTATTTCCTCTGAGTGAGGTGGGCCTCTGACTCCATTTCATTTAAGAGGGGATTTGTTTTCTAATTTTTACTTCTGCTGTTGTCAATAATAGACCAGAACAGAATGACGGCTGCCTTCCTCCCATCACTTACATTTTGCAGAGCCCCAGCAAAGGAATATGCATCTTTGATTTTATTTGTTTTAGCTGTGCTTATTCAGTGAGAGAGAGAACACACTTATGTCTCTGTGATCTTGATGGTGTGGTGTGGAGTTTCAAAATACAAGTAAATTACATCACAAGACTAAATCATTTTGTAGGATTTTGAGAGTGAAGGCAAATAATTCAATGATAAATTAATGTGAATGGCCTGTAATAGATACTTTTTTTTTTTTGAAAATTTAGCCTCAAGTCCCCACTGACAGAGTGAAGTGTGGCTAGAAGGAAAGAAGGAAGGGAGAAAGGGAGGGAGAGGAAAGAGAAGGGGACAACAGGCACCTCTCTGCCCAGGTGCCTCACCTCAGGGTGGTTCATCCCCACTGGTTGGATCTTCCTTCCATTTTAATGAGTATCTCTTTAATACACTCATCTTGCTTTATTAAACTCAAAAATATGTTTTTAAATGCTAAATGAGACATGCATTATTGCAAATGCAAAGCTACAAAATGTGTTTGGCAGCCTCAAGGTAATAATTTCTTCCAATTTCAACACAAAGTTGGTGAATATTTCAATTGATTATGTTGGGCAATCCAGTAGTCATTTAATCATATTAACATATAACTTGCATATTCAACATCATCTCACATGCTAGCTTATCTTATACCCCAGAAAGTCTCACAAGGCATCAGGCATGCACATGCACGCATGCTCGCACACACACGCACACACAAACACACACACACACTCATTTCCTGGGGTAGGCTTCTAACCAAAGTTCTATTTAATGTCTAGGCTGTGCAAATGACTGTCTCTGTGAACTGACGTAACGGAACTTTTTAATAGCATAACAGAGCAAATCATTATGCAGAAGATAGGAGGCATTATTTACAACATTAATTAAGTCCAGGGGAAAAAAAGAACCATATAAATCCACTTCACTTTATTTTAAGTGCTTTTGCCTGGGAACCCATGTCCTGTTCTACTTATTTTAAAATTCAAGTAGAGTGTAGGAGGCTGAACTTTTTAAACTTTTTTGTGTGGCGTGATGCTTTGGGTCTCTCTGGCTTTTGTAATGTGGTGACATGCCCAAGGTGCCAGGAGTTACCAAGGATCATAACAAGCAGAGAGTTGAAACCCACCTAAGAAGAAGACGTCTTCCTGTGTGTGGGTGGGAAAGCAAGTCCACGAATCCCAGGCCCTGAGTGGGGGGGGGGGGGGGTCTCTGTGGGAAGGAGTGTGCTCTCCACTCTGGAGAGTCTCCATCACACAATTTCCCTTGACCTTGCCATCCACCCAATCTTCCCACCCACTTTGTGCTCAAGTTAAACAGTGGCTGACTGCTTGACTGGTGAATACCGAAGTCTCTCAAAATCATGTACACAGGATGGCAGAGGATTCTGAAGGATGAAAGGAAGAGCTCTATTTTGTTCAGCTTCTGACACCATTCATACATTAGATACCAGATAAGGAGTTCAGTTTGTGCTTTATTGGTTACATGAACCATGTAGCACAGATGCCCTGTTGTGCTCCATCAGAACAATGCTGGAGTGAGCTGCAGGAACGGGAGGGAAGCTGGGGGCTGACCAGGCTCCTTACAGAGGAGATAGAGGCAATCTGACGTAAGCAAGAGCAGGCAAGACAAAAAGAAGAAACCAACTGTGTTTTATTTGGAATAAAAATGCAATTTAGCATGACCCTAGGCTTATCTCATTCTGGCCAAGTAATATTTTCCTGACAAAAGAGTGGCTAGAAGGTTTGTCAAATTCTGAGCAATGAGTTTTGTAGGAAAGATGACAATGGGGTTTGAATTTGAAGTTCACGGCTGACTCCAGCAAAGCTCCCAGGAAACCAGATTCACCTGAACTCCAGAAGTTCACAAAACAACATAAGTGAAAAAAGCTTTTCTTCCTGGTCTTTGTGAGGGGCCAGCAGGATATCAGAGAGACAAAAACAGAGAGTCATATTCTTGAGCAGCCCCAAATCTGCCAAATTTGCCCATAACTTACAATTGATTACCTAGCTAATTCTTATCAATTAAAGAATTAAACTGGAACACTGAGGAGTCAAGCTTAGTAGACTCAACTGAGATCTTAATATTCCTCCTGAATTAATATATTAGCATGGCTTAAACACACACAATTTTCTAATTCAGATCTGGTCCAAATTCTGGTCCAAATTTGAACATCCAGAAATCCCCACTAGACCTTCTTGCTGAGCTGGTATAGGGACAAGAAGGCCATTTGATCCACGCAGGCTGGCTGACGGGCCAGGATTATTCCATGAGCGGACGGAGGATGTTGAGAGCTCTAAGGGCTCAAAGTCACAACAGACAGAAGGCGACAGACAGAGAGACAAGATTGCATGAGAACAAGTCCTGCTGTGCCTGGTGATTTGTTGGGTATCTCAGTGTTTGTTCTGTGACAAGTTGGACTTTGGTACAAGGTCAGCTCCTGAATCTTGATTATGTTTTTTTCCCCCTTGAGCCAAGAGACATTGATCTGTACATCTAGTTTACCTTGTTTTCTTAGCCATTTGTGACACAGTACAACAGTTCCCATCGAAAAAAGTGTCATGTAAATAAATTACAACTTACGACGTATACATTAAATAATTTTATAAATGAACTTTAAAAATGAAGGAATAAAAAATGCCAGGCCTGGCTTGTAGAGCAATAGTGATTATTCTGATCATGTTGTCATGTGTAATGAAGCACAGGCCCATCATTAATCAAAAGAACCAATCAGATAACTAATTTAGGCAATATTCTTTACCGCAGGACACGTCGGTCAGTAAAAATGCATTAAAATAGCAAAAGATCAATAGCAGACACCGGGGACCGTGTTTACAAACCGGTCTTAAACTTTAGGGTATTAAATTCTCAGTCATATTGGGTATCTGTTTGGTAAAGATAAAGGAAAACTTCAGAGAAATGAAAGTTTTTTTAAGTTAATAGCGCAGTTGTAATGTATTCTGTAATAAATGTACAGAATGTTGCATTATTTTGTGATGAATGGCAAAAGTGTCCCCAGCTCCCTTCAGAAGCATTATTGAAGTTCAAAAAAAAAGGACCATGGAATGTGCAGGGATTGATGAATTGGTCCAAAGATGGCAGTGGGAGGCAGGCAGGTCCTAGGTGTTTAAAAACGATTTGTGTTCTGAGCAGTCCGGGTTGAGCGCAGTGGTCAGGCCCAGCAAGTGGCAGGTGGTGACCGTTATCTCTCTGGAAGGTGGGCTCACTTCCCTGCAGCATGTTCCTTTGCCAGAAGCCTCAGTTTGTTCACTTTCTATGATGAAAAGTTTCACTCAGACTCTACCCACACAAAGGATGTCTCAGAAAGTTCAAAACAGCCACCTCCTCTTTCTTTCCTAACAAGCAAAGGTATTTTTTTAAATAAACCCTGATGCTGATTCGACAAGCCTAGCACAGCTACTGAAGAAATATGCTTCTTCAACAGCGGGCAGAAGTGGTAGTCACAGAGTGGACCAGAGGCTGCAGGAATGGCCATTCCTTGGCCGGTGCCAGCTCAGAATAAGTGTCAGAACATTAGGCAAAAGGCCACCGGAGAAAGCCAGGCGGCTCCTCTGGCCCTGAGGTCTGATGTCTCCGTGCCGTCACTTTCTGAGTCACAGGAAGGCGGCGTTTGGGGCAGGGGCAGTCACTGAAGTGTTTCTCTCCTGCGGCGATCACTGCCCTGAGTACGAGGGGACCCCACACTCTTGCAAAAACTTGTCACACATTTTCGCATTAGAAACAACTCTGCCAGGAAGATACACTCCGTTCCTTGATTCATTCAAACCTTATCTCTAGAGTGCCTGTCATGCGCCACTGTGCAGACATTGTCATTATTCCAATTGGCTGGCAACCCAGAAATAGACACTGAGAAGTTTTGATTTGACTAATGCCACACATAAAGTGATATCTCCCAACAGGAGGAAAGAAGAAGAAAGAATGAAATAAAGGAAGGAAGAATGAAAGAAAGATGACTTCTCCCCAATCCCACCTCCTTCCAAAGCTATTGCTTTTATTTCCCTGCTCATTTTCACAGCAAACTTTCTAGAAAGACAAAAAGATGGCTACGTTTGCTGAGTACTTCTTCCTCTCCTAGTCACCTTTCAACCTATTCTTCCTTCCCTTTTGTGCTTACTGTCCCAGGGAGATAGCAGGGACAAATCACCTGTGAGTTCCATGTTTACAAAGCCAATGGATATTTTTAGATCTTAAACTTGAACCTCTCGGCAGTGTTCGCTTTCCCCAATACTCTTGCTCCTTGGCACATTCCTCTTCGTCCTCCTCTTCAACATACTCTATCTCAGGATACTTTAGTGGTCCTTCATAACCTCACGACCTCTACACAACCTCTATATGCATATGCTGGCACACAATAGAACACAATTATACACAACCTAAATACCCTTTGATAAGGAAAATGTTGAGTAAACAATGGCACAATAATTCTATGGAAACTAAGAGCTGTTAAAAACAACAACAACAAATTAAATATACACATATATTTGAAAGAAAGTGTGAAAGTGTTAGTCACTCAGTCGTGTCTGACTCTTTGTGACTGTAGCCTGTTAGGCTCCTTTGTCCATGGGATTCTCCAGGCAAGAATACTGGAGTGGGTTGTTATTTCCTTCTCCAGGGGATCTTCCTGACCCAGGGATCAAACCCAGGTCTCCCACATCACAGGCAGATTCTTTATTGTCTTCTTTACCATTTGAGCCACCAGGGAAGCCCTATACACATATATACCCGTGAAGATCTCTGAGACATATACTAAGTGAAAATAAAAGACAACACTACAGAGAATGATGCTATTTAAGTGTGATATATTTCTGTGTGCACATATAAATGTATGTAATGCATTTTAAATGGTCTCAAAGATGAGAGTACACAATGCTGGGTATGAGAAATAAATTGGAGGAAGCAACAGAGATTCAGGGTGATCAGAAGGAGCATACATTTTATCTCTACTGATTAACATTTTGAAAATGAACCATATCTCCTGTAATTAAAGACTAAAAAATCATTTTAAATAACTATTATGCACATTCAAACTTACTCTTTAGCCCTCCATCCTCTTGTCACTCTCTCCAGAGGTGCTTTCAGACAGTTCAAGGACTTAAATCTCATCTATTTGAAAGTGTCTCCAGACCTAGAGATCCAATCTTTCTCCTGAACTCCAGATGTGCTTCTATAAATACCTGTTTGGACTCTTTACCGAAAGTATCATTGTCAGCTTCACAAATCTTCTTTGGCCAACTGGAACACTATTTTTCCCCTCTAAACCCACACTTGCCCAGTTTCCCCATCTCAGTAAATGATTTTATCATTCACTCTGTTGGTCAAGTTGAAGGTACAAGCCACACCTGATATATATAGAATCTATTCTATATACCCCTTTTATCTCCAAAGGCAGCCTTGAATCATCCTTCCCTTTCTCTCCAAAATCCCCCTATCATGCTAAATCAAGCCACCACAATCTATCACCCACACTACTACCACAGCTTCTTGGTTGACTTCTCTTCTTCTTTTCTTTCTTCTGTCCACTTGGTTATCCACCCAGTCATCAGAGTGACCTTTTCCAGCAAAGGTGGGATCAGTCACTCCCAGCCCAGATCCCTGCTCCTCACAGTGCCCTGCTTGTCCTTGTAGAGATGGGCTATGCTGGGGACCTGAATACTCTTCAGAAGAGCCACCTGGTGAGCAAAGGGAGAGAAGAGGAAAAACATAGATGCAGCCTCAGTGTCTTCAGTGAAAACATGGGATGAGAGCTTCCTCTATGGCTGTCCGCACTACTCTCAGCATGGCCATTGGCGTCAGACCATGCATTTCCAAGTCTCAGCCCCATGTGGCCAGAGTTGCCCATCTTCCAAGTCAAACCCTCAGGTTGCTCTGTTTTCATTCCAAGACTGCAGTGGCACTGCGGGGGGAAATACTGTCGAATATTGAAACTATTAGCTTTTGGCAATTCTTACTCTGGAATGAGATTCAAAACTAAGTAGAAAGATACCAAACATTAGTTAGTTTTCCAGAATGCAATAGCTAGGTAATTGACTTGGTTTTAAGAATGACAATTTTAGCACAATTTTCTTGGAGAAGGATTGATAAGACAAACCCTGAAAAGAAATTAGGGTAAGGTTTTGTGAAAATAATATGACAATTATATCAAGCTAGGGTCAACTGTAACTGAGAAATGAATGTATTTCATCACAGGATTTTTGTAAATGTTCTTGTAAGAAGAATTTATTAAGCTTTATGTAGGTGAAAATTTGGTGATTGGAAATTTAAAATTCTAACAGAAAGATGTGCATGGATATTACTCAGTCACTGTATTTCTTATTTAAGTTTCAGTCAGTAATAATATTGGGCTATATGTGTTGTATGAGCTCCAAATGAAAAGAAAAAAAAAATACCAAGGAGGAAAGCATTCTTTAACACTCTGAAATTAACATTCTGGGATATCCAAATACTGTGATTTCTGACAGGCTAGCCAGATCCCACGCGTCCTTCAAGCAACAACATTTAAGCCATATGAAGTATGTGACAGTATGAACCAGAGGCCAACCAAAAGCCCACAGTCAGAATCTCTTAGGAAGCTAGAAGTCATTTATTAATAAAGCTATTGACATGTTTTAATATTTATAGTTATTTACCTTGCAAAAGAACTGAATCAGGGAGTACAGAGATCAAGTCACTGCTCAGAGGAGCGAGTATTTACCTAGGCTAATAGCTTCTCTTTGGAGAACGGGCAAAGAAGAGTAGGGGCTGAGGGGGGCCTGAAAGCTCTTTTCAAGGACTTGATGGAAACTCTGGGAGCAGATGTGGGCACAGCACTTCTAGCAAAAATGCCATCATACCCTGATCTTGCCCTGCCTCCTCTCATCAGCCCCCAGTGAAGGGTAACAAGGAGTCATCATGAAGTGCACTGTCTCCTGGATTGGGCATCCCTGTGATTGACAGTTGAAGACTAAGTCCTAATTTTGCTCCTTCTTCTAGCACCTATTCCACAACATCCATCTTCAAAGACCATCAAACATGGAAGACCAAAGAAAGAACCACTACCAGCTGAGCTAGGAAAGACAGAGGAAGCTGGACCTTGGCAGAAGAGTCAGGAGTGGAGAACATAGGAAGTCTTTGGAAACAGAAAGGGACACAGGACTGACAGAAGATGCCCCCAAGATTCTCTGCAAGGGTCTACTCTGCAACCTCTGGCTAAGTCAGGTTAGGAAAAGTTATGTTGCAATAACAACCACAGCCACAGAAATATGTGTCTTGCTCTTAGGATATAGATGTATCCATGCGCATTGGCAGGGGACTTTGTCCTTACCAAGGACCCTGGCTGATGGGGCTCTATCTCCATGTGTGTTTTCATGAGTATCTGGATGTGGAAGCACTCCTACTGGAAATACAGTGTTCTGAGGTTAGAACCTACTGTTCAGTAACACACAGCCACCCGTAAATTCAAGGGGGAAGAAGAGTAAAATTCTCCCATGAGCCCGGCAGGAGAGATTGGGGGATCCCTGAGCAGGAGAAATGTCTGCTCCATGCACAGAGCTCTGAAAAGATTTAGATCAATGACAGAAGTAACTTTATCTCTACCTTCATCTGGACTTGAAATAGTTTGAAATACTTGGCTAATAACACTAATAAACCTTCTCTAGGACTCCATGGAGTTCACCTGGTGCCGGGGTCCAGCCCCAGCGGGTCCGGGGGTCTTGAGGGATGAGTGGCGTCGGCAGAAGAACTGAGCTGAGTTGATGTGTGGTGATGAAGCAGTCTCTTTATTGCCGTTAGTTTTGTGGGGTGATGGAGAAGTCTCTCACTTTATTTTTGTCAGTTTACAGTTTTATAGCCAAAAAACATCCCCATTACATCACAATTATTCTATACAATCTTTTGTTTTCTGCCTACCATCAACAACTTTAACATTAAGCTCATTTTCCTTGCAAAAGGTCGGATTTCTGCATAATTAGGCTTAACAATAGTATGTTTACCATTTGAATGTCTCCAGCATACTTCGGATAAGTACATCAATCTAAATAGAAAGGTTACATTTCTCTTATTAGGTGCAACTATGTAGAAGCTAGAGAGATGGGCTTAAGCTTGAAACTTTTAATCTATTAACCTATTTTGGTTCTTACAAGGAAAGAGAAAAGAGAACAAAGAGACAGTTTAGCAGCACTGCTTTAACAATGAAACCCTATTAACGTTACAACTACTAAAATGAATTCCTATGTCTACACTACCCTAAAGCAATCAGTGTCTCCAACTATGCTGGCCACAGTTAGGAGCATTCCTAAGTCCCATTCCAGCCTGGTTTTTTCAAGGAAGGGAGCCTCCTCCGTGGAGTGGTCAGGGGAGTGGGATGTGGAAAGGTGACCCAAGTAAGAGCCCTTCTGGTGGTGGTTTTGCCATGACCCCCAGAGAACTCTTGGTAAACTCCCCAGTAACTAGTAGGAGGTATAGTAATCTATTTAAATGTCCCTTATTCCTCCTTAGTCCTTGGGAAAGGGAATCTGCCTTCCCAGATCCTCTGAGGGAAATAAGGTCTGAGGGAATTATCTCAGGATGAATTTTTTCTAACTGGGACTGACCTACTGAGATGAGCTAGTGTTCAGAGCATAAACAGAACTTCCCAAGAAAAATACCAGAAGGGGCCTTGCCTTGGGATGCCCCGAAGGAAAATTCACTTTGCAGTTTCCTTCTCAGTCTCATGACCTTGTCATCCAAGTGAAGGGGCATCCTGACAGCTCCCGGCAACCTGGAGAGCGGTGAGGCCATTTTGTTACAGACTGGGTAACTCTCTCTTTCACCCGAGATGGCAAAGGGCCGTGTTGGCATATTCCTGTCATTTATTGTCATTTATTCAACAGGCTTCTCTTAAGATACTTTAGCAAAAATAAATTTTGTGATACAGCAGCCACTAAAGCTGACTAGTCAAATATAATAGGGTATCAAGGAGTGAGGGTCGGGGGCAGCTGCTTGCCATAACACAAGTATGCTGAGACTCCATCCCATTACGTGACTTTTCCCTGCAGAACTCAGCTGTTCATTTAAGACAGAGAAACACTAACATTTGGGTCCTTCTGGTATAAGGGCTTTTCAGATAAAGGGGGTAAAGAGCTGAAGGGACAAAGGAGCTGAAGGCAATTCAAGAAAATGATGAGGGACTTCTCCGGGGGTCCAGTGGTTAAGACTTCACCTCCAATGTAGGAGGTGTGAGTTTAATCCCTGGTCATGGAGCTAAGCTCCCACGTGCCTTGTGGCCAAAAAACAAAAACAAAAGCATGAAAACAAAACAAGACAGAAACAATACTATAAAAAATTCGATGAAGGCCTTAAAATAAAGAAAATGGTGAAATGATAAACTCTGAGATTGAAGTTGGAGTGGGCGAGAGAAAACTGGAGGGGATAGGGTTATGTAAAGAGAGGAAGGAGCCAGTGGATTGGAGACCCTCCTAAGATCTGATCACATTAAAGATGGGAGGAGTGAAGCAGATTGATTAAGAAATCAAGAGACTGTGGTTGGAATTGTACTAAGGACTTGGGTGTGGGAATCGGTGACTGGTGAGTGTGTGGAAGAAATGGCCGCTGTTGTTTAAGGTACCAAGGAGTTGAAAGCCCCAAGTAGTATTGAACTGAGCATCCATTGAGAATGCCAAACTTTCGTGGATCCAGGAAGAAATGGAGTGACCAAGACAACAGAGAACCAAGAGCTGAAATCTACAATGACAGAGGAAGTAGAAACAATGACGAGCAGGGGGTCAGGGTGGTACTCCTAGAAGGCAGAGCTGTCAATGGAGTAGGATTTTTTAAACAAAGGAAACGGGTTGTAATTTTCTGGAAGTGGTGATGGGGACCAACAAGGTCTCCAGCTTTGGGAGATGCCCAAAGCTGAGATTGACAGGGAGTAAAAGAGCAACAGAGCCAGCACTGAAAAGGACTGCAAAGGAAGTAGTGTCTTCCCAGAAGATCCTGGTCTCAGTCCTCAGGGGAAACCTTGGGAAGAGAGGCTGGCTGTGCTGGGCTCCTGGAAGATAGCTTGCTGATCACTGAGCCCATCAGTCCATTATCTGGTGAGCCAGCATGATGGAAAATATAATGAAACAAGAACACAAAACCAGAGGACACAATCCAGGAAAGTGAATCAGAAATTAGTGTGTCTGAAGTGTTATCTCCATATGATTTTTGTGTTCCACGTGGTCCCTAATGTGGTATGGTTGCAGGGCAGACAGCACCTTAGAGACGGGCTCCCTTCTCACACTTAGGGGCACCCAAAGCCCTCATCCAGTAGGCATTGGCTGTGTGGGAGGGAGACTGGAACAGCTGTGGACTTTTCAACAAGATAGATAGAGAGAAGGAGATATAGAAATGGGGCAATTTCCCCAAGTCTAAGGAGGGTTGACCCCCTAGCCTGTTACCTCACAGCAGCTTTTGAAAAAGTCCTCAAAGCCCACTTGGAGAGTGGAGACCATCGACCTGACAACTGGTTAACCTGGGTTAGCAGCACATCAGTGCAAACCAAGGAAGATTAGGGACAGACTGGACACTCCCAGGACAGGGCATGAGGGCTCCTCTCCCCCATGGGTCTGTAGGACATGAAGCTTACCAGCTACTCCTATGATGCTTGGTTCAGGCCTCATCTTTCTGTGCAAATCAAGAAACTAGAATCTGAAAAAGAATAGATAAATGTATATGTATAACTAAATCACCTTGCTCTACAACTGAAACTAATACAACATAGTAAACCAATCCAAAATAATTTTTTTAAAAAAAGAAAACAGAAAAATTCACTCTAGTCCCTTCTACTGATGTAAATCATCAAGGAATATGAATTTGATTCCACAGGCACAGCATCATGTATGCTGATGGAGTAAGGAAGCTGGCTATGTGATGAGGCTCAGGAAGAGCAGCCTTTCATACAGCTTCTTATTTTGATTATCACTAAAACTTTGGAAATTGTGTCATCAACTGGAGTACTTCTCACTAACACCTTCCCCAGGAGCCTGTTTTGTTTTGTTGTTATCATGGCTTCTGTTTTGTTTTGTTCAGTTTTAATAATTTATTTTTAATTATGTGCAGAAATAACCTAAGAAGGGGAAGAACAAAATTATCAAAACATTTAATCACAAAAGACCCATGGTTTCACGTGCATGACAAATATTCAGTTAAATTCTGCATTGTCTGTTACATATATTGATCTTTTATTTTGACTGATGTTGAAAGCGTTTGCCTGGTGGCTCACCCGATAAAGAATCCTCCTGCAATCCAGGAGACCTGGGTTCAATCCTAGGTCTGGAAGATCCCCTGGAGAAGGGAATGGCTACCCACTCCATTCTTGCCTGGAGAATTCCAGGGACAAAGGAATCTGGTGAGATACAGTCCACAGGGTCGCAAAGAGTCGGACTTGACTGAGCAACTAACAATTTCGCTTCACTTCTAAAAGCTCTTTGGTTAAGAATGAAAGCTTCTGAGGAACTTGAACTTTATATTTTCTTTTTTAAATTTTTATTTATTTATTGAAGTATAGTTGATTTACAATTTCATGCTAATATCTTCTTTTTTTTTTTTTCTTTACATTATCGTGTTGGTTTACCATACATTGACATGAATCGGCCATGGGTATACATGTGTTCCCCTTCCAGTACCTTCCTCCCACCTCCCTCCCGATTCCCTCTCTCTGGGTCATCCCGGTGCACCAGCCCTGAGCACCCTGTATCAAGCATCAAAACTGGGCTGGCAATTGATTACACATATGATAATTTACATGTTTCAATGCCATTCTCCCATATCATCCCACCCTTGCCCTCTCCCATAGAGTCCAAAAGACTGTTCTATACATCTGCATCTCTTTTGCTGTCTCACATACAGGGTTATCGTTACCATCTTTCTAAATTCCATAGATAAGCGTTAGTATACTGTATTGTTGTTTTTCCTTCTGGCTTACTTCACTCCGTATAATAGCTTCTGCATAGCAAAGTGACTCAGCTATACATAGAGGTATCCCTTTTTATATTCTTTCCCCTGATGGTTTATCACAGGATACTGAGTATAGCTCCTGGAGCTATATAGTAGGACCTTGTTGTTTTTCCATCCTATATATAATAATTTACATCTACTAACCCCAAACTCTCAGTCCACCCCTGTCCCACCCCACCTCCCCTTAGCAACCACGAGTCTGTTCTCTACATCTATGAATCTGTTTCTGTTTTGTAGATAGGTTCATCTGTGTTGTATTTTAGATTCCACATATATGTGATATTATATAGTATTTTACCTTCTGACATAAATATGCATCTTCACTCAGCATGACAATCTCTAGGTCCATCCTGGTTGCTGCAAATGGCAGGCCTCTTCCTGCCCTCCTAGACACACTCTACCTGCCCTTCAAGTCCCCTTTCTGCAAATTCTTCCAGAGGAACCCTTCTCCCTAGAATCCATTTTCTCCCTCCCAGTCATTGGATGAACCTTCCCAGATGGCTCTGGCTCAGAAAGACTTTGAATTCCCTTTGTTCTTTGTGTTGTTGAAAGACTTTGCTCCCAGACACACTTCATCTTATTCTGTTGCTTGTAAGCTCCAATAAGGAAGTTTTTACGCTTTGCCACTCTGATTTCCCAGCCCCCAGAATAGGACCTTAACTCTGTCAAAGCTCTCAACCAATACTCTTTTTATTGTTAAAGGCTTGCTGACCACAGAGTATGGCAAAGTTAGAGAAAGCATAGCCAGGGATGGTGAGGGCTCAATCTGTTGTTGGAGGGAGCGCTGGGGCACAGGCAGTGCTCACATCCCCAGAAGTAAAGGGATCTCTCTCTCTGTGTCACCTTCTGTGCAAATGTTCTCCTGGTTAGCTGAAATGGAAAGAAGGGAGATTAAAGTTTGACAGATGGGTTAGAACCATTGCTGTTGTTCAGTCACTAAGTTGTGCCCAGTTCTTTGTGACTCCAATGGACTGCAGCACACCAGGCTCCTCTGTCCTTCACTATCTCCTGAAGTCTGCCCAAATTCATGTCCATTGAGTCAGTGATGCTATCTAACCATCTTATCCTCTGCTGACCCCTTCTCTAACTAGGGTTAGGGCCTAGTTCTTGAGAAATATGCAGCACCCACCATGCTCAGTCTCAAGACGTAGACTTTACCAACTATCACCTGAGCCAGATCAGAGGGTCATGAGTTTGGCTATGTAGGCTAAAGTCAAAGCAATGAATATCTCTATTTCTAACCAGACACAACTTGTCTCTATTTTTTTTTTTTTCTCAAAGAATGTGGGAACCTATCATTGTTGGATTCAATTCAATTACTTTTTCTACCCTATTAAAAAATAGCTCATTCAAAGCAAACCAGGACTCCTTTTCAATTCTGGCCTGATGACAGTATCTTTCGTACCCAGCTAAGAAGTCTTTGCAGCATTTGGCATTGCTCTTGCTCTAAGGGCAGGATTTAGAACAGATGCTGACTTCCTTGAATCAGGATGCTACTGAGTTCTCTGCTGATTAGTGAGCTGCAAATTGAGATGTGACAGCCTGGAGATTCCTGCCCACAAACCATTCCTAATGGGAGAAGCCACTCAGCTTCTCTTGCAAGGCACCCCTGTGTGAAAGTTCCACAAGCTGGAATAGGGTTTCCTCTATTAACCTAACCCTAACCTATAATTCCTCCAGGGCACCTGGCCACAGATCTGGGGAGTCAGGAAAGCTAACCCAAGATTGGTAGCCTGAAGATGCCAAGCGCAGGGCCTCAGCATCCAGAAATATGGCCTGGTGAGATGTCTTTGTGAGAACCCACTTTTGCTGCCTTGAGCTCAGTAGAATAGATGAGAGCTGTTGATACAGCAGAGCTGGGTGGGCAAATATGGTCAGTGTGGCAGGTCCACTGGGCCATGCTCAAACTATCAACAGCTGGTGGGTCCCAGGCAGCATGGCTCTGTTATAGGAGCCCTGTCCCCTCCGTGAGTCCCACTGGCTATAAAGCCAGCTAGGGCAGCAGAGAGGGTGGGGAATATGTTCTTATTCGCAGAGAGGAGCCTGTTGTACAGAACAGAGAGCCCATAACTTTATAGCTTCAACAATCCTCAAGCCACACCTAAGTCACCAAATACAGCCCAGGGGTAGAGGAGAAGCCAGTAGGCTCAGGGGATTGGAGAAAAGCCACAGGATTTCACCCCTGTGGGGAACTCAAGGGCCAGTTTGGAGAGCACCACCTCCCCTGAGCCAAACCAAGGGAGTGGAGATTGCCCAAAGGCAACAATTACATAACTCGTGTCTCCTCTTAAAGCACAAGGAAGGAATCTTTTTCAGACAGCAGGTGCTGCAGAGTCAGCTATTTACTTATTTATCTAGAAATTTCAAGGGAGGAAAGAAGCCTGTGTGGGTAACATCACCCAGATAATCACTCAGCTGTAGAGTGAAATGCTCAAAAGAGTAGCAAGTATTTGCCGCCTCTTGATGCCAAATTTCAAAGGCAGAGTATTTGCCCAGGATGGGGCAGTGTCTCTTCACCTGTCTTTTCTTAGGCAGACATTTCCTCCACAACCCCAAGTTTTCATAGGGAGACGACCCCTGGCCTCCCTTGGTCTGGATGCAGCCAGTTGCCAGGCGCCTACTTCTTCCCAGGGAGCCCATTGGAAGCCTCCAAACAGCATACTGTGCTGCCTTGTTAAAACAGGCACACTTCTTTTCTAAATCAAAGAATAATAAAATACTTAATTAGCAATGTGCAGCAGCATTATTTTTATTCATCTATACATTTCTAATTAAAATTATGCCATTCTTAAAAATTGCAACAAAATACACTCAAGCCTTTAATTTCATATGCAAAACGTTTTGAAAGTCGGCAGTCCCCGTGAGGTGGTAATTTCAAAAGGAAAAAGGAACGGTAAGTCAACAAAAGAAAAAAAAATGAAGCCATAAGTAGTTTCTTTTAAGAAAATGTAGAGGATACACTAATTTGAAAGAAAAGCTATTTTGAAATATAAAAGGAAATCTAGAAAAACGAAGCATTCAGCCCTTTTATTGCATGGTGTTGCCAATAATATTGTATATGTGATTAAAGATTCTTTCCCCAGCCGCTTAAGCCAATAGAAATTGAACTTGCCTGAGTACAGCCTCCCTCCTGCATCACCCCCTGCCTCAGCTACTGGCAGGGGTGGGAAGGCCTGGGTGGTTATTGGTATTCAAATCCCATCATCTTTAAAGAGGTGACTACAAACGAAATATTTCAGGGCTGCATGGTCGGCTTGCATATTGAAGGCTGGCTGTCTCCAAAATGGTTACATCACAAAGGAAAAGTGTAAGGCGCCTGTGCCCTGGGCTCCAGCTGCAAGAAGAGCGGAGGGTCCAGTAGGAACAGATGTTTCCTGCAAGACACTGCCTCCATCCCACGCATAGTTTATACAATATTCAAATTCACTTGGCACTTATCCTCAAGCTTTTATTCCATCCCCCCTTTCTCTTTTAATAGTTGTAAGAAAATTGGTCTCTTATCTCAAAGCAGTAAAGGCAGGAGTGGTTTTGACTGTGCTCTCATCCCACGTCTGAGGGCTAAAGAGCACAACCCTGCTTTCTGCAAATGCTTTCTAAATCCTGGTACCCTGGGAGAATGTGCCTGCCTGGATGAGCCTGGGATCCGGTGAGCAAGGGAATGCAATCCTCTGGGCTTTGATCAGCACTGCCTGGGGTCTACCCTTAAGACCTTCCCCCTGGACATGACTTTGCAAGAAACTTCTCCGACTTGAAACTTTTATTGAACTCTTCTGGATGACGTTAGCCATCATATGGTTTTGATAATGTAAAGCAACACGCTAATTTTCAGCCCAGTGAATGCTCTGTCGGAAACCAAGTTGGGGGAGGCAGATGACCTTGGTATAACTTGCACTGTCTGTTCAGCTTTGGTCAGACGGCCACAATGCCCCTGGGTCTGGCCAGGCAACACGGGGCACCAAACACCAAGGACATACAGAGATGGGTACCTTAGCAGGGCCACTCCTTCATGTGTGAGGCACTGGGGTGCAGCTTCCAGGACAGAGAGTCAAGGGTAGACAGACATTTTCGGCTCAAAGCAGAAGAAGCATGTGCCTCCTGTCCTCACTCAGAGCACGCATGTACAACGTATGTTTCCTCACCACATGTATGACCGCACGCGTGCCTGTGCACGGAATGCACACAAAATTTAATAACCCTGCTATAGCTACAAATTAATTCAAATCTTGTACTCACATTAAAAATGAACTCTATTTTATGTTGATCATTAACTAAGAATATTTCACACTGGAGATTTGTCATATTAAGGAGAATTGAAACCACTTATATCAATTAAATGTACAGCATTATACTTAATCTCAGCAGAGATTACCAAAATACTCTAAGCATGATTTTACAGAAATGTAAAATATAAATTAGACAAGGGAATATTGGCCTCCACACACGCACGCCCCCTGCCCACCTCTGGCTCCCCTCGAAATATGGCTGCCTGCAAGTTGATGGGGTGGAGATGGTGAGCAATATTTCAGCAAGAAACTCCTGCTGTCCCCGCCGGCACCATAAAAATCAAGGCCACAGTAAGTACTGGTGCAGATGGGAGAAAGATGCTCTGTTTTAGCTTTGGAGGATTAAAGTACACACTGGCTGGGGAAGGATATAGCAGTGAAGAAAAGAGGAATTTGCTAAAAGGCTTTGCAGAAGTACCAGAGAGGCCTCGAGCAAGAAATGCTGGTGCAGAGTGCGCTTTGTCTCACCTGCTGCTGACAGTGTACAGTAACACAAGCCAAAATCTCTACTGTCTGAGAATAAAACTTCACATGCAAGGGCCAAGCCATTCCCAGCAGTGCAGTGCAGGCTCCCAGGGATTGTACCAGCCCTGAGAGAGACAACCCAGAAATGACAAAGACACATGCTCCATTAGTATTTGCTGAGCCAAAGAGACATAAGCTTGTATTCATCTCGTTGTCAGTCTAAATTCTAATTTCAGCTCAAGTGTCACCTCCTCCAGAAAGTCTTCCATGCTGCTCCAGGCTGTGTGTGATCTCTACCTTGTTACTTCCCCCACCTTTGTCACTACCTAACTTCAGTGCATCCTCTCACCTTCCTTTAACTACGGTCTGCTGAAGGCAGGAGTGGAGACTTACTCCAGCGCAAGCCTTAGAGCAAAATGGACAGTAACTGTCATGGGATGAAGCATGGACAGCTGCCTGTGGGTCCTCGACCCTCTTCCGAAGAATCCCTTCTCCAGGAATCTGAAAGGAGGACAGCAGTGGGCACTAAAGGGGTATATGCTCCCAGAGGGCTGAGTACTGGGGCCCACGCAGTGCTGAAGGCGGCCCAAGGTGGGAGGTCTGGGGACACGTGCTGTGCCAGTATCACAAAGCCAAGGTGCTACTGGCCTCTCCTTGGGGTGGGAAGCTCCCCACGTGTCACCAGCTTGCAAGAACGCCCTGTACCTTCAGCTCCCAGTTTCACACCAGGGCGGAAGTTGTCCAGTTACCTTTCCCGTACTCACTCCCCTCCAGGCACTGCTGTGAGCGCCTCCAGGCCACTGTCTGCTACACTTCTGTGCTCCATCACTATGAGAAAAACAGCGAACAAGGAAGCAAACTCAGGAGTGGAAACTTGTCAGAGCTTGCTAAGTGCTGAGGGAAAATGTGAAAGTGCAATTGATAGAACAACAACAACAACAAAAAAAAAAACGGCTGGTGTGCCAGGCAGAGTAGATACAGGGGAGACCAGAGGAGGCCCAGGTACTCACAGCTTAGCCAGGGCAGGGCCGTCCACTTGTCCTGAGGCCTCATGGCCTCCCTCTGCAGTGCCCTGAGTGGGCACTCTTACCTGCTCTGGTTGAGCTAGGGCAGCTCGGACACAAAGACAGACTGGACAGGGCTCAGGAAAAAGCCTGTAATAACTTTCCAGAGACCATCTCTTTACCTAGCAATACTATCTTCACGTGTGCAAATAAGTCTGTATGTACTCAACAAAATGATTCAGTTATATTAATATACATATATATAATATTTGTATCTTTTCTATACATACATATATATTCTTTTTCAGATTCTTTTCCATTATAGGTTATTACAAGATATTGAATATAATTCCCTGTGCTATGCAGTAGGACCTTGTGGTTTATCTATTTTATATAAAGTTGTATGTGTCTGTTAATCCCAAACTCCTGATTTATCTCTCACTCCCCTCTTTCCCCTTTGGTAACCGTAAGTTTGTTTTCTAGGTCTATGAGTTTATTTCTGATTTATAAATAAATTCATTTGTATCGCTTGTTTAGATTGCCCATGTAAGTGATATCATACAGTGTTTGTCTTTCTTTTTCTGATTTACTTCCCTCAGTATGATGAATTCTAGGTCCATCTATGTTGCTGAAAATGGAATTATTTCATTCTTTTTTATGGCTGAGCTGTATCCCATTGTATATATGCACCATATCTTCTTTGTCTTTTCATCTGTTGATGGACACATAGCTTGTTTCCTTGTCTTGGTTATTGTAAATGGTGCTGCTGCTATAAACATTGGGGTGCCTGAATGAATTTTTTTTTTTTGGCTTTCTTATTTTTTACTGTATTTACTTTTAATTGAAGGGTAATTGCTTTACAATATTGGTTTGATTTCTGCCATACATCAATATGAATTAGCAGGCATATATCTTTTCGAATTAGAGTTTTTGAATCTGCCTGCAGTGTAGAAGACATGGGTTCGATCCCTGGATTAGGAAGATCCCCTGGAGAAGAAAATGGCTACCCACTCCACCATTCTTACCTGGAGAATTCCATGGGCAGAGGTACCTGGTGGGCTATAGGCCATAGGGTCTCCAAACGTTGGACACGACTGAATGACTAACACTTTCATTTTCCATCTTTTCTAGATATATGTCCAGAAGCGGGATCGCTGGGTCATGTGGTGGCTCTATGTTCAGTGTTCTGAGGAATCTCCACACTGTTTGCCATAGTGGCTACACCAGTTTACACTCCCACCAACAGTGGAGGAGGGTTCCCTTTCCTTCCTCACACACTAGCCACCATTTGTTATTTGTAGACCTTTTGATGATGCTCAGTCTGACCAGTGTGAGGTGATACCTCACTGTGATTTTGATTTGCATGTCTCCAATAATTAGCAAGGTTGGACATCTTTCCACGTGCCTGTTGACCATCACGCTTGAATCTTGACATGCATGATTTAACAATCATGCCTCTTCATGGCGGATGAAGGCTAGATGCTGAGCTGGGTGTGGAAAGAGGGAAGAGGGAAGATACCCATGTCAAGATTCTGGGCTCCCCTGGGGCTCTGCTTCTAGGCCTTGAGTAGTCTTGGGTGGTCTTTAAGTCCATGGTGTCCCCTTCCTCTCCACACACTGGTTGGCCTGTGTCAGTTTCACTTAGATTTAGGTAAAGGCAGATAATTGGCCACCCTTCTCATGCCAGGGCTGCCTTATACACATCCCTGCAAAAGTGGCCCAAGTATGGATGGGGAATGGCTACGTGTCTCAGGTATGAGATACCTATATATCTGTGTTACTGGAAGGATGCAATAGGGGTGAATCCATGTCACTTCACTGGCATTGCCCAGTTTACACTTTTGAAAATTTATTTTTACTGGAGAAAAAAATCTCTTTCACCAAGATGCTATTAGATATTATGAAACAGCATGTATTTCTCATAGGCAAAATTACAAAATAATATCCCACAAAATACAAAAATCTGCATTTTCAGTGCATGACATCAGGCTATCATTTCATTTTGCGGTGTGTGCTTTGAGCCCACAGAACCAGTGGTAAGTGACGTTTAGGAACAAACAGGTGATTTGGGTAAGAGGCTTCGACAGCGTTTGTGTGAAGGCAGCGGTTTCTGTAGAAACCTTTCCTCCCTTTGTCCTCTCCTATCTGCAGGGTATTGACAGCCCTGACAAGACTTTGATTATCTAGTCAGCATGAGCCTGAGACTTGTCACTTGTCAGGTTTGAGCTGACAGTCCCAACGCTGATGAAACAATTGGAGGGAGATTGGCTGTGCGTGAGGAGGGTTGGGGTCAGCCGCCCAAAGTTTTCTCTGCGTGGCAAGGAGGGGGTTCTCACAGAAGTCAGCTGAAGGAGGCAGGAGGGGCTCCAGCCATCTGGGCATGGGGACATGGGGACGGGGGCTAACAGCCCTTCCTTTCCCATCCACTCTTCCAGAGGGGATGGTGGGAGCCAGCCCCTCTCCATTTCTGCTCCAACCCCTCCCCATATCAGAGGAACTGGATTGTTTCCACATCCAGCCTAAAGCTGATATTAGATTTCCCCTCATTAGGAGGAGAAAATGAGGCAGAGAGCTAACAGCTGGCTGCGACTGATACAAGGCAGAGGAATGAGGCTACTGAAGAACACGGTGTTTACTGGTCCCAAGTAGAGTGCAGTGTTATCAATTATTTTTATGCATCATACATTAAGCCCCTTATTAGTGCGAGGCACCTTACATCCATCACTTGTGCCTGATGGTTCATTGCGACGATGCCACATGGGTTCTACTACTGTTGCATTTTGCAGATGAATAAACTGAGGCTCCTCCAGGAGGCTAAGTGCCTGTCAATGATACAAAGAGCATCAGCAATCAGGCCTGAATTTTCTGAACTGAATTCTGCATCCTTCACTGGCTCTCAGGGCCCCAAGAAGTTAGGCTCACGCCATGCGTTTGTGGACCCCAGTGGTGGGTGATTACTTGCCGCATGTGTATATTGAGGTGTTACCCATGCACACCCATGTGATGCAGTCTCTGCCACTCCCCAAGGTGCCTCACTTGCCAGCATCAGTTGTCTGCCCCAAATGCCTGACACAAAGCAGGACACTAGGAGGTCACGACCCCAATTCCAGGTCCACCAACACAAGAACCAGTACAAAAACCCAAGGATTTTGCTCCAAGAAAGAGCGTTTTGCTCAGTGATGGAGTGGCTGCGAGGTCCCCCATGGGGCAGATACATGGATCTGTTACAAAACAGAGTCTCTAGCTGGTGGAAATGATGTCTACCTTAGCCAAAAGGAGAGCTGCCACTCCATCCCTGGCTGCCCCTGGATCCCATCCCTATATCCCCACCTCTTCACTCATCTAAAGGCTTGATGCCATGTCCCCTGCAGGAGCCCTTCTGGCAACTCCTACCTTACATAACCCACCATCTCATGAATCCATGCTTTAAAGGGGGAGATGACCTGAGGAGGACACCAAGATCAGCTCCTGATCACAAAGAGCCCCAAGACAACTGGGGCTCTGGGGAGTTGGCAAAGCAGCAGAGAGAGGGGCCTGGTGCTTGGGCTGCCGAGAAGCACCCACCCCTCCCACCGGGGCACCTGCTCTGACTCTCTACTGTGTCCCTACGTTCTGGGTCTGAATCTCCGCCCCTTCATTCAACTGTTTGCTCCTGCAGAGCAATGGCTGGACGTGCCCTCTGTCTCCTCACAGCAAATCCATTCACAGCTTGGTGCTACACAGTCACTGATACCCACGGTTCTCTGTAGGGTAGGACTGAGTCTCACCATGTGTAAAGAAAACAAATAATCTGTTTTTTTTAATTTATTTTTTAAAAACAAATTCTCACAGAATGCTAGGTTTCCTAAAGAGGGAGGTATACTTCTTGTTTTCAGAAAGGGATGCTGGTGTCTAAAGCCCCTTTGGTCCTCTTCTTCCTAAAATAGAGTCTGTTGGGATGAGGTTGGTGTGTATTCTCCCAGGCCTTTATGCAATCATTCACATGTGTGTTCTTATAGAAATTTTTGATGTCTTTAACATAAGTTTGATCAAACCAATACACGTTTCCATAGCAAACTGCAAACTTCTTTTATTCAACATATATCTTGGAGCCTTACCCATGTGAGAATATTCATCTCTATCTCAGTCTTGCTAACTGCTGCATTGGATACTTCAGTATGGCCTCTTCCAAGTTTATTTGTCTCTTCCTATATCGATGGACATGTAGATTGCTTTCAATTTTTCACTACTTCAAATATGTTGCAATAAATATTCTTGCACTTCCCTTCATATGCCCAAAAAAGTTTATGAGAGATGCCAAATAGTGAATCTGCTGGGTCACCAACTCATGTATATTTTGAATTTTAAATCCACTCCTACATCCTCCTCCAACAGACCCCAAGCAGCCTCCACACCCACCAGCTGGTGTTGGAGCATCTTTCCACCAAGCCCAATGGGCTGGCTCTGGAAAGGAAGTTGGAGAAAGCCACACCCCACTTCCACAGAGAGAGCCTAGGTGATGCTGCGTGTGAACAAAGGAGGAACTCCTGTGACTGGAGGGATTGTCCCTGGTTAATGCAAGGCTGAGGTCAAGAGCAGGCAGCTTCATGAAGATGTCCAGTCGTAGATGCACAGCTGTCCTCTGCAGATGGGGGATGTGTCTGAGGCCAGAACCAGAGGAGGAGGGGTCCCTCTTGGCCCAGCTCTTCTCTGACCCCCAGGGACTGGCACACTGCAAAGGGAACTGTGGACGCAGGGAGGACTTCACAAAAGGCATCTATCCCAGCTAAGACTTGGATGTATCCTCACAAAAGGGGGATGATTCTTCCCACAAATACTTGTAAGGTGTACCTTCATGGACCTGACACTGAATGGGGAAGACTGGCGATATAAAGTTTGCAGTAGGTAGTGATTTCCATAGCTCCTTTTTGGTCTGGGCTAGTTCTAGCTCTTTCTAGCTCTTTCATGGTAGAATAAGGATTGTCACAGAAAAGAGGCTGTGCTGCGCCATGGACATGGCACCCAGCTACAAAACTGTGGCCAAGGGTCCTGAGTTCAGATCCCACCCTTGTATAAAGACAGATGAAAAGCCAGGTATGGGCACACAGAGCCCTACTCTCAGTGATTCTCACATGCTGCCACCACAGAGATTTCTATTGACCAAGGTTGCTTCCAGATATGCCCAGCCTCCTCACCATGAGCAGCTCTGTGCTCAAGAACACCCTCTGTACCCTGAGTTCCCAAGTCACCTGGCCCTTTGGGAGGACTGGTAATCAGAATTTCCTTAATCCAGACTTATCCCAGGCATCTGACCAGCAGGTGTCCCAAAGATTAACTATGTCTGACTATGCATATCAATGAGGGAAAAAATTAATGCCTCATTAAGATCCAAAGCAATGAAAATCCACAGCACCTAGACTTCGAAAACTGGGCCAAAAGACGGCATCCACTTTTCAGCACAGCCGTCCACGTGGCTTGGAGTATGCTGACACGACTTTTCGCAGTAAGACACAATGCACTTGCACAGAAGTAGTTGTGAGCAAAAAGGTGAGCAGCAGCTTGTTGTGTGTGCATTCACACTCACATACATATACCACATGCACATAAGATACGCATTTTATGTTATAGTATATATCTATATATACACATATATACTTGGTTAAAATAGAAGCTGTAGAAGCAGATATGTGCTAGTTGAGGAGTGAGCAGAGGGCCAGGTAGGATGCCCTTCACTTCCACTTACAGAATACACATTGGAAGGCCCCCCAGAGGCACATCAAAGCCCCAGGATCAGAGAACAGAGACCATTGGCTCTGGTAATGGGCTCCACTTACTGACCTTTCTAGATGACCCCACCAAGGCTGGCCAGCTCATGGCCTCTGTAGCATGAGGAATGAGCTGGAAAGGCCCCAAGGCTATGACAGAACCAAACCTTTTAAAGCCGTGATGCTTCCCCAAGCAATTCTCATTCCCTCGGCCACCTCAACCCTTCAGATTCACCCAAGCTTTAGCCCTCGGAAGTATCAGGTTCTCTATCTATATAGGGCTTACTGGCCATTGACCCAGTTTTCCTCTAGATTGAAAGAGAGGGAAGAGGTCTTCCCAGTCTTAATACAGAAGGACACAAGACAAGCCAGTGTCAAGTCACTCAAGACAGCGCAAGTGCAGAAACCTGACTGTGGTTGTAGTACGTTACCTTGGTATTCCCCCAAAATCAAGGTGGTATATGAGGCCTCCAAGTGGGAACTAGGCATAAATTGGAGAGAAAATTATGGTCTCAAAGGGATGGTAAGGAAAGTAAGCCATTAACCAATGAGGGAGTGGTGGAGCCAGGTAGAATCAGAGCTGATGTTCTGAGATGTAACTAGGAGGATGAGGCATTCCTAGAAGGCTTCCAGGAAGAAGTAAAGTCTAAGCTGATACCTGAAAGATGAGTAGGAATCAGAAAGGTAAAAGGATGGGTGACAGGGGGAGAAGAAGAGAACAAAGCCAGATAGATGTTCCTGCCGATGGGGAGTCTGATTTTACAGTCACCAGTCAAGCCTTGAGCAGGCACATATGGGATACATGCAGTGTGCCTGGCACTTCACAGGGGCATGGAAGATGCAGGCCTGACCCACACGGAGCTCCCCACCACCTAAGAAAGGCACTCCCTCTAAAAAAGGTAGAAGAGAGTGGGCAGATTTCTTGCTGCCTTCAGAATTCTAAAAAGCATGAATGAGGCTTCTGTTCCATTGTCTCCAACTCAAAACCATAGTCACGGCCACCACCACCCAACCCAGCCTTTGCTCCACTTTTCTGGCTCCATTGTTGCTACCTCACAAATATCCCCTCTGTCCCGGGAGGAGCCAAATGAGGTACCAGCTTCCCAATGAGAAATCCCCTCACTTTCTGCCCACCCACCCATTGTTCCTCCTCCCTGCCCAGACCTCCTCCAAACCAACTTGAGGATGGTGAGCAAGCAGATGGAATGACACTTCAAAGGGGCTGGCACGCCATGCTTTCAACTTAAGATCCCCTGTTCTCTAGAATTGAGATTCTCCAGATAATGCACAATGATTGTGGAAAGAGCTGGCAAATTAAAGATGGTTGGTATTGATTCCAAAAATACTTTTGCTTTCAGCAAAATACATCTTTAATTACTTTCCTACTGGCTGTCATTTCTCATAAAGCAGTCTAGACGACTCGTGCCAAATCATGCAAAGACTGTTTTCAATGAAATGCCTTTTCTTAATATCAAAGATCATACAGGGGTTTAAAAAAATATCTCTTCATATGTGACGTTTAACAAATGTCTAGCAAACATGTCACATGTGCAGAATGGACAAACTCCCAGACTCCATTTGTAATAACAGGTGGTGAAGACACTACCTGTGGTTCCCTTGGCCCCATCTCTGTAAGCTCTTCCATGCCATGGTCTGGACAAAATATACATATCTATGCAAATAGCGTGCATATTATTTCTTCTTTTTTGCCTCTGTTGGTAATTTATTATCCATAGAATCAAACTCTCTTTTCCCCAAAGCAGTTTAATACAGAGATCAAGAGAGCACCTGTACACCTAGGCTAGTAGAAAATATATATTACTGAAAGGGTTCTTCTTATCTTTATTTATCTGAAGCCAGCTGCAGCCAAGCAAGGGAAAGGAAATAATTTGAGCATGTTCCCTCTTATAAGTTTGATTGGAAATGACGAAGACAAGTTGAAAATCGGAGAAAGGAACTGAGGCAAAAATGCAGATTTAGCTTTCAGCATCAGAATCAGTGTCCAAATCTAAAATTGATATAATTGACTGTTAATTAATTCCCTTGATATTTTCATTAACACTAGGGAGCAGCAAGTATTCTATGTAGCACATCTGAATTATTCAGGACGCTCTTGGATTCCCTGGCAAAGGCATCAAATGATTGATGCCACCGGAGGATGGAGATAAACCCAAGTTTTGTTTCCTTGGGACTGCAAGTCAGTGGGCAGAGAACTGGTGGGAGGAGGGGCCTCAGCAGGTTTCCGGGTGGGGGCGGGGGAAGTCAGAGCACGGAAATGCAGAGGAGCCTCCAGTGAGCTGCACCTCCCCACCCAGAGCTGTCTCCCCAGCGCACAGCATTCTGGGGCAGGTCCCGGCCACCGCTTTCAGGCTTCTCCACTGATGACCAAGACTGGCAAGAAGTCCTTACCAAATAATGGGTGCAAAACATATTAAAATCATTATAACTTGGACACTTGAAAAGTTTACAACCTAAAGCTTCAGCAGAGGGAGCAATAAGATCAAGTGGAGCGCTACAAAAGCTTGCAGAAGACAGCCCTGGGCACACAGTCAGTGTTGCCACAGTGGGTCCAAAGCTCTCCCAGAAGCCCTCGCTCCTATCCCCTGGGCCCCACTGTCTTCCTCAGGAGCCATTGGGGAGCAGCTGCACGTGCTCAGCCTCTTCTTTCATCTTCTCCACACGTTATCCACTTCCACGTTTTACCTCCCACTGCCTGGGATCTCCTAGAGTGAGGGTCTCATGCCTGACTTGCAGAATGAACATCAAGATGCAAAACCATGATCTGTGTGTAGCCCTCACTGGGTCAGTCCACTTCCGTGAATATGTTCTAGCTCTTGCCAAGAGAGTTGTTCATTCCTTACCATTAGGAGCAGTAAAGAGATGAGCGACCAGCAGGCAGAGCTGGCCCTCCCGCCCTAAATGAGGTCTTTAAAGGACAGTTTATGGGCCAATGAGTGCCCACTGAAGGATCACTTTTTCCCACTTCTCCTGAGTCACTGCTCTCTGCCTGGGACTACAGAGAGCACCGAATCTCAGCAGACAATATCTAACTAAGCCACAGCAAGTCTTCCTGGTTCTGTCCTGTCACAGGTTCCAGGGACCAAAGTTTCCACTCAAACTGACTCCAGCTCCTGGAAATGCATAAGCCACACCAGGCAAGATTCCCACTAGCACCTGCCCTTTACCTGATGCTGAGACAAGGACTGTAATTTGTGTTGAGGAACAGAGTAAACAACCCCCAATGTTTTACCATGTAAAGCCCAAAGGTGCATAAGTCTCTTCACTATTAAAAGATACAAAAAAAAATTAAAAGATAAAACAAAGGAAGGCCATGAGGATGTGAGAGCAATTAATAGGACTATGACTCTGAGGGTGCTGCTTTTCCTGCATAGAACTTCCCATCTGGGACAGAGCCCTGGTGTGTGCTCTCGATGTCTAAGCAAAACAGAAGCCCTTCTCTGGGCTTCTAGATGGGTGCTAGCCCTTCCTGCCTCTCCTCCTCTGGTGGCGTCTACCAGGCAATGGTACCAGAGAGAAAAGGCAGAGAGGCAGACGTGTTTTGCTAGAGAAAAAAAAAAAATCACATTTTCTGATCCCAATTGTTTATTGGAACTTAAAAAATAAGTTTAAGAAGCGGACTCAACAAAACAAATTGAATAAAGTAAAACCAAATTCAGTTCAAGCCAGGGAAGTGCTTGTGAGTTAACGTCATAAACACTCCTTTGACAAGTGACTTTCCATCACCCAGCAGCTCCATCGATGGCCTCGAGACGGCGGCCTGATTGTCAGCTGGCAGATGAGGGACGATCTGCTTGTCAGAATGCCAGTGGATTGCCCTCAAGTTGTTTGTAATGACAGGAGACGAAGAATGGTAGCTCAGAGTGATCTCTTGTTTTACAAGCTCGGCATCAGAACGGGCCCTGCATCGGGGAATGCACTCAGCAGGCGGCCCCCTTGAGACGGACCACTCTCCTTAGGCCATGCTCCACCTTTGGCCCTTTATGCACCAGGCCAGTTGGTTCACTGTCATCTGGGTTCCAATAGATACCATCGTAAAAATGATGAATATTTTTTCCTTATGACTCACCATGCTCCCTGCTCTGAGATTTCTGTCTTTTATTGTCGCACTGAAACCGTTTCCAATCATTTTTTGCATTTGATCTTGATTGTCTTAAAAAATTAATCAGACACATGTTCACTATGTTTTTTATCCAACTGTCTCCAGAATGTTTTTTGACAATTTAGAAAAATGTTTTGAAAAATAGTAAAGGGAAATATTTAAGTAATTATGATCCTCACATTACGAGGCCAAGTGAAGTAAACTAATGCAATGGAAACATGGTTTACAGATTTGTTTAATTATTTTGAAGTACAATGAAATTGCATTGCTCTGAGAGGGAGACTTATAATCTGGACCTCTCCATTCATCCCTTTTTGGGGCTCTACTTCTTACCAGAAGGACGATGGTCAGGCTGAGGAACAGCTTGGATTGGCCTGGACTTGAGCACCCCCCACCTCATAACATACAACAGCCCCTTCCCCAAACCTCATCAAACAAATATACAGTCAAAGTCAAAACCATATGCCTGCTATGCAAAAGCAGCTTGAAGACGCCTCAGAACCAGATTGTGGTCCCAAAGACCTCCCAAACAGAAGTCCTGGTGCTGTCTTTGCAAAAGTGGAGCCATGTTTATTGTTCACATATGCCCTTCTGAAAAACTGTCAACTCAGAGCAGGTGGCCCGGCCGTGAGTCCACTCCACTGTCATCTTTGGCTAGGATACACAGCAAGGGCACAGGACAAACAGGCCATAAACAAGACTGAGTTTCATCGGGCTACAGGGCCAACGAGAGGCACAGAGGATTGTTTCCTTCTGGGTTGTAATTTGAATGTTTCCCGAGTGGTGGGACCAAGCAGGTGAGCTACTGCCCAGTTTCTGGAGTTAGCAGAAGCCCCACGGATCAAAGGCACAGACCCCATCCATAGGTCCAGAGGTCCCCAGATCGCCTGCATCTTTGACAAACAGGCCACAAGTTTCAGGGAGTCCCTTGACCTCCTCAGCTTTGAGAATTCCTTAGAACAACTTGTTAAACTCAAAAAAACACTACACTTATGATTACAATTTTATTATGAAAGATACAAACCAGAACCAGCCAAATGAAGACACATTGGATGTAGTCTAGGATTGTTCCCAGCACAGAGCTTCTGTGCCTTCTCCCGGCTAGTACCCTGGTAGCAGGTCATGTGTTCACCAACCAGGAAAGCCACTGAGCTTTGGTGTGCAGAGTTTCTACTGGGGTTTCCATCCACAGGCATGACTGATTGAGTCATCAGCCAGTTGACTGGACCCAGCACTCACTGGAGGTAAGGCAGTCTCAAAGACCATGGTTACTTTTTCTGGATCCTGAGTCACCTCATTAGCATAAACTCAGGGACTCCTGATGAACAGAGACACTCATTAGTTGGGAAATTCCAAGGATTTAGAGTTTCTCTTCCAGGAACCAATGACACAGGCCAGCCCAAGTTCTTCATTATTTAACAGTATCAAACCCAGAGACCTTCGGGGGTGTTCCTGCCCCCTGAAGATCCAGTCCTCCCTGAGTCATATCTTCACCCCACTTCCACAGTCTCTGAAAGTCCGAAACATACCCTGGGGCTTGTGAGCTGAGGGGCTTATGCTCTCAGAGCAGCCTATGCTCTTGGCTGCTGGCCTGTGCAAACTGCCCCTGTTTACTTCTGAGTCAAAGATGGGTTAGAGCATGACTTTATCTATAGCTTCCTCCACTCCACTTACACCAGGCATTTTATGGGTTCTGTCATCTTTGCTGAGGACCTACAGTCATGGTGAAGGGGTATTTTGAGCAGTACCTCACCTTTGCAGACTGTTCCGTTGCATTCGCTCCATTTTCTCTGGGGACCACAGCACATCACTTCCCTTATCTCACTCAGAGCAAGCCATCTGCTTCTCAGTGGACCCTTGGGGCCCCACCTTTAAGGTCACATGACCAATTAATATTTTCCCTCTAATAAATATAGAGCTCTCTCCTCCAGGAATAATTCTGTGACCCCTTTCATCCCATTTCATATGCTTCTCAAGATACACAGGTCTTAGGCCACCCTGGATATATAAAAAATTTGCACTGGGGCCCTTCACCAGAGATGTAACAAAAAGCAAGTATGTTGCCCATTCAAATGTTCTGCCACTGTCCCTGTGTGAGCTGGGATGTGAGGGACCCTTCCTCAGCCCTGGGTGAAGCCTGTCCCAAAATAAGGCTCCTGGGACAGCTCTTGGAGCAGTTGGTGTGTAGGCTGCAGGCATGCAGCATTTTCAGAAGAGAAGCCCTGGGGATGAGGGAAAGCAGCCAAGGAGGCCATGTTCAGGTTCAGTGCTGGTCCAGCGAGCCGGGTCAGAGCCAGGCAAGTTCCCCCATGGGTTTTCTCAGCACCTTTAATGCCACAGATCTCTGCAAGGGCCTGGAAAACACGGACACATCCCCTCTCTCCCTTCCTGTTTTTCTTCCCCTAGGGGGCCCTCAGCCAGGCACACAGCTCCCCAAGGGGAGCTCTGCAAGGGGCAGGGCAGGGCAGGACCTCCCCTCCTGGGCCCAGGCTACTGTCCCAAAGGGCCTCCAACTTGCTTTCCTGCTCCCAGGAGACAGCCCAGGGCAGTGGGACCTCCAGAGATTCAGCCAACTTACATGGGGAAAAAAACACAGCCTGACACTTTAACAAATGTACTCCAGAGCCCCAGACTTTTAATTTTTTATTACTATTTCTGCCATTTCAACAGGTTTTTAGCAGTAGATCTAGAACAAGTTGCCTTAGCAGTTCTTTCACTGATGTTGCTGCTGCGGCTAAGTCGCTTCAGTCATGTCCGACTCTGTGCGACTCCATAGCTGGCAGCCCACCAGGCTCCTCTGTCCCCGGGATTCTCTAGGCAAGAACACTGGAGTGGGTTGCCATTTCCTTCTCCAACGCATGCATGCATCTAAGTCGCTTCAGTTGTGTCCGACTCTGTGCAACCCTATGGACAGCAGCCCACCAGGCTCCTCTGTTCATGGGATTCTCTGGACTAGAACACTGGAGTGGGTCGCCATTTCCTTCTCCATCTTTCACTGATAGCAGCAGTCAAAACAGCTCCCCGTTTGGAACCCCAGCTCTGCTGCTGGATACAAAGCACCATGCCAGGCCCTTTCCCTCTGCTCCATCATTTAATCCTTGTAATCGACCTCTAAGTTCTGAGGAAGAGAGGGTTGGGGGAGCCCATTCAGTATGGAGAAACTGAGGCTCAGTTCAGGATTTTTCCATAGACCACAGCCAGCCAATGGGAAGGCCTTCTCCAAATCCCTTGGGATTTCTCTTTGCCCTCCTTGACCAGTTCACGGACTGAGAGAGCAGCAGCAAGGCTCCTGGTGACCCTGCCCTCAGTCAGACAGGGAGCCGGGCCTGTACCGATGCTAACGAAGGCGATTTTCCTCATCAGCAGAAGAGCAGCCCAGGCTGGTGCCCCACTTGAAGGAATGAGTTCATCCCAGGACAATGTTTCATCTCCTAAGCCATCCAGACTGAGCTTCCCCCATGAACAATTTGTGCACAGCAGGATACAGGCCAACCAGTGTGATGAGGAACTGGGGTCTGCATTGCCCAGAAGTTGGTCTTATTGAACTGGGCCACAGTTGGCTCTGGGCCAGAAGGATGTTTTCACATTTTCCTTCCTAAAGTCTTAATTCGATAGGAGAGAAACAGCTCCCTACAGATCCCATAGCATACCATCATTCCCCAGGGCACCAGGGAGAGGGGACTCAGGAACTGAAGCCCACAGCCCACAGAGGGAAATCCCAGAGGGTGGGTGGAGACCCCAGAGGGCAGGTGGAGTGGTCAGTGAAAGCTGGAGGCCTCCGTGGCCGTCCCCACCCTCCTCCCAGGTCCCCAGGGATGTGCTTAGCCTCTGGGTGCTCCTCAGGGATTCCTGTGCCTCACAAAGGGGATCAAGGGTCTGGAGAAGAGCATTTGTCCCACTTCAGCCCCAAAGGAAGAGGCATTGCACAGGAGGTCCCTGTATGGCTATCAGGTAATATAAGCACTAATGATCTCAGTCATCAAGGAGCCCACAGTCTCTTAGAGAAGACCGGCTCCCACCCACCTCCACATCTATACATTAAATAAACAAGCTTCAAATCATGGTATGTTCTCTGAAGGAAATAACCAGCATCACCAGGTTGAGGGGAAGAGGATATGAAATGAGTTTATAAAAACAAGCAGGAATCAGCCTATGAAGAATTTTATAGGATGCAATGAGAAGCTCAGATGTTCTTTGATGGGAAGCAGGAAGCTGCTGATGGATTTTAATCAGGGACTGGCATGAGTGAATGGATGCTTAGAAGAGCACTCTAGCCACTGTGTGAGATGACTGGTAAGTATGGAAATAGAGTGAAAGCCCTTTGGAATCAAGGAGGGGAAGTGTTCCAGGGCTTGGAGTGGGGTGACAGAAGCCAAGTGGGAACAGGTGGAGAGTCAAGATGTATTTTTAAAGTAAAAGAGAAGATGCACTGATGTGTTGGATGTGAACATAAGGGAAAGGAAGGACTTGAGGATTTCTAGCTTAGTCCAATCAGTGGTTGGGTGATGGTGAGCTGGAAAGACTATGAAGAGGGTGTCAGTTTGTATCATAGACTTTATGGTTTAAAGCAACACAGAGTTACCATATCATAGGTTCTATAGGTCAGTCATCAGGGAACAGAGCTGGCTTCTTGGCAAGGGATCTCATGGAGCCTTAATCAAGGTGAAACTGAGCCAGAGTTCTTGTCTGGAGCTCAAGTTACCTTGCAAGCACACTGGTGCAGTTTCTTGTGGTTGTTGGACCAAAGTCCCAATCTGATCGCTGCTCATAGCCAGAGATCATTCTCAGCTCTAGAGGCTGAGCTCAATTCTCAGGACTTTGGCTGGTGGCCCCATCCACCTCCAAGTTAGAACAGAGAACCTGCTTCACGTAGAATCTCTCTGAACACCTCTTCTGCCCCAAACTGGAGAAATCTCTCTGCTTTTAAAGGGCTCATATTATTAAGTTAGTTCCACCTGAAAAATCTCCCTTTCATTGGTGCCATATTATTGTAATTAAATGTGGAAATGAAGTCCATTACATTCACTGCCTTAGAGATTACACAAGCATGGTAGGAAACTGTGGGCAGGATCTTAGAATTCTGCCTATCACATGGGTTGGTTGGGGCTGGGTTAAGAATTCCGATTGGACATAGTCATTTTGATATAATTGTGGAACTATGAACAGTCAAGAAGTGAGAAGTCAAGTTTGGGTGCATGAGTGAGGTCTGGGCTGAACATACATTTGGGAGCAATTATTACCTTAAGACTAGGAGCTTCCCTGATAGTTCAGTGGTAAACAATCCTCTGCCTGCAACGCCGGAGACAGATTTGATCCCTAGGTCAGAAAAATTCCCTGGAGGAGGAAACTGCAACCTACCCAGGATTCCTGCTGGGAAAATCCCATGGACAGAGGAGCCTGGTGGGCTACAGTCCATAGGGTCATAAAAAGTCAAATACAACTAAGCACACGCCTGTGCATGCATGCACACACACACATACATACACACACATATTATTTTAAGACTGTGTAGGATCACCTGAGAATGAATGTGGGCAGAAAAGAGAAGCAGTTTGTTGACTGAGCCCTTAGGACTCAACACTTGAAGGTGAGGGTGGAGATCGAGGCCTGAGTCAATTGGCTAAGAAGAAGCAGCAGTGAGGCAGGAAGAAAATCAGAAAAGCATGAGGGTGCAGAAGCTGACAGTGTGTGTACTTGTGTGTGTGTGTGTGTTAAGGTGGAGCAAACATCTCCATCTAAAGCTGTTGGGCCTTCTAGTAAGATAACCAGTGAAAAACATGCACTGCATTTGGCTATTTCTTAGAGGTCACAGTTGACCCTGACAGGATAAATTTTGACAGTGCTGGGGGATGGAAGCTGGGTTAGAGTAGGTTGGAGGGTAAAGGGTTTTATAGGTGGGTAGGAGTGTTCCAAGAGGGAGGAAAACATCAGCAATGCAAGGAAAGAGGGAGATTAACTGATGAGGTGATGACCTTGAGAAAGTGAGAAGGGGCGGGGTCAAAGGCACATGAAGGGGATCGGCCTTTGATGGGATGAAAGCCAACACGGATGTTGAGACAGGGTCCTCACCATTTGGTGGTGGGAAGAAAATGGTGATCCATACATCATCTTTGCTTCCAGCTGGATGTGGGAGACACCTTCATCAGCTGTGAAGGGTGGAGTGGGGTTGGGGAGGGCAGTGTGTGAGAAGTAGAGCTGTGGACACGGGAAGCAGGTCTTCCGAGGAACTGAGGCAGGGCTGAAGGCTTTTCTGAGGAAGACTTCCCGACTTTGACCAGAGGAGCTGGATGGTACAAGGAGGCCTGCTTCAACACCCAGCCTGATGCACCATGGCAGAGCCACCATATGCCATGGTTAGCCCAAAAGTCTTTCTCCTCTCCTCACATGATGGGACATTCTAGAACATGAAACTGTGCATTTATAACCCTGGGCAAAGCACCAGGTCTGACCATAAGAGTTGCTCGGTCAATGTCTCCTGACCTCAACTGAGGAGGTCCCAAGGGAAGAGCAAATGCTGACAACCACAGACAGGTCTAGAGGTTGCTGGTAACAAACATGGCCCCATCGTGGCTTTTCTCTGGACAGGACACTAGATGCCAGGTTCTTCAAATGGAACCTAGTTTTGTTACAGGGAGGCTGGGCTGTAATCCTAATTTTTAGATCCCCACAGTCTGTGCTTAGATCCACGGTTTTGTACTAAACCCAAATGAGCAGAAACACCTGGGGAGGAATATCTAAAATATGAGCTTTTATTAAGAGTAAATAAACCCACACAAACCCCCCACCAAATGGCTGTCTCTCCAAGTCAGTGGGAAGCAGGACGCGATGGGAAGGACCAGCTGAGCCTGCTCCATGGAGCTGGGCCATGGAATTCTCTCAGCTCCCGGTGCTGGGGAGCCATCTGTAGGCCCTGCCGCCGGATGGCCATTCATGCAGCACCCAGCCTGCTTTCCTTAGCACAGCTTCCCCAGAGCTCCCGCAGTCTCCAATAGAGCTAGCCCACTGAGCTCTAAGTAAAGGGGTCCATTGATCTTGGCCAAAGGAGAGGAAGGGGGAAGGAGGCCTTTGGAGATACATGGATGAGACAAAGAATTAAGCAGTAGAAGAGAGCTCAGAGTGGGCAGCAGAGAACCTGGATTCTCATCCTGGCTCTGCCCTTTCTATGCCCCATGAGCAAGTCACCAAGTCACCCTCTCCCTCTGTACTTCACTTACCCAGCCATAGAGTCAGAGTAAAATGAGATGAAGGCAAAGGCTCCTCCTGGCTCCATTAGCTGATCACTCTGAGGAGAGGAAGGCAGTCATAGAAAAGAGGCATAAAGAGCAATTCTTACAGTGATTGCCCTGCCCTGCAATGTGGGATAAAAGCAGATAGATGGTTACTGACCTGGACCCCCACTGGGAGGAACCAGTCAGTGCAATCCAAGTATCAAGTCAGAGGAGCCCAATTCTAATGCTGCTGCTGCTGCTAAGTCACTTCAGTTGTGTCTGACTGTGTGCGACCCCATAGATGGCAGCCCATCAGGCTCCCCTGTCTTGGGATTCTCCAGGCAAGAATACTGGAGTGGGTCAATTCTAATGAGCTTAAACAATATTTGTATCATGTGTGATGAGAAGTCCAGAAACAATGAGAATCCTGGGACTGGATGATTTAGTAACTCAGCATCATCACAACCCTAGGGACCCTTCATCTCACCTACCTGCCTTCTTGGCCCAGTCTTTGATTCAAGATGGCTGACCCCAAAGTAACAAAATACTGCTAGTAATAATAAGGTCTAGAAGAAGGGAAGATTTGCCCCCTCCATTTAAGAGTGGGACAACCTCATTTAAATGCCCCATACCCTCCACTCCACTCCTGGCAGGGACTCAGTTATATATCACTGGCCAGAAGCGAGCCTTACTTCCATTTCTAAGGCAACCAGTGACTGGTGAGCTGACGTTATTACCATGGTTGGAGTAGGTAAATCAGATAAAGGGGATAAATGATGAAAATTTACCATCCAGACCACTACAGAAGAGAACCAAGTTTGAAGTAAAGTAGTTTTTGAACAAAGAAAGCATGATTGATGAGATTTGTGTAGCACTAGAGCAGCAGCAGTCCATGGGTGAGGCAATGCCCTGAGGTTATCCTGCCTTGAACCAGAATTGAAAGAGCCATGTGTACCCCGGTGTTCATCGCCGCATGGTTTACAATAGCCAGGACATGGAAGCAACCCAGATGCCCATCAACTGACGAATGGATAAGAAAGCTGTGGTACATATACACAATGGAATATTACTCAGCATTAAAAAAAAAATTCATTTGAAGCAGTTCTACTCAGGTGGATGGAACTGGAGCCTATTATCCAGAGTGAAGTAAGCTAGAAGGAAAAACAACAATACAGTATACTAATGCATATATATGGAATTTAGAAAGACGGTAACGAGAACCCTGCATGCGAGACAGCAAAAGGAACGCAGATGTATAGAACAGACACGTGGACTCTGTGGAAGAGGGCAAGGTGGGATGATATGGGAGAATGGCATTGAAACATGTTGATTGATTGTCATATGTGAAATCAATCGCCAGCCCAGGATTGATGCTCGGGGCTGGTGCACCGAGATGTCCCAGGGGGAGGGAATCGGGAGGGAGGAGGGTGGGTTCTGGAGGGGGAGCATATGTAAACCCATGGCGATTTAATGTCATTGTATGGCAAAACCAATAAAAAAAAAAAAAGAAAAAATAAGTCCACTGTGGGCCTTCCACATGACCCTGGGAAACTCCCATCCCCTTTCTAGACCTCTAACAACAAGGACAAGGGCAAGTCTATGTCTAAGGCCAATAACACCCTATATGAAATTAAATTTGAGACTGAAATAGCCATCTTTTTCATTCACGCTCATGAGAATAGCCAAACGAGGAACAGATTTTTCACAAGTCGAGTGGCTCAGTGGTTAACTTCCCTGTCTTTAAAGACTTTGGGGAAAGGAGAGAGATAATAAAAGAAAGGACCCATCCCCATTCTTTTTTACTAGAACTACTCACACACAGGAATGTTGGGGAAGTGTAGACTGTGTTAAGCAGGGAGGGTTTGGAACAATCAAGGCTTGGGTCAATTCAGGCTCTTGGCTATGAGATACAAGAGTAAGGGAGAGTTTAGTTCAGTTCAGTTGCTCAGCAGTGTCCGACTCTTTGCAACCCCAAAGACTGCAGCATGCCTGGCTTCCCTGTCCATCACCAACTCCTGGAGTTTATTCAAACCCATGTCCACTGAGTCAGTGATGCCATCCAACCATCTCATCCTCTGTTGTCCCCTTCTCCTTCTGCCTTCAATCTTTCCCAGGATCAAGGACTTTTTCAATGAGCCAGTTCTTCACATTAGGTGGCCAAAGTATTGAAGCTTCAGCATCAGTCCTTCCAATGAATATTCAGGACTGATTTCCTATAAGATTGACTGGTTTGACCACCCTTTAGTCCAAGAGACTCTCAAGAGTCTTCAACACCAGTTAAAAAGCATCAATTCTTCGGCGCTCAGCTTTGTTTATAGTCTAATTCTCACAACCATACAAGACTACTGGAAAAACCATAGCTTTGACTAGACAGACCTTTGTCAGCAAAGTAATGTCTCTGCTTTTTAATATGCTGTCTAGGTTGATCATAGCTTTTCTTCCAAGGAGCAAGCATATTTTAACTGCATGGCTGCAGTTAACATCTGCAGTGATTTTGGAGCCCCCCAAAAAATAAAGTCTGCCACTGTTTCCACTGTTTCCCCATCTATTTGCCATGAAGTGATGGGACCAGATGCCATGATCTTTGTTTTCTGAATGTTGAGCTTTAAGCCAACTTTTTCACTCTTCTCTTTCACTTTCATCAACAGGCTCTTTAGTTCTTCACTTGCTGCCATAAGGGTGGTGTCATCTGCTTATCTGAGGTTATTGAGATTCACAGCAATCTTGATTCCAGTTTGTGCTTCATCAAGCCCAGCAGTTTTCATGATGTACTCTACATAAGTTAAATAAGCAGGGTGACAATATACAGCCTTGATGTACTCCTTTCCTGATTTGGAACCAGTCTGTTGTTCCATGTCCAGTTCTAACTGTTGCTTCCTGATCTGCATACAGGTTTCTCAAGAGGCAGGTCAGATGGTCTGGTATTCTCATCTCTTTAAGAATTTTCCACAGTTTGTTGTGATCCACAGTCAAAGGCTTTGGCATAGTCAATAAAGCACAAATAGATGTTTTTCTGGAACTCTCTTGCTTTTTTGATGATCCAGTGGATGTTGGCAATTTGATCTCTGGTTCCTCTGCCTTTTCTAAACCCAGCTTGAAATCTGGAAGTTCACAGTTCATGTACTGTTGAAGCCTGGCTTAGAAAATTTTGAGCATTACTTTAATAGTGTGTGAGATTAGTGCAATTGTGTAGTAGTTTGAGCAGTCTTTGGCATTGCCTTTCTTTGGGATTGGAATGAAAACTGATTTTTTCCAGTCCTGTGGCCACTGCTGAGTTTTCCAAATTTGCTGGTATATTGAGTGCAGCATTTTCAAAGCATCATCTTTTAGGATTTGAAATAGCTCGACTGGAATTCTATCACCTCCATAGCTTTGTCCATAGTGATGCTTCCTAAGGTCCACTTGACTTCACATTCCAGGATATCTGGCTCTGGGTGAGTGATCATACCATTGTGATTATCTGGGTCATGAAAATCTTTTTTGTGTAGTTCTGTGTATTCTTGCAACCTTTTCCTATGAGTTACTTTAGTTAAAAAAAGAGAGAGAGAGAATTATTAGGTCATATAACTCTACGATATGAAATCAAGGGATCATAGTCCCCCCAAAGGAAATACAGGATTCTGTTACTTAAGGAAAGAGATTATAAGTGGGATGGGAAGAAACCAATCCACAAACATCCAAATAATAGGACTCCAGTTGCTCTAAAACTTGCCCCCAAGGGGGTGATATGTTTAGGAATAAATTTGAAAGCACCTCCCAACCTTTTGCCTAGAAAATAGAAAAGTACCCTTGATCCTAGCCTCCAGCATGGGGGACAAGTATGAAGAGGCTTCTTGGACAATAACATGAGCCACTTTGGGGCCTGTCCCACCTGCAAAAGACTGAAGCCAAAGCTGACAGCCTGCATGTCTTCTGAAATTCTCCCATGAAAACTTCCTCAAGTAGCTGATTTAGACCTAGTAATAGATCAGAATCACTCTAGAGGCATGGAGAATGATGGAGAAAATTCCACAGACCATATGCAACAGTGAGTTCATTTGTGGGGTTTGTCTGCTCCACCCCAAGACATCCCCCAATATATAAGGCCAGGATGCCTCTGCCCCACCCAGGCCACCCCCAGCAGAAATCAGACAGAAGCTCATAAAGCAAGGAGGTAGCTGGCATGGAGACCCCCCAGAGTAGCCAGCTTCCCTCCTCTGGCTCTTGACTAAGCCTTGCTTTGGCTGCAGCTGGACTCCTGGGGCCAGGACAAAGTCTGGCAAAGTGGCAATGTGCGTGGGGGCTGGGTGTGGATGGGAAGGACACAGAACGCTTTGTAAGCACATCTGGGCCGCTCTGCAAGAAGAAGCTGCTGACAGACTGTTTGCCAATAAAGAAAGTCGCGCAGCCTAATAACACTCAGATGGCTCTGCAACCCATCTCCGTCTTGGCTGGGCTTTTCAGGATGTACCTAGGTGGATCCAGGCAGCTCTCCTCCTGGGGGACCCAGTGCAGTGGAGTCTTGTGGCTCCTTCTTTCAGCTGAGAGCCAAGAAGACTCTGTCCTTTTCCCAAGTCAGGGGTTTATACTTCAGCTCAAGTTTTTCAGAAGCACCACCTCCAAAGTTCTGGCCAATAAAGGGGCCCCCTCTAACTGGCTTCCATTGAACCATCCCTTGATTAAGTCATTGATAAACAGGGCCTGTGTGTCTGCTGCCCAGAGCCTCCTGCTCCTTCTCTAATAGTGTCTTCCTCCCAAGGTGACTCTTAGGAGTCAGTTTCGTCTTCTCAACAAAGCATATTTGAAGTTCCCTGGAGGCAGGGCCCCCATTTTGTATTTTCTTCTGTGCCTGGTGGCAGGACTGAGCAAAGGAGAGGTACCCAGATGTCTGGGTGCATCTACAGCTCCAGCGATCAATCTGAGAGCAGACACAGAACCCCATAACACACAAAGGGGAGAAGAAGCCAAGAACTAGGCCACTGAATAACTGGGCCAGCTCTAAAACTAGCCTGGAGACAGTGTGATACTCACAACCCATGACTCTCAAACTTTAACTACAGAAACCTTTTAGAATCCAAATGTTGCCTGAAGGCCAAGAGAAGAAGGCACTGCCTGAATGGGGGAAGAAGCCTGGGCTATCAATCTATTCATTCTCCCCCTCTACATATCCATTCTTTCTCCCAAGGAATTCCCAGGAAAATACCATTGGGGATTCCTAAAACTTCTCTTGGCACACTGTGAATATCCCTCCATTAGCCCCTCTGCCAGCCTCCTGGTAGACCTGCCTTGCAGCCATGCCAGACGAGCAGATGCTTCTCCCAGCCTTCTCTGTTATTAGGAATAGGGAAGCATCCTCTAAAGTAGAGACATCCCTGGACCTTAATTCAGAAGCCTTGGGCTCCAGTTCTAGCCCAGATACCTGTTAGCTAAGCAACCTTGGACTTAACATCTCTGGACTTCAAGTCCCTTATTTTAAAATCAGGGTGAAGACTCCCTTGGCAGTCCAGTGGTTAAGACTCCAAGTTCCCAATGCAGGGAGTGTGGATTTGATTCCTGGTCAGGGAACTAGATTCCACATGAAAATAAAAAATAAAGCCAGATTGAAGCTGTCTATCTTGTGAGGAAATAGCTATTGTCGAAATCCCCAGGATAGACCTGGCACTTGACAGGCAGTGCTTTTGTGAATCTGACTGCTATTGCCCCACTCTGTCGTTGAAGAAGCAGGAGGACAGAGGGCCCATGTTGGGTCGAACCTCGGCCTGGGAGGCCATCACAGAGTCTTGTGGGCCCGGGGAGCAGGGACAGGGGAGAGCAGCATTAGGGTATTGTTCCCCCGACACATTTGTGAGGCTGCTGAGAGACATCCTGTACATTCTATTATTGGGAAAAGAACCCAGCCCAGGATACAATCATCACAAACCTCAAACTGCTGTTTACAAATGCAGGGAGTTTGGTGAGACCTAAAATGCTCTTCCCCAAATGCATTCTCCCCCGCCCCCTTAGTTTTTAAACCCATGTGGATTCCAAGGGAAATTGAATCCATATGTTTCTGGTTCATTTACACTGAACTCATCAAAATGTAATTTTGCAACATCTAGTTGACGTCCAGGCTGTCTTTAGAAGCCTCATTTTTATGCCTTTTTATGAGCCCCTCTCCCTTGGAGACAGGAAGTTATGCCTTGCCAAGAGTGAATGGAATTCCAGCCAAGCAGGAGTTCTGCTGAGAAGACCCAAGAGGCTGAAAGGGCCTCTTATCTCAGTCTTGGGGACCTTTACCCATGTCTCTGTCTTCATTCTCAGAGTAGGAACTATAAGAAGTACCCAAAAGAGGTGCTCCAGTACAGAGTGGAGCCCAAACTAACTCAACTTCAGCTCTGCATCCTCTCATCTCTCAGATGGACAAAGAGATTAAAAAAAAACAAACAAACTCATTTCACTTTGTTGGTGGGGATCCTGAGGCCTGAGATGGTGAAGTGACTGGTCCAAATCAACAGCATCACTAGGATGAACAAGCAAGATTTTTTTTTAAAGAAAAGTATTTCCTGGCTGAGGAGTGAGGATGTGCCATGGACGTCCACAAGATAATGGAGAGAAATAGACATGGTCTCTGACCTGCTTCATTCAAGGCCCGACAGGATCCCACGGTATTACATTATCAGTGTGCTCCTGGTTTCCTAGTAGGTTAATGGTCCATTTAAAAGTAAAATTTTGACCAGCTAATAAGGCTTCGGTCACAGGCTGCAGTTTACACACACATCCGAATGCAGGGAAGGAGAGGGGTGCCTTGGGGTCACATGGTGGAAGCGGATAAGTGGGGCATTTGGATTCGGGTCCTGGTCCCACAGGCAGTGGCATCCTCCAATACCTGCTCTAATTAATTAGAGCATCTTCTCTGGCTCCTTTCTCAATAATTACACAGGCAGAGAAAAATAGCATGTCTTCCAAAGGTTTGCAAAGGTCCCGCCTATTTTGCATTGGTCATCTGGAGGGTAGTGACTGCCAGCGAGGCACTCGTAGAGCCAGGCCTGAATGCAAGAAGTGGGTTGAAGAGTGGCTGGATACAGAAAGAGGCGGTCTCTCAGCCCCTTTGGCAGGAATTTGGAGAAAGATGTGGCACCCAGACCAGGCAGACTTGGAGGGTTGAAGCCAGGCCTAGTTTTGATCCCCAGTAATAGCACAATTAGCAGGGCATGAAACCCACTCATGCCCTAACACCAGACCATCCTCAAAGCTGCTTTGGGATTGGCAGCTTTTGACAGGAGGAGCCTGCGTGGGTCTGCAGCTTTCTGGTGCATAGTCTTGCCCAGGCTATCATGAACATGAGCTTGCCTCCCACTTTATCAGTCTCCTTCCTTCCCTGAAAAGCCTAAACCTGGGTCTGGCACCGAGTAGGCTGTTGCATTGAATAACCTAAACTTGCCACAACCAGACTGATGTATTAAAATTCAGACAACACATGGGTAGTCCCCATAAACCTTAGCTGGTGGAGAGAAGACTGACATTTTTTTTTCCCCTGGACAAATAGAAAAATCACAACTGACACTGCTTTTCTTTCATTTTTCCTGCTTTGAATGAAGATATAATGCCTGAAGGTTTAGCAACCGCCTTGCAGCCATCCAGCAAGGATGAGCTCCAAAATCAACAACAAAGGATGAGGCGGAAAGATAGAGTACCAATGACACTGTTGAGACGTTGAAGTATCTAACCTAGATTAATGCTACTTGAGAAAAATAAGTCCCCTGTATCTCTGCCCCCATTGTTGGGTTTTGTTCTTTGCAGCTGGAAGCATTCTTAAGTTAATGAAAGTAGGGACTCAATCAAAGCCCCATACAAGTTAAACTCCTAAGTCCTATATTGTAAGCAAACAGGGAAGCTGTGAGTTAGCCCAGGAGATGAGTCTATGGGAGAGAAGCCTGCAGGAAGCAGTGGGGTGCCAATCCACACAGCCCAGGCACTTGGAGCAGGGAGGAGGGACCAAAGGCTAGTTCTGTCCCAGCCCAGCCCCAAGAACTCTAGCTACGTCCTAAGGAGAGGGGCCTCTGTCACTTCAACACATGCCACAGCATGATGCTGGTGTTCTGTGACTCCAGGAGCTCCAGAGACACTCCCCTTGGGCAAGAGGATGAGGTCCCCTCAGGTCACCATGCACAGCAAGGAGCATCAGAGAGCCAAGGCCCAGGGCAGGAGCCATCCCCTGGGATCCTGACCACACCCCAGGGGCTGGAGCAGGTCCTCCCTGGGTCCTGCCATGTTAGATGTCACATCTGATGGAAGCTGGCAGGAGATGACAGGTGTCCAGTGGACACAGCTGTCCCCTGCGTGGGTGAGATGGGAGAAGGACAGGGAGAGGCACACGTGGGCTGTGTGAGCGCAAGCCAGGCAGCTACTGAATATGCCAGACATGCTTGGAGGGAGGTGGGGGAATCTGCAGGGGGCTGAAATCTAGAGGGCTGGTGGGCGCACTGAGAGATGAGCATTTTCATTAAGGCATTAGCAGTCCCCAGTGATACTTAGGGACACCTGGGTTGCAGAGGTCCCTATGGATAAAAGGTCAGCCCTCAGCACACATGGGGGATCTAGACATGCTTACCTTTGGGATCTGTCCAACTACCTTGCCTGAGCCCATGTTTTCTCTTCCTTCTTATAACATCTTCTCCTCTCCCTAGAGACCAAAAGTGTCCTCAAGCTTGCTGGTGATGGAGGCCTGTGCAGAAGAAAAAGGCCCTTGCCCCCTCCTTACCAGAACCTAGTATTTCCCCTGGGCCCTGCCCTGTAAATCTCAACGCCATCCTAACAATCTAATTATGGGACTAGCCACAGCCTTCCCTCTAATTCCACAGGAGGAGGCTAAAGGTGGTCTTCTGAGCTGTGGGGAGCCCCCCAGAATCTCTCTATTTATGCCTGCCTGAATCCAGGGCATCTCACACCCTCCTCATCCTGCAAAGCTACCCTGCTGAGTCACTCACAGCAAGGATAAAGGCAGAGGGGGGCCCAGAAGAGGCTCACAGAGCAGCCGGATGTGACTCCTCTCCTGGGCAGCATGCCCTGGTATGCTTTCTTCTCTGGAAGGATCTGAGTTCTACAGAAATCAGATCACTGCCCTCTTTGGCAACCTGGGCAATTTGAACTTCGCTACCAGAGGAAGAAAGCCAAACCTCCTGATACCTCTCTCTCTCCTCCTCTCCTCCAAGTGTATTATTGACTTAAAGCCCATTTCCACAGCCTAGACATTTGGTCCATAAAGAGAAGTGAATTAGCCCCATTATCAACTCTCCCAGCACAATGGGTCTGGCAAGGTGTCTGATTTTCCTGCCCACAAGAGATGTAACAGTCAGGAACGGAGCAGAGGCCAAAGTTATTTCGAATTAACTACTAATGGATAGGATTTCTATAGCTATTTTTCAATACCTGTACACTTGGATGAAAAATCAGACACAAGAGGAACTCAATTTTGTTTTTCATTAATATTCACTTTGCTAACAGGAACAGATGATTTCTGGGAGCTCTTCTTGCCCTTTTAATTTGTCTCCCTATAATGCAGTGGAGATATCCTCCATTATTAAACTGATTAGTAACTGGCATAGATCTTTTCTTGTAGATTTCTTCATTATTACTTATGCAGGACAATGTGTTTGGATATTGTGAACCATAAGGCTGGGGATAGGAGTGATGAGGAGGAGGGTGAGAGCTAGGCTTTTAAAAATCCAAAAAAGTACTAAAAAAACAGCAGCAAACCTGTCATAAAACCACACACTTATAATTCTTTAATTGGAGGGTATTGTACAAATCACAGACAAAAATACACCTTCTTGAGGATTGAAGGAATAGGCAGATATGACCATAACATCCAAAATAGGGCAGATCCCTGAGCTTCTTTCTGCAGAATAAGGAAATAGAACTCTCCATAGCCCTGATGAGAAATATTTATTTAGAATCTTGAATCCTCCTTGAGATGGAGAGCTCACTTCCTTATAGGGCAGCCAGGGCCAATTTATGATCTATTGCCTAATTCTAGAGTTACTGAAATTGAAGCCATCTTCCTCTCCAAGGTGACCCAGAGCAGGCACAGAGCTCTTTGGAAACAGGAAGCTTCACATGCCCATGAAGCACTTGGAGACCAAGTTCACAGTATGACAGGACTCAGAAAGGAGAACAGAAGCACCCAAAGTAGCTCTCATGGAACATTCCCTTGGACTGGCTGAACTCGCCTTATTCTCAAAGTCTAGCACAGACAGCATTTCATTTAATAGTCAAAGATTCTTGTCAGCTAAACAGATCAGGCAGTAACACTTGTGTGTGTGTGTGTGTGTGTGTGTGTGTGTGTGTGTGTGTGTGTGGTGGACATACACACAGATATCCACTAGTTTTTAGATTCTTTTCCCATATAGTCCATTATACAGTATTGAGTAGAGTTCACACTACCATATATAAAATAGATAACTAATCAGGTATCTTCCCATTCCTTTGTCTGATGAAAAAAATCAAATTTCATGGCCTGGTAGAACAAATAGTCCAAGATCTATTCTTAGACTTCTTAGACTTCATTTCTCATTACTCCCACAAAATCACTTCTGCAGTAAAGACCTCAGTGTCGCCTCTGCAATCCCTGAAAGTTTCAGGCTCATTCTCAGTTTCTTCCCATTGCTACATTACTTCTCCTCTTAGTCACTCTGGTACCAGTCTGATCTGATAAAAGACATTCAATTCAAGCCAATCTAAGCACAAAGAGACTTGATTGATTTACATAAATGAAAAGAATAAAAGTCGTTGACTCCTGCCATGGCTAAATCTAGAGTCTCAAACAACATTTTTAAGACTGTCTCTCCCCACTTCCTTGGCTCCAGGTCCAACTGCACTGGCTTCACCCTCCAGAAGCTCTTCTGTCATTATGACAAAGATTATGACTGAGAACTTTAGGCTGTTAATTTATGAATTTAATAAATGTTGTAGAAAAACAAAAGCTTCTCTTTCCCAAACATTCCAGAATAAAAGGCTATGACTAGGTAGGCTTGAGTCATGTGGCCATCCCTGCACCAATCTCTATGACAAAGCGGAATAAGATACATCTATGTCCTGGTATATTTCATGTCCACCCACAAGCTGGAGGATGGGACAGCCTCATGAAAATGCAAGGGCAGAACTGTGGGTGGCGTGGTTGAGTCTGATGTAACCAGAAGGAAAAGTGAAGCCAGAAGCCATGAAAACAAGAGTTGTCTAACATAGCCCTACTCCTTCCCTATGTTAATAACTCTTGCTTAATCACTAGGTAGGACAAAACTTGAATCCCATTCATCTTACACAAGAATAATACTTTTATAACCCAGTTTCCTAAGGTCTCTCTCTTTGCTGAGTTTCTCAAAGACATCTTCTGCCATAGAATGGAAAAATATCAGTGCAGGGAGATTCATTAGAGATAGTTTAAGCTATAGTTTGTTTGTTTTTTTTAAAAAAAAAAAAACCTATGATTTTGAGATAGAACTGGTATTTAATAAGGATTAAAGTCAAATAAATAATAGGATATCAACTTCTTGACCTCCAAGAGATTTTGCTACCATAATTCCCCAAGGAATGAGCCAGAGTAGCTCATGGTATCTGCACTCCATCCCATATCTTCAGGTTAGACCTATGCTCCTTGTACTGTGCAGTTGGTAGGTAGATCAAGAACACCAAAATAAGACACACTAAAAGGCAATACCCTAGTTCTGTTATTTAGCGCTATTGAGCTATAGGGAGCAACAAAAGAACACAAAGTAAAATTACCTTTTGGAAGATCAGTTTTCTCAACTATAAAATGGGAATAAGAAAAATTCTTTGGTTCCAGTTCTAGTTAACATGGAGTAGGTATTTTCCAACCTGTCTTTCTCATTGACTACAACTAAAACCCTGAATAGGATAGATAGATCCTAGAATTTTGAAAAGAAAAAGGTACCATGCAAATTAAAGGGGAGGAAAATTCAAAGTGCCACTGAAATAGCCGCAAATATCATTAAGTTCCCTCACATACTTTGGTTTTTCCAACATGAAGTCAAAGGCAGTCCAAAACTTGGAACTATGCACCAGGTCTAAGGTAAGTCCTGTATTTCTGCTCAGAAAAATCTAAAATAGAATCCCACAATTAAACACAGTGGGCAAATTTCCCTATTTTTCTTTGTTTGCTTGTGTTTTGTTTCTTCTGCTCCAGCCACAAGGTAATCCTACAGTGACAGACCAACAATAGTGGCTGGTAAAAATAAAAAGTCGCTCAGTCGCATCTGACTCTTTGCAACTCCGTGAACTATACAGTCTGTGGAATTCTCTAGGCCAGAATGCTGGAGTGGGTAGCCTTTCCCTTCTCCAGGGGATCTTCCCAACCCAAGGATCGAACCTAGGACTCCCACATTGCAGGCAGACTCTTTACCAGCTGAGCCACAAGGGAAGCCTAAGAAAGCTAGAAAGGAGGGAAAACCTTCTTATCCGACCAGAGGAACTTTGGTCTCAAACCCATGAGGAGAATCCACACTCCTTTGCCTCTCTATCACTTTGCCACTTGACCCTAAAGGTAGATGCAAGTTCAGGAAGTTCTGCAAGAACAGCATGTAGAAGACCAGGGGAGAAAATCTCTGGGAGCAGAAAAGTGTTGAGGGCATTGTGGAAAGAAGAGAGCTGAAGAACATGATCCTATGAAGTTGTATATGAACTTCTGCCCTTGTACCCAAGCTGCATATGCATGGATCTTAAGCAACATACCAAAGGCTTTGAGAGCGATACTATAAAATAGATTACTTCCCAGGTCCCAGATTGGACACATGGTGACACACACGGAGAGCAGATGTGAATAGGCCTAGAAGGGCTTTAAAAAAGATTTTAAGTTGGAACTAGAACCCACACACTGTGGGCTTCAGTCTGAAGATAACTGGCTTGGTTGCCTTCTGAAACAACACAATCCAAAACAAAACTAAACATTCTTTAAAAGATTTAAAGAATAGTTTGGAGTCTAGAATAATATTTAAAATGCCCAAGATACATTCTAAAATTACTTTGAATATGAACAATCAGAAAAATTTCTCTATTACTCAAGGGAAAAGAGAGCAGACATCAAAGCTGTGTCAGTATAGTGTTGGAATCATCAAACAAAGATTTTAAAACAGCTATTATAACTATGTTTCAGGAAATAAGGAGAAATATTCTTGAAATTAATGGAAAGCTATAAAGACTCAGCACAGAAACAGAAGATATATAAAAGAATAAAATGAAATTTTTACAACTAAAAATATACAAAAGCAAAAAAGCAATTCATTGGATCAACTAGATAGCCTAGAGATGATAGAGGAAAGATTCACTTATTTGAAAGTAGATCAATAAAAATTAACCAATGTGATTAATAAAGAGAATAACAATTGAAAAAATAAGAGACAGAGGGACAGTCAAAAAATAAACAATGGTCAAGTATTCATATTATTAGTTCCACAAGAATAAGAAAAGAAGGCACTACAATAGATGGTAGATAGATAGATATATAGCTCAAAACTTTCCAAATGTGATGAAACACATAAATTTACAGATTCAAGAAACTCATAAAACTCAAAAGGATAAACTCAAAGGAGTTTTTGCCCAGATACATTAAACTTAAAAACTTAAGATAAAGAAAAAGATGTTGAAGGCATCCAAGAAAAAATATACATTTTTATAGAGAAATTCTTATTTCAAAGACTGCAGAATTCATATATATAGAGAGAGAGAGAAAGAGAGAGTGGAGAAAAATAGCAAAGTATTTCTAAGGGACTGAAAAAGATGACTCTCAACCTACAATTTTATCCAATGAAAACAATCTTTCAGGAATAAAGTAAACGCAAAACAAAAGCATTCTCAGACTGAGGAAATCTAAGATCAGTGCAAAGAAATAGAGGAAAACAATAGAATGGGAAAGACTAGAGATCTCTTTAAGAAAATTAGAGATACCAAGGGAACATTTCATGCAAAGATGGGCTCAATAAAGGATAGAAATGGTATGGACCTACCAGAAGCAGAACATATTAAGAAGAGGTGGCAAGAATACACAGAAAAACTGTACAAAAAAATCTTCATGACCCAGATAACCATGATCATGTAATCACTCACCTAGAGCCAGATATCCTGGAATGTGAAGTCAAGTGGGCCTTAGGGAGCATCACTATGAACAAAGCTAGTGGAGGTGACAGAATTCCAGTTGAGCTATTTCAAATCCTGAAAGATGATGCTGTGAAAATGCTGCACTCAATATGCCAGCAAATTTGGAAAACTCATTAGTGGCCACAGGACTGGAAAAGATCAGTTTTCATTCTAATCCCAAAGAAAGGCAATGCCAAAGAATACTCAAACTACCACACAATTGCATTCATCTCACATGCTAGTAAAGTAATGCTCAAAATTCTCCAAGCCAGGCTTTAGCAATACGTGAACCATGAACTTCCAGATGTCCAACCTGGTTTTAGAAAAGGCAGAGGAACCAGAGATCAAATTGCTAACACCCAATGGATCATTGAAAAAGCAAGAGAGTTCCAGAAAAACATCTATTTCTGCTTTATTGACTATGCCTAAGCCTTTGACTATGTGGATCACAAAATACTATGGAAAATTCTTCAAGAGATAGGAATACCAGACCACCTGATCTGCCTCTTGAGAAACCTATATGCAGGTCAGGAAGCAACAGTTAGAACTGGACATGAAACAACAGACTGGTTCCAAATAGGAAAAGGAGTAAGTCAAGGCTGTATATTGTCACTCTGCTTATTTAACTTATATGCAGAGTACGTCATGAGAAATGTGGGGCTCAGTAAAGCACAAACTGGAATCAAGATTGCTGGGAGAAATATCAATAACCTCAGATATGCAGAGGACACCACCCTTATGGCAGCAAGTGAAGAAGAAATAACAAGCCTCTTGATGAAAGTGAAAGGAGAGTGAAAATGTTGACTTGAGGCTCAACATTCAGAAAACTAAGATCATGGCCTCCGGTCCCATTACTTCTTGGCAAATAGATGGGGAAACAGTGGCTGACTTTATTTTCTTGGGCTCCAAAATCACTGCAGATGGTGATTGCAGCCATGAAATTAAAAGATGCTTACTCCTTGGAAGGAAAGTTATGACTAACCTAGACAGCATATTAAAAAGCAGAAACATTACTTTGCCAACAAAGGTCCATCTAGTCAAGGCTATGGTTTTTTCAGTGGTCATGTGTGGATGTGAGAGTTGGACTATAAAGAAAGCTGAGCATAGAAGAATTGATGCTTTTAAACTGTGGTATTGGAGAAGACTCTTGAGAGTCCCTTGGACTGAAAGGAAATCCAACCAGTCCATCTTAAAGGAAATCAGTCCTGGGTGTCCATTGGAAGGACTGATGTTGAAGCTGAAACTCCAACACTTTGGCCACCTGATATGAAGAGCTGACTCATTTGAAGAGACCCTGAAGCTGGGAAAGATTGGGGGCAGGAGGAGAAGGTGATGACAGAGGATGAGATGGTTGGATGGCATCACCGACTCAATGGACATGAGTTTGGGTGGACTCTGGGAGTTGTTGATGGACAGGGAGGCCTGGCGTGCTGCAGCTCACAGGGTCGCAAAGACTCGCACACAACTGAGCGACTGAACTGAACTGAAGAGAGGTGCAATGACTAAACTGATCTAAAAGAAATACTAAAGCAAGCATTTCAGGAATAAGGAAAATGACATAAGGGGGAATTTGAAGCATCATGAATAAAGGAGGACTAATAGAAATGGCAAATATCTGAATATATATAATAGGTTATTTTTCTTCTCTTTAGTTTTTTGTGATATACCTAAAGAAGAATATATATGTATAACATTGTCTGATGGCATTTCTAATGTATATCAATGTAATGTGTATGAAAACAACATGAATGATGAAAGGTTAAAGCTTCCATATTCCAGTTCGAATAACAGAATATTATTTAGTTATATAATTAAACTATGAGAATTTAAATCCTTAGAGCAATTACTAAGTAAAACTTAAATATTAGGTTGGCCAAAACATTCATTCAGGTTTTTCCATAAGATTTTATGGAAAAATCCAAATGAACGTTTTCACCAACCCAATATACACAAGCAAAACTGAATAATATTTGTCTTTTTGTTGTTGCATAGTATGAGTTCATTATATATTCTGTATACTAGATATTTGTTAGAACAAGATATATGATTTACAAGTACTTTCCCTTCTGTGTGTTCATTTTTCACTTTCTTGAGAATTCCTTTCTATATTGTAATTTTTTTAAACTTCATATTTTCTAAATGCTTCAACATTCCTACAAACTGATCATAAGCACCATCCCTAGAAGTCAGATGCACCAGTATGATAAGGCCAGCCACTGCCACAAGTTCCCTTTCTTACCCTCTCCTCACTGTGACATAGTAACATTTGAACACACTAGTGAAATACCCTAGTGCCTTTTGCTTGTATGCTCCACTGTTATCCCAATAAAGACACTCGTAGGTCCATAGCGTCTGTTTTGACTCCCCACCTTTTTGGTTGATTCTGATTCCTGGGAACTCCTCCCATATGGCCCCTGATTGGTATGCCATTTCTTCCTCTCATAGGGTCTGTGAGCATAATAAATTTATTTCACTTTTATATGCCTCTCTGCAGTGTTATTCTGTGTCCACATCTGACTGACAATCAAAACAGAAGTTTTAAGTATATAATTATTTTTTAAAACACACATTGATGCACAAAAGTTTTCAACTTTAATGGAGTCCAATGTATCTATTTTTTTCTTTTGTTCATGCTTTTGGTGTCATATCCAAAAATCCATTACCAAATCCAAAGTCATGACTACTTACCTCTGTGTTTAATTGTAAGAGTTTTATGGTTTTAGTTCTTATATTTAGGTCTTTGATCAATTTTGAGTTAACTGTTGTATATGCGATGAGCTACAGACCCAACTTCATTCTATGTAGATATCCAGTTGTCACAGTACCATTCATTTAACAGACCAGTCTTCTTTCCACTAAATAATCTCAGCAACATTGTTGAAAACTAATTGGCCATTAAAACATCGGTTTATTTTTGGACTCTCAATGTTATTCCATTTGTCTATGTCTGTCCTTATGCCAGTAACATTCTGTTTTGATTACTGCAGCAAAATGTTAATTTCGTTATATAAATTTCATTTCAACTTTTTAAATGAAAGAAAAAAGTAAAGCGAAATAACAACTTGTATTCAAATATCCAAAAGTAGGCAGGGAATGGGAAAGAGAAAAATGGGGGGAGGGAGAATTCCATTCTTTTCAAGCTCTTCCAAAAAAATTGTGGTGGGGGGACCTCTTGCTTTTTCATTCTATGAAGCACTACTCCTTTACTAAACCTAGACCCCTTCATGGATAACAGCCTTGTTTTGGTAAAAGGGCTTGCATATACCTCAATAAAGCTATGAGCCATGCCTTGCAGAGACACTCAAGATGGTCGGGTCATAGTGAAGATTTCTGACAAAAAGTGATCCATTGCAGGAGGGCAAGCCAGTCCAGTATTCTTGTCCAGAGAACCCCATGAACAGTATAAAAGGCAAAAATATATGATACTGGAAGGTGAGCCCTCCAGATTCAAAGGTGAACCCCCAGATTAGAAGGTGTCCAGTATGCTACTGGGGAAAGCTGGAGGACAATTACTAACAGCTCCAGAAAAAATGAAGTAGCTGGGCCAAAATGGAAATGATGCTCAGTTGTGGATATGTCTGGTAGTTAAAGTCCAATAATGTAAAGAATAATATTGCATAGGAACCTGGAATGTTAAGTCCATGAATCAAGGTATTTGGATGTGGTCAAGCAGGAGATGGCGAGAATGAACATCTACATCTCAGAAATCAGTGAACTAAAATGGATGGGAATGGGTGAATTTAATTCAGATGACCATTATATCTACTACTGTGGGCAAAAATCCCTTAGAAGAAATGCAGCAACCCTAAGAGTGGTGGTAGTTTAGTCACTCAGTCGTGTCCAACTCTTGTGACTCCATGGATTGTTGCCCTTTGTCCATGGGATTTTCCAGGCAAGGATACTGGAATAGGTTGCCACCTCCTTTCCAGAGGATCTTCCTGACCCATGGATTGAACCCAAGTCTCTTACATCTCCTGCACTGCATAGCCAACAAAAAGTCTGAAATGCAGTACTTGGGTGCAATCTCAAAAATGACAGAATGATCTTGGTTCATTTCCAAGGCAAACCATTCAACATCGTAGTAATCCAAATCTGTGACCCAACCACCAATGCTGAAGAAACTGAAGACCACAAGACCTTCTAGAATTAACACTGAAAAAAATATGTTCTTTTCATCATAGTGGATTGGAATGCAAAAGTAGGAAGTCAAGAGATATCTAGAGTAATGGGAAAGTTTGGCCTTGGAGTACAAAATGAAGCAGGGCAAAGGCTAACAGAGCTGTCAAGAGAACACATAGGTCACAGAAAATAGCCTTTTCCAACAATGCAAGAGATAACTCTACACATAGACATCACTAGATGGTCAATATCAAAATCAGATTGCTTTTATTCTTTAAAGCCAAAAAGAGAGAAGCTCTATACAATCAGCAAAACAAGACCTGGAGCTGACTGTGGCTCAGATTATGAACTCCTTATTGCAAGATTCAGGCTTAAATTGAAGAAAGTAAGGAAAACCACTAGGCCATTCAGGTATGACCTAAATCAAATCCCTATGATTATACAGTGGAAGTGATGAATAGATTCAAGGGATTAAATCTGGTAGACAGAATGTCTGAAAAATTTTGAATGGAGGTTTGTATTAATAATGTTGTACAGAAGCCAGTGACCAAAGACATACCAAATAAAAAGAAATGCAAGAAATCAAAGTGGTTTTCCACGTGTACCCCAATGTTCATCGCTGCATTGTTTGCAATAGCCAGGACATGGAAGCAACCTAGATGCCCATCAACCGACGAATGGATAAGAAAGCTGTGGTACATATACACAATGGAATATTACTCAGCATTAAAAAAAAATTCATTTGAAGCAATTCTACTCAGATGGATGAAACTGGAGCCCATTATCCAGAGTGAAGTAAGCCAGAAGCAAAAACAACAATACAGTATATTAACGCATATATATGGAATTTAGAAAGACGGTAACAAGAACCCAACATACGATACAGCAAAAGGAACGTAGATGTATAGAATAGACTCGTGGACTTTGTGGATGAGGGTAAGGGTGGGATGATATGGGAGAAGGGCATTGAAGCATGTTAATTTTCATATGTCTAATCAATCGCCAGCTCAGGATTGATGCTCGGGGCTGGTGCAGCGAGATTTCCTGGGGGGGGGGAGGAAGAGGGAGGGGGGTTCCGGAGGGGAAGCATATGTAAACCCATGGTGATATCATGACAATGTATGGCAAAAACAATTAAAAAATAAAAAAAATTTAAAAAAAAGTGGTTTTCAGAGGAGGCTTTACAAATAGCTGAGAAAAGAAGAGAAGTGAAAGGCAAAGAAGAAATGGAAAGAAACACTCAAATGAATGCAGAGTTCCAGAGAACAGCAAGGAGAGATAAGAAGCCTTTCTTAAATGAACAGTGCAAAGAAATAGAGAAAAAAAATAGAATGGGAAAGACTAGAAATCTCTTCAAGAAAACTGGAGATATCAAGGGGATATTTCATGCAACAATGAGCACAATAAAGGACATAAATGGTAAGAACTTAACAGAAGGAGAAGAGATTAAGAAGAGGTGGCAAGAATACATAGAATAACTATACAAAAAAGGTCTCATTTCACATACTAGAAAGGTTATGCTCAAAATCCTTCAAGCTAGGCTGCAGCAGCAGTGAATTTACTTAGTTTTTTTAAATGTTGAGTTTCAAGACAGGTTTTCACTGTCCTCTTTCACCTACCATTAGAGTGGTATTATCTGCATATCTGAGGTTGTTGATATTTCTCCCGGCAATCTTGATTCCAGCTTGTGATTCATCTAGCTCAGCATTTCACATGATGTATACTGTGCAGAAGTTAAATAAGCAGGGTGATAATATACAGCTTTGTCATACTTCTTTCCCAATTTTGAAGCATTCCATGTTTCCACGTTTGGTTTTAACTGTTGTTTCTTAACCTCATACGAGTTTCTCAGGAAACAGGTAAGATGGTCTGAAATTCCCATCTCTTTAAGAATTTTCCACAGTTTGTTATGGTCCCCAATAAACAGTGAAAGGTTTTAGTGCAATCAAGGAAGCAAAAGCAGATGTTTTCCTGGGATTCTGTTGCTTTCTCTATGATCCAATGAATGTTGGCAATTTAGTCTCTGGTTTCCTTTTCTAAACCTAGCTTTTACATAATAGAAGTTCTCGTTTCACATACTACTGAATCTTAGCTTGAAGGATTTTGAGCATAACTTACTAGCATGTGAAACATGTGCAACTAACAACTAGTCATCAAGAAGGAGAAGGCAATGGCAACGCACTCCAGTACTCTTGCCTGGAAGCTCCAGTGGACGGAGGAGCCTGGTAGGCTGTAGTCCGTGGGGTTGCAAAGAGTTGTACAAGACTGAGCGACTTCACTTTCACTTTTCACTTTCATGTATTGGAGAAGGAAATGGCAACCCACTCCAGTGTTCTTGCCTGGAGAATCCCAGATGGGGAGCCTGCTGGGCTGCCGTCTCTGGGGTGGCACAGAGTCGGACACAACTGAAGCAACTTAGCAGCAGCAGCAGCAGTCATCAAGGCAGTCTTGTGCTGGGACAAAACAGAACTATAGACCAATGGAACAAATAAATACCTCAGAGATAAACCTATGCACCAATGGGCACCTTATCATTGATAAAGGAGGCAAGAATATACAATGGAGAAAAGATTGTCTCTTCAGTAAGTGGTGCTGAAAAACTGAATAGCTACATGTAAAAGAATAAAATTATAACACTTCCTAACACTATACATAAAGATAAATTCAAAATGGATCAAAGAACTAAATATAAGGTAGAAATTATAAAGATCTTGGGGGAAAACATAGGCAGTAAACTCCTTAACATAACTGACAGCAAGATGCTCTATGACCCACCTCCTACAGTAATGGAAATAAGAACAAAATAAACAAATAAGCTTAATTAAACTTAAAAGTTTATGCATAGCAAAGGAAATTATAAACAAGGTGAAAAGACAGCCTCAGAATGGGAGAAAATAATAGCAAATGAAACAACTGACAAAAGGTTAATCTCCAAAATATACAAGCAGCTCATGCAGCTTACTAACAGAAAAACAAATCAAAAAATGGGCAGAGGACCTAAACAGACATTTCTCCAAAGAAGGCATACAGATGGCTAATAAACACATGAAAAGATGCTCAACGTTTCTCATTATTGCAGAAATGCAAATCAAAGCTACAATGAAGTTTTGCCTCACCCTGGATAGAATAGCTATCATCAAAAATGAATGCTGGAGAGGGTGTGGAGAAAAGGGAACCCTCTTGCACTGTTGGTGGGATTGTAAATTGATAGAGAACACTATGGAAAACAATATGGAGATTCCTTTAAAAACTAGGGATAAAATTACCATATGATCAATAATCTCCCTACTGGTCATATACCCTGAGGAAACCATAATTGAAAAAGATACATGTACTCCAATGTTCATTGCAGCACTGTTTACAACAGCTAGTACATAGAAACAACCTAGATGTCCATCAACAGAGGAATAGAAAAAGAAGTTGTATGAGTGATGTGGAATATTACTCAGCCACGAAGAAGAGTGCATTTGAGTCAGTTCTACAGCCTATTATACAGAGGGAAGTAAGTCAGAAAGAAAAAAGAAATATCACGTATATATGAAGTCTAGAAAGATGATATTGATGAACTTACTAGCAGAGAAGCAATGAAGACGCAGACATAGAGAACAGACTTGTGGACATAGTTGGGGAAGGAGAGAGAGGGACGAACAGAAAGAGTAACTCTGAAGCATATACATTACCATATGTAAAACAGATAGCCAGTGAGAATTTTCTGTATGAGATAGGGAGCTCAAACCTGGTGCTCTGTGACAGCCTGGTGGGGTGTGATGGGGTGGGAGGTGAAAAGGAGGATCCAAGAGGGGGAGGACATATATATATAAACCTATGTCTGATTCATGTCGATATATGGTGGGAAACAACACAATACTGTAAAGCAATTATCCTCTAATTAAAAATAAATAAATTAGAAAAAACATACTAAGATCATGGCATCCTGTCCCATCACTTCATAGCAAACAGAAGGGGAAAAAGGGAAAGCAATGACAGATTTTATTTTCTTGGACTCCAAAATCACTGTGGACAGTGACTGCAGCCATGAAATTAAAGACACTTGCTCCTTGGAAGGAAAGCTATGACCAACCTAGACAGTGAGCTAAAAAGCAGAGACATCATTTTGCCGACAATGGTCCATACAGTCAAAGCTATTGTTTTTCCAGCAGTCGTATACAGTTGTGAGAGTTGGAACATAAAGAAGGCTGAGAAAGAAAAAAAGGAAGGCTGAGCACCAAAGAATTGATGCTTCCGAATTATGGTACTGGAGAAGACGTTTGAGAGTCCCTTGGAGTGCAAGATGAAACCAGTCAATCCTAAAGGAAATCAACCCTGAATATTCATTGAAAGAACTGATGCTGAAGCTCCAATATTATAGCCACCTGATGGGGAGGGCTGAATCGTTGGAAAAGACTCTGATTTGAGGAAAGATTGAAGGCAAAAGTAGAAGGGGGAAGCAGAGGATGAAATGGTTAGATAGCATCACTGACTCAATGGACATGAATTTGAGCAAAGTCCAGTAGACAGTGAAGGACAGGGGAGCCTGGTGTGCTGCAGTCCATGGGGTTATAAAGAGTCAGACACGATTTAGTGACTGAACAGCAACAAAAGCTAGACAAGATATTACCAGAAAACAAAGCTACAGGCTAATCTCCCTTAAGAATACTGATACGATGCGGCGATGAGCATTGGGGTACACGTGTCTCTTTCAATTCTGGTTTCCTCGGTGTATATGCCCAGCAGTGGGATTGCTGGGTCATATGGCAGGTCTATTTCCAGTTTTTTAAGGAATCTCCACACTGTTTTCCATAGTGGCTGTACAAGTTTGCATTCCCACCAACAGTGTAAGAGGGTTCCCTTTTCTCCACATCCTCTCCAGCATTTATTGCTTGTAGATTTTTGGATTGCAGCCATTCTGACTGGTGTAAAGTGGTACCTCATTGTGATTTTGATTTGCATTTCTCTGATAATGAGTGATGTTGAGCATCTTTTCATGTGTTTGTTAGCCATTTTGATGTCTTCTTTGGAGAAATGTTTGTTAAGAGACACGTGTACCCCAGTGTTCATCGCCACATTGTTTACAATAGCCAGGACATGGAAGCAACCTAGATACCCATCAACTGATGAATGGATAAGAAAGCTGTGGTACATATACACAATGGAATATTACTCAGCATTAAAAAAAATTCATTTAAATCAGTTCTACTCAGGTGGATGGAACTGGAGCCTATTATCCAGAGTGAAGTAAGCCAGAAGGAAAACAACAATACAGTATACTAATGCATATATATGGAATTTAGAAAGATGGCAGCGAGAACCCTGCATGCGAGACAGCAAAAGGAATGCAGATGTATAAAACAGACTCATGGACTCTGTGGAAGAGGGCAAGGGTAGGATGATATGGGAGAATGGCATTGAAACATGTTAATTATCATATGTGAAATCAATCGCCAGCCCAGGATTGATGCTTGGGGCTGGTGCACCAAGATTTCCCAGGGGGAGGGAATCGGGAGGGAGGAGGGAGGGGGGTTCTGGAGGGGGAGCATATGTAAACCCATGGCGGTTTCATGTCATTGTATGGCAAAACCAACACAATAAAGTAAAGAAAAATTTAAAAATAAAAAGAATTCTGATACAAAATTTCTCAAAAAATGCTCAGATTAGATTTAATATGTTGTTAAAAGAAACATACATGATGACCAAGTGGGATTTATTTCTGAAATGCAAGGATGGTTCAACATACATGTTAATCAATGCAATACACCACATAAATAGAAATAAAAGAAAATAATACACACTCATATTAATGCAGAACAAAATTCAACATACTTTCATGATAAAAGAAACTTTAAGAAACTTGTAATTGATGAAAACTCCTTCAGTGTGATAAATACCATATATGAAAAACCCACAGTTAATATAGCAAAAGGCAGAAAAGTTTTTCTTTAAAATCAGGAACAAGATAAGGATGCCAGTTTTCACTATGTCTATTCAACATTGTATTAGAAATATTAACCAGAGCACTTAAGCAAGGAAAATAAATATAAGGCATTCAAATTAGAAAAGAAGTAGTTTTCTGTGTTCACAGATGACACATAAAAAAATACTAAATATTCCACAAATAAATATGTTAGACTTAATAAATGAATTTGGCAAAGTTGCAAAATATAAATCAAATCCCCATGTCAGTTGTATTTCTATATACTAATAATGAATCATCCAAAAAGGAAATTGAGATGTTTTATTTATAATAGCATTAAAAATAACCAAAATACAGTTGACCTTTGAACAACACAAGATTGAACTGTGTGGGTCCATATCCATGTGAATTTTTTTTTCCAATAAATTCTACAGCAGTACTACATGATTCATGGCTGGTTGAATCCATGGATATGGAACTTTGGCTATGGAGGACCAACTGTAAAGCTATATACAGATTTTTTATTGTGTAGAGGGTTGGTGCTCTTACTCCCACATTGTTCAAGGCTGAACTGTACTTAGGAATAAAATTACCAAAGTGGCAAAAGACTTGGATACTGAAAACAGCAAAACATTTCTGTGGGAAACTAAAGAAGACATAAATGAGTAGAAAGATATCTTGTGTTCATGTATTAGAATATTTAATATCATTACATTATTATTATTGTTTATTATTATCATTAAATTATTATTATTATTATTACCATTAATAATACCACTCCAAAATATCTAGAGAGTCCATGTAATCCCTTTTAAAATCCCAATGATGTTTTTGCAGTTGAAACACTCATCTTAAAGTGAATTTGTAATTTCAAGGGACTCCAAATAGCCAAAACAATCTTGAAAAAGTAAAACAGAGAGAACTCACACTTCCTGATTATAAAATTTAATGAATCAATGCAGTATGGTACTGACATAAAGACAGACATACTGACTAATGGAATGGTATAGAGAACCCAGAAATGAGCCCTGTGTATAAGGTCAAATGATTTGTAACAAGGGTACAAAGATCACTCAGTAGGGAAAAGGAAAGTCTTTTCAACAAATGGTGCTGGAGAAAATAGATATCAACATGTTAAAAAAATGAAAAAAATAATTGAAATAAAAATGACTGAAAATAAATCAAAGACCTAATCAAAACAGCCAAAATTATACAACTTGTGGGGAAATGACATTGCACTTGGCAATGATTTCTTAGATATGACATCAAATATGCAGGCAAAAAAAAAAAAAGATAAAAATAGGTTATTTGAACTTCATCAAACTTAAACACTTTTATGTATCAAAAAACACTATTAGGTGATTCTTCCACAAAATTGGAGAAAATAGTTATAAATCGTACATCTGACAACAGTAATATTAAGTATACAAAAATATAAAGAACTCCTACAATAACGTCAACAAAAACAAACTTGATTTAAAAACACGTGAAGGACTTGAATACTTTTCCAAAGAAGGTACACAAATGGCCAATAAACACATGAAAAGATGATCAATAACATTAATTATTATTAAGAACAAATCAAAACCACAATGAAATGCCACCTCATATTCCTCAGAACACAGAAAATAATAAGAGGGCAAGAATGTGGAAAAAATTGGAACCCTTCTCCATTGTGATTGGGATGCAAATGTGTAGCTGCAGTGGAAAACACTGGCATTTCCTCAAAAAGTTAAACACAGAATTACTATATGATCCAAAAATTTCATTTCTATGTATATATCCAAAAGAACTAAAAGAGGGGACTCAAACAAGTTACATAGCAACGTTATTCATAATAACCAAAATATGGAAACAACTCAAATATGCATCAACAGAATGATGAATTTTAAAAATGTGTGTGCATGCTAAGTCTCTTCTGTCATGTCTGATTTTTTGTGACCCCACGGTCTATAGGACCACCAGGATCCTCTGTGCAAGGGATTCTCCAGGCAAGAATATTGAAGCGGGTTGCCATTTCCTCCTCCAGGGGATCTTCCCAACCCAGGGACTGAACCCAGGGATCAAACCCACACCTCTCATGTCTTCTGCAGTGGCAGGTGGGTTCTTTACCACTAGTGCCACCTGGAAAAACCCTCCACAAGACTGTATATATAATGGAATATTACTTAATGCTTAAAAGGAATCTGCAGAAGGTGACTGCAGCCATGAAATTAAAAGATGCTTGCTCCTTGGAAGAAAAGCTATGACCAACCTAGATAGTATATTAAAAAGCAGAGACATCACTTTGTCAACAAAGGACTGTATAGTCAAAGTGAGGGTTTTTCTATAGTCATGTATGGTTTTGAGAGCTGGACCATAAAGAAGACTGAGCAGTGAAGAATTGATACTTTCGAACTGTAGCCTTGGAAAAGACTCTTCAGAGTCCCTTGGACTGCAAGGATATCAAATCAGTCATCCAAAAGGAAATCGACTCTGAATTTTTATTGGAAGGACTTAATGCTGAAACTGAAGCTCCAATACTTTGGCCACCAGATGTGAAGAGCTGACTCACTGAAAAAGTCCTTGTTGCTGGGAAAGATTGAAGACAGGAGGAGAAGGGGACAACAGCGGATGAGATGGTTGGATGGCATCACCAACTAAATGAACATGAGTTTGAGCAAAGTCCAGGAGGTGGTGAAGGACAGGAAAGCCTGGCATGCTGCAGTCCATGGGGGTCACAAAAAGTTGGACACAACTTAGCAACTGAACAACAACAGCAACAGCAACAACAAAAGGAATGAAATTCTGATATATGTTACAACATGTTGAATCTTAACTATATTATACTTTGTAAAATAAACCCTACTCAGACAGGAGTGCTGAATGACTTCATTTTTATGACATACTTATAATAGGTAAATGTATAGAAACCAGGAATAAAATAATGGTTACTGGGGGCTAGGAATAGGGGGAAATGGGGTGTTGGTATCTAGTGTGCACAGAATTTCTTTAGGGTGATGAAAATTAATGGAAATGTCTAGTGGTAATGGTTATACAACATTGTGAATGTACTCAATACCCCTAAATTGTACACTTAGACAATGTTTTAAAAAATGTTTTGTTGAGAGGATAAATTTCCAGCCCAGACCCTGTGAAGTGTTTTAACTCAGCCCAAAACCAGCCCAATGACTGTGATCCTGGGTTACTGGGACATCAGCGGACTGGCCCACACCATCTGCAAAAGCTAAAAAAATAAAATAAAAAATGCTTTGTTGTGCATTTTATCACAATAAAAATAATATATGCACATGCATACATATATATGAATGTGTACATTAATTTTTTAAAAACTTAGGAAACAAAAAAAATGGTGGGCATATATCCAAACCTACCAATAAATTGCATTAAATATAAATGTTTTAAAGACATCAATTAGAAGATAGAGACTGTCAAAATGAATTTTGAAAAGACTGAACTATATGGTAGCAAAAACAACAAAAAACACTGTAAATGTCTTTTCATTGAAAGATTAAAGTAAAAGAATAGAAAATAATGTATCATGGAACACTAGTCAAAAGAAATCTGGAATGCTTATATTAATATCATATAAAGCAAAAAATAATAAGAGCAAGAAAATATTAAAAATAATAAAAGGACAATACATATGGTAGAAAGGTCTGTTACAATTTTAAATTTGTATGTGCCTAACTACATAGCTTCAAAATACATGAAGCAAAAAATGATGAAACTGAAAAGAGAAATAGATTAATTCACAATTACAGTTGAATGCTTCAACATATCTGTTCCAGTTAAAGAAACAACAAATAGAAAATCATCAAAGAAACAGAAGAACTGAACAGCATCAACCAACTGGATCTAATTAACTTTTATAGAACACTTTCCACAATAACAGCAGATCACATATTCTTTGCAAGTTTACAAAAAACAATCACCAACATAGATCATATACTGGGTCAAAATTTTTTTAATTGAAATCATACAAAGTATGTCCTCTGACCATACTATCTCAATTACTTTTGGCCTAAACATCATGCTCAGCTTTCAACAAAAATTTATAATCATTATTAAAAAAGAAGGAAAAAAAACAGTCTAAAGAGGCAAAACAAGCAGCAAAATCAGATTTAGATTTGGCAGAAATTTTGGATTTATTAGACTGAGAATTTAAAATAACTATGATTAATATGCTACAGACTCCAATGGGAAAAAGTGGACAACATGAAATAAAAGATGGATAATGTGAACACAGATATAGAAATTATGAAAGAAATCAAAAGAAAATCCTAGGAAACCAGAAACAAGGTAACAAATGGAAAATACTTTTGATGGGCTCACCATTCGACTAAACACAGCCAAGCAAAGAACAGTAAGTTTGAAGATATTCTAATAGAAGCTTCCATAAGTGAAATGCAAAGAGAAAAACAAAAAATATGAAATGAACTGTGGTACAATTATAAAAAAAAACACAAATGTAATCAGGATACCAGAAAAAATATTGAAGTAATAATGGCTGATAATTTTCCAAAATTAATGACATACACCAAATTGCAGATCCAGGAGCCTCAAATAATATCAAGTAGGATAAGCACCAAAACTACACCAAGGAATATATTCAAACTACAGAAAATCAATGACAAAGAGAAAACATGAAAAAAAGCTTATCCATAGAGGAACACAGATAACAATTACATTGGACTTCTTTTCAGAAGTGATGCAAGCAAGAGGAATATGAAGTTAAATATTTAGAACTGAAAGAAAATAGCCACCAACTCAGAGTCTGTATCCAAAGTAATTATCTTTCAAAAGCAACAGAGAGATACTTTCTCTGACAAACAAAAATTGAGGGAAATTGTCACCAGTAGACCTACCTTGCAAGAAATGTTTAAAAAAAAAATGTTCTTCAGAGAGAAGAAAAATGATATAGTTAAGAAACTTAGATTTACATTAAGGAAGAAAAAGTAAAATGTTATTTTTTAAATTCTTCCTTGGTCTAGTAGATAATACCTTGTTCAAACCAAAATAATAACAATGAATGAGTAGGGTTTGGATAAGGGAAATGAAATACAATAATATTATAAGGAATGGGAGGGAGGAATTGGGAATACTGTATCATAAGATACTTGTACTGGCAGTGAAGCATTATAGTGATATTTAAAAGTGGCCTTGGATTAGTTGTAAAATATACTGCAAACCCTAGAGCAACCATTTTTAAACATTTTAAAAGAAGCTATAATTGATATGCTAAAACAGGAAAAACTAGAATTATATGAAATGGTCCATGAACACCAGAGAAGGCAGAACAAAAGAGTGGAAGACAAGGGGAAAAAGTATAAGGACAATGAATTTTTTTTTAAGTTACAAGTATCAGAATCAAGTTGTATCAACTATCACTTTATATGTGAATGGTCTAAATACACCAATAAAAAGACAGAGACTATCACAGTGAATACAAACAATCCAAGACTCAACTAGAGTGGGTTGCCAAACAGAAATATAGTGTTTATAAGAAACCCATTTTATATAAAGGCACAGATAGATTAAAAGTAAGAGGATAGATAAAGATATACCATACTAACACTGATCAAAAAACTTGGAGTGGCTGTATTAATTTCAAATAAATATAACTTTAGAGTAAGGAATATTATCAGAAATAATCAGAGACATTACATAATGATAAAGGGTCAGTTCTCCAGGAAGACAAAACCATCCTTAATGTTCATATGCCTAACAACAGAGCATAAAAACATGTGAGACAAAAATTTAACAGAACTTCAAAGACAAATTCATTATTATAGTTGGAAATTTTGATATTCCTGTACCAATGAAAGTGAAAAGTGAAAGTGAAGTCACTCAGTCGTGTCCAGCTCTTTGCAACCCCATGGGCTGTAGCCTACCAGGCTTCTCTGTCCATGGGATTCTCTAGGCAAGAGTACTGGAGTGGGTTGCCATTTCCTTCTCCAACTGACAGATTCAGTGGGCACAAAATCAGTAAGGATATAGTTGAATATATAGCACCATAAATCAACTAGATCTAATTGATTTTTTATAGACTGTTGCATTCAATAAAGCAGAACACACATTCTTTTCAAGTCCACATGAACGTTCACCACGATAAAACACATTCTAAGTTATAAAACATACTTAAACAAATTTGAAGGAATGTATGTTATGCAGATGATGCTCTCAGACCACAATGGAATAAACTAGAAATCTATAACAGAAAGAGACCTGGAAAATCCCCAAGTATTTGATGGTTAAATACACTTCTAAATAATACATGGGTTAAAGAAGTCTAAGGAAAAATTTTAAAATAGTTTGAACTAAAAGAAATAAAAATGCAATCTATTAAAATTTGTGAGACAGAGTAAAGCTGTGATTTATAGCATTGAATGCATATATTAGAAAAGAAGAAACAATTAAGATCAACAATCTAAGCTTTCACTATAGGAAATGAGAAAATGAATGGCAAATTTATTAAGCAGAAGAAAAGAAATAATAGAATTAATAAAATAAATAAATGATATAGAAATCAGGAAAGAACCAGAGAAAATCAATGAAACCAAAAGCAGATTCTTTTAAAATATCAGTAAGATTGAAAACCCCTAGACAGGCTAAGGATAAAAGATACTGACACACAGATATTAAAATAATAATAAAGAGTTATTATAAAACAAATTCTATGCTCACAAATTTGATATCTTAAATGAAATGGACCAATCCCTTAAAGATGTAATCTACTAAAACTCATATCAGGGGACACCATTTAAATAAGCTTATATTCAATAGATAGTTAAACTGAAATTAATGAACTTTCCAAATAGAAAGCACAAGTCCACATGGCTTTACAGGTGAATTCTATCACGTATTTAAGGAATAAATCACACTGATTCTCTAAAATCTGTTCCAGGAACTAGAAGCAGAGGGAACAATACTTAACTCATTCTATGAGGCCAGTATCACCTCAAACAGAACCAGAGAAAGGCATGACAAGAAGGGTAAACTACAGACTAATGTCTTTCATGAATACAGATATAAAAATTCTGAACAACGTATCCTACATTACCAAGTGGGATTTATCCCAGGTTTGCAAGGCTAATTCAATATTCAATAACCAATTAATATAATCAGTCATAGTAAAGTATATAGTCACACAACCATGTCTAACTCTTTGTGATCCCATAGATGGTGGCCCACCAGTCTCCTCTGTTTATGGGATTTTCCAGGCAAGAATACTGGAGTGGGTTACCATTTCCTTCTCCAGGGGACCTTCCTGATCCAGGGATAAAACCTGGGTCTCCCACATTGCAGCCAGATTTTTTATCATCTGAGCCACCAGGGAAGCCCATAATCGGTCATATCAACTGGCTAAAGAAGAAAATCATATAATCATATAGTACATACATTAAAAGCATTTAACAGACTTCAACATCTATTTATGATGAAAACTCATAGAATACTAGAAATAGAGAGGAGTCTCCTCAATTTAATGAAGAATATCTACAAAAACCTTCTAGCTAATGTCATAGTGAATGGTGAGAAACTAGATGCATCCCCCCTGTGACTAGGAATAAGGCAAGTCTCCCTCTCTTCATCGCTGACACTGTTCTGGAAATCCTAGCTAAATCAATAAGGGAAGAAATTTGCTTTTATATATAGCCCTGAACAGCAAGGGGGTCAAACCAGTCAATCCTAAAGGAAATCAACTCCGAGTATTCATTGGAAGGACTGAAGCTAAAGCTGAAGCTTCAATATTTTGACCACATGATACAAGGAGGCAACTCATTAGAAACAACCAGGATGCTAGGAAAGATTGAGGGCAAGAGGAGAAGAGGGTGACAGAAGATGAGATGCTTAGATGGCATCACTGACTCAATGGACGTAAGTTTGAGCAAACTCTGGTAGATAGTGAAGGACAAGGAAGCCAGGTGTGCGGCTGTCCATGGTGTCTCAAAGAGGTGAACGCTACTTAGCAACTGAACAACAACAAAAATACCAGCAATGGACATGTGGAATTTGAAATTAAAAGCACAACACTGTTTACATTAGCACACAAAAAATGAAATATCTAATATAAGTCTAACAAAATGTATATAAAATCTGTATGAGGGAAACTACCAAATCCTGATGAAAAACATGAAAGAAAACCTGAGAAGCAGAAGATAGACAATGCCTATAAATAGGATGATTCAATTTTATTAAGATAACAATTATTTCCAACTTGATCTACAGATTCAATAAATGCTCAAATAAAATCCCAACGAAACAAGTCACCTTATTGATATCAACCAACTCATTTCAAATTTTATATGGAAAGGCAAAAGACTCTTAAGTAGTCAATACTATATTGAAGAAGGAGAGTGAAGTTAAAGGATTGGCATACCAAGCTTCAAGTCTTACGATAAAGGTACAGTAATCAAAAAAATGTGGTATTGGCAAAAGAATAAACAATGGATAAATCAGTGGAACACATACAGATGCATACATATATAGTCAATGGAACAGATGTAGATACATACAAATATAGTCAACTGATCTTTCATAAAGGAGCAAAGACAATCACACAAAGAAAAGATACTCTTTTCAGCAAATTATTCTTGAACAACTGGACATTCACATGTAAAAAATTAATCTAGACACTGACCTTATGCTTTCCCAAGAATTATTTCAAAAGGAGCCATAGTTCTTTCCCTGCCTCCACAGAATCAAGGTGGAGGCTGTGGGTGTGTTCAAGATTCAGCTCCAGCTACAACCCATCACCATGGCCCAAGAAGACATCGCTGCCAGAGGTGCAATGGATGTGTGTACTGATCTACAAGAGGTGCTGAAGACCTCTCTAATCCATGATGGCCCAGCAAGTGGAATTTCCTAAGCTGCCAAAACTTTAGACTATCACCAAACCCATCTTTGTGTGCTTTCATCCAACTGTGATGAGCCTATGTATGTCAAGGCGTGGAGGCCCTTTGTGCTGAGAACCAAATCAACTTGACTATTGTTGATGACTCGAGAAGAAAATGGCAACCCACTCCAGTATTCCTGCTTGGAAAATCCAATGGACAGAGGAGCCTGGCAGACTACAGTTCATGAGGTCACAAAGAACTAAACGCAACTGGGCAACTGAGAAAACACAAAGTTGATGACAACAAGAAATTAGGGGAATGGCTAGGCCTCTAAAACACTGACAGAGAGGGAAAACCCCAGAAAGCAGTTTGTTGCAGTTGTGTGGTGGTTAAGGACTATGGCAGAGTGTCAGGCCAAGGATGCCATCAAGGTGTATTTAAAATGCAAGAAATTATCAAATTAAAAAAAAAAAAACTAGACTCTTGTCCCTCAAAAAATAAACAAAAACTCAACAAACAAAAATGGACCATAGACCTAAATGTAAAACACAAAGCTATAAAGCTCCTAGAAGATAACATAGGAGAAAAATCTAAGTGACCTCGGGTTTTCTGATGAACTTTAGTTGTAACAAAAGCATGATCCCAGAAAGAAAAGTCTGGTAAGTTGGGCTTGATTAAAGTTTAAAACTTTTCTGTGAAAGACATTGTTAAGAGAATAAAAAGACAAACCACAGACTGAGAAAAAAATATCTGCAAACACACATGTCACAAAGAACTTTTACTAAAAATGTGTAAAAAATTAAACAATTGAATTAAAAAATAAAAAATCTGAACAAATGCTTGACCAGAGGAAATATGCAGATGGAAGATAAGCATAGGAGATATTCAACATTATGCATTATTAGCAAATTACAAATTCAAACAATGAGATGCTACTCCACATCTATTAGAATGGATAAAGTTCAATGCACTGACACCACCAGATGCTGATAAGGATGTGGGGAAATTTTCATTCATTGCTAATGAAAATTCCAAAGTGATGCAGCCACTTTGGAAGAAATTGGGAGGTTTCTTACAGAGTTAACCATAGAATTATAAAAAGATTCACATGCTCCTACATATTTATCCAATGGGTTGAAAACTTACGTCTAAACTTCATGTGAAAACCTACACATGAATAAAACTACACTGTTTATAGCAGCTCTAGTCAGAACTGACACAAGTTGGAAGGAACCAAGACGTCATTCAATATGAGAATGGACAAACAGCAGTACATTCGCATAGTGAAATGTTATTCAGCGATACAAGGAAATGAGCTCTCAAGCCATGAAACGACAGAGATGAATCTTAAATGTATATTGCTAAGTGAAAGAAGCCAATCTGAAGAGTGTATACTGTATGATTCCAACTCTATGGCATTTTGGAAAAGATAAAACTCTAGAGACAGCAAAAAGTTGATCCGTTGTCAGGGGTTGTGGAGGAGAGATGGTGAAAAGATGAATCGGTGGAACACAGAGTCTTTTGTATAATGTAATGATTGTCCAAAACTTTACATACTTGGAAAAACCTGTACAACACAGAGTGAACCTTAATACAAACAATGGACTTTAGTTAAGAACAATATGTCAATTGGTTCAACAATTGTAACACCAATGTAAACATTAATAAGAGGAGAAACTATGGCTAGGAGAAGATTTGGGAAGTCTTTATTTTCCTTTCAATTTTTCTGTAAACATAAAATTTCTGTAAAACACCTATTAAAATTATATGGATCAAGGAAAAAATTTAGAAAACATTTTGAGTTGAAAGAAAATGTAAAAACACCATATAAAATTTGTGGTATGCACTTAAATAAGTGCTTCGAGGAAATTTAGAAGATTCTAAGTTTATATTAGAAGGAACAAAGATCTCAAATCAACAACCTAAGCTACTATATAAGATACAAAAGGGACAAAATGAACCCAAAGTAAACAGAAGGAAGGAAATAATAAAAAGAAATAAAAGAAAATAAAAAAGCAATGAAATGAAAGTTGATTATTTGAAAAAAAAATTTAGGATAAATCTTTATTCAGACTGACCAAAAAACAGAGATAGATGTACATTACAAATAGTAGAAATGACAAGATGGAAAATCCTAACAGATCCTAGAGATATTAAAAAGTTAATAAAGGAATTTCATGGGGAAACTTTTTGCACTTAAATCCAACAACATATTCTAAATGAGCCAATTCACTGAAAACTACAAAACCAAAATTTATACAAGAAGAAACAGATAACCTGAATAGTCTTATCATTATTAAAGACACGGAATTGCTAGTTTAAAAAGAAAAACTCTGAAAACTTCAGGCTCAGATGGTTTCACTAACAAGTTCCAACAAATATTTTAAGAAGAAACATCAGTTCTATACAACCTATTCCTGAAAATAGCAGGAAATCTTTCCAACTAATGACGTAATCATCACCCTAACACCAAAACCAAACCAAAACAGCATAAGAAAGGAAAACTACAGACAAACATCCTTCATGAGCACTGACACAAAAGTCTGCAATATAATATCAGTAAATTAAATGCAGAAATACATAAGAATAATATACCAATAATTACCAAGTGGGATTTATCCTGGGAGTGTTGGACTGGTATGACGTCTGAAAATCAAGCAGTGAACTGCCTTAGCTACCTAAAGAAGGAGAAAACACACAAATAAACTGATGCAGAAGACGATTTGACAGAATTCAACACCCATTTATATATATTTTTTGAAATCCTCATCAAAATAGAAATAGGATAGAAATGGTCAACCTAATAAAACTGTATAAAGGACATGTACAAAAAACCTACAGCTTATAACCTACTTAACGATGAGAGACTGGATGCTCCCCTCAAGACAGGGATCAAGATAAGTATGTTTACATTCAACAATCCTATTTAACATCCTATAAGACGTCTTAGCCAGTATCATAAGACAAGAAAAAAATAAAGGCATGCAGGTTGAAAAAAAACCAATACGATTGTCCTCCTCTCATAGAAAACATGATTGTCTATTTTGGCAATCCCAAGAAATCTATAGAAAAGTTTTCCAGAGCTAATAAGTAACATTAGCATGGTCGCAGGATAAAGGATCAACACAAAAATATAAACTCTATTTCTAGATACTAGTAATGAATCACTGGAAACCAAGATTTTAAGTGAAAGTGTTAGTCACCCAGTGGTGTCCTATTCTTTGCAACCCCATGGACTGTAGCCCACCAGGCTCCTCTGTCCACGGAATTCTCCAGGCAAGAATACTGGAGTGGGTTGCCCTTCCCTTCTCCAAAGGATCTTTCTGACCCAGGGATCAGACCCAGGGATCAAACCCAGGTCTTCTGCATTGCAGGCAGATTCTTAACTGTCCAAGCCACCTAGCATCCATTACAAAAGCTCCAGAAATGAAACGCACATGTGTGCTCAGTTCCTTCCATCATGTCCAACTCTTTGAGACACTATGGACCGTAGACCGCCAGGCTTATCTGTCCATGGGATTCTCCAGACAAGAATGCTGTGTAGGTTGCCATGCCTACCTCCTGGGGATCTTCCCGACCCAGGGATCAAACCCACACATTCTGCGTCTCCTGCATTGCAGGCAGATTATTTACCCACTGAGTCAGTTAGCTATAAATTTAACATTAATAAAACATTTGTAGTACTTGTATGTTGAAAAAAATGTATGATAATAAAAGCAATCAAAGATGATTTCTATAAATACTTATGCATGTTTGTCAACATTATCTGATTTTAAAACTTAACTATAAAAGTAATCAGGGCTTCCCAGGCGGCCCAGTAGTGAAGAACCTGCCTGCCAATGGAGGAGACACAAGAGCTGCAGGTTAGATCCCTGGGTTAGGAAGATTCCGTGGAGTAGGAAAAGGCCACCCACTCCAGTATTCTTGCCTGGAAAATTCCAGGGACAGAGGAGGCTGGTGGGCTACAGTCAATGGACTCACAAAAGAGTTGGGCGTGACTAAGCGACTGAGACATGACATAAAAGTAATTAAGACAATGTGTTACTGGAAAAGATCAGTGCATGTTTTCTAGAAACAGACCCGCACAAACATGGTCAAGGTACAAAGAGAAGTCAGTACAGAAAGGAGGAGCCTGCTAAGGGTAAGCGGTCAGAGGGGAGGAGTCTGAACACACCACAGACTTCCAGAGATCAGTTGTAACTATGGTTACCATAAACTGAACTCAAAGAAGTCAAGTAAGCTGTCTGCATTCTGACAGCCAGGAAGTGATCCAGTTCCTATTCCAGTAAGATCACTCAGGCTTCAAAATGCATACCTGGTTAGTTAGCTCTGTAATCACCAAATTCTACATCTCAGAAAATGACAACATCACTTACCTTGAAGGGTAGTTTAGTGATTCTATAAGATTTCAAGTGTTTATCAAAGTGTCTGGCAGGGGCAAAAATCAATGAACCATAGTCATGACTTTCTATTCTAATAAGAATTGGATTATTCGTATGAGAAATATGGCCCTTCAGTTGGAACATAAAAAAGTCACATTGTCAAAATTACAGCTAAAATACCTGAAATCACCTGTAAATTAATCTACCTAATTTTTAATAATCAATTTTATGAGTACTTTATAAAATAAATATATGTAAGTATATGCAGTCTTTTTTAGGTTATAATGAAGAACACTGACAATAAACAAAGTTTACAATTTGCTATAAAATGAGATCATTTCATTTGCTAGGCTTGGGCTGATGGCACATCTTTCAGCCCCAGAACTGTCTGCTCTAGGATTTTAGGAAGATTTCTGAAAAAGTGTAAGGTGTAAAGAGAGACACCCACACCTCACAGGATGAGCTGGAGAGAACCTTCCTCTGAAAGAAGACCCCTGCACCCCCCCACTCCCAGTTACTAAATCCTCAGTGGGCATCCTTGGACGCTACCATGGAGCATGACCCTTCTTTGTGGGGCCAGGACGCCACAGGGCTGAGCTCCACTGCTCAGGGACAACATGACAGCTGTCTACAGCTTCTCCAGAGCACAGGAGACCAAGATACCAGCTCTAAGATTTGTTTGCCTGGCTCATCTCTTTGTTCCCCCTTGCTTTCTCTCAGACGATCCTGTGAGTGTGTTCTCAGTGGGGAGAAAAGGGCTGGAAGGCCTGCACCTTGGTGCAGAGGTGTTGGGAGGCAGAAAGGTTTAGCCTCACAGACTATCAAGCACTCAGCTCAGCCCTTTGGCTATTCCCTTCAGCAGCCTACTTGGCCTGACTTTTGATTAAAAAACAAAACAAAATTTCTTGCAGGCCAACTGTAAAGGTTTAAAAGACTGATTTCTTAAGAGTATTACCTTAAAGAGAAAAGCCAGAACTGGGCCAGTTTCCCTTCCAGCCAAGCCTAAATAATCACATAGGACTCGAATTAAAAAAAGTGACAGGGGTAAAAGAAAAAGAAATCATGCAAAAGGAGAACCTAAGAGGATGTGAGAGAGGAATGATCATGATCATAGCAAAGCCCCAGTCAGCCCCAGTAAGAGGCAGAGTTCAGACCCAAAACCTGGAGCCCAAACACCAGGGACAGGCAGGAGGAAAGCTCTGCATGGTCTACTCTGAACCTCCAAATATCATTCCCATCCTCTTCACCCTTTCTCATCTATAAGATAAATAATTTTAAGATGTAGCTAAAATTATTTTACTATCTTTTAATCACTAGAAATTGTGTATAATTATTTTACCTCCACTATAGTGCCAAAAACTGCTGTGAATTACTTCGCTTCTCAAAGTGTAGAAAGAAAATGCTTCAATTTTGCATTAATTAAGGAATTTTTTTCCCATTCCTGTCCATTAGCCACCACCACGCTATGGCTAAGAATGGTCATTACAACAGATAGAAATAGGAACATAAATTTCCTGCTAATGAAAATGTCAGGGGGAGATGCCGTCTATCACAGAAGGTTCTGATGTGGTGATGGCTCTTTTTCTGCCTTGCACCTTTCTCTAGTTTCCAGGAGACCTGCTTGGAAGGGCAAGCGTCTTTTATTTATAGATACCTGGAAAGCATCCTTTGCAATAGATTGAGGACTATACTCAGATTCTAGTAAATATTCCATTGATTTTTAAAATTGCTCCCTTTCTTATCAGACCTCACAGGGTCTCAGCCTGGGAAGCCTCGCTGACCTTCTCCCCTCCTAACGAGGCCACTTTTCTTGAGATCAGAGACAGTGTGTGCATCTGCCACCTGCCTGCCGCCCTCTCACCATTTCTGAGATGAACATGACATCAGTCAGCCATGCTCAGTCGGTCCCACCTTCCTCATCCCCTCAGTGTGGGGAGTTCCATCGCTCACAGTTTTGAGAGCTTGTTCAGAAACACTCTCATTCTGCCCCACGCAGAAGGATGGATTTGGTGTTGGATGGTGTACAGCTCCGGCCATGGCATGCAGCTCTCTGACTTCCTGGTGCACACATGCAGATCTGAGCACTGGGTCCTTGTACCCACACAGCCCCAGAGGCCCAGAGTCAGAGCTCCCTGGAGAGGGTTTGTCCCTTTTCAGAGAAAGCCATCTCCCTGCCAGGCTTGCAACTCAATTGGAAGCTGCTAAAGACAATGCTGTTTTTCCCGTAATAATCAAAGACCAGGAGACTCACTTTGGAAAACCCCAGTTGACTCACAGAGAAAAAATGGAGCCAGGAAGTATTTTTAAAATCCAGGCACCTTTAAAAACCTTATGTACACTGTGGAAGAGGGCAGGGGTGGGATGATATGGGAGAATGGCATTGAAACATGTTAATTATCATATGTGAAATCAATCACCAGCCCAGGTTTGATGCTCGGGGCTGGTGTACCGGGATGACCCAGGGAGAGGGAATTGGGAGGGAGGAGGGAGGGGGGTTCTGGAGGGGGAACATATGTATACCCATGGCAGACTCGTGTCAATGTATGGCAAAACCAACACAATAAAGTAAAGAAAATTAAAAAAAAAAAACCTTATGTACATCAATCTCTACATGGGTCTGTGTTTGCCCCTTAATTCCCTTTGGCCGCTGTGGCTGTCGAGAGGGCTCTGGTCATGAGAAACCCATATTTCTTCCCATAGGATGGCCTTCCACACTCAGATCCTCCTTACCAATATCATAGTCAACAGGGCTTGTCCACTACAAAATCATGCAAGCATCCAATAAGTCCTCAATAAAGTTTATTAGCAGGAAGGGGGCTAAGAGACAAACTGACTACTCATTAGTTATTCTCTACACAATTGTGCTGGCCTGGCTGTCAGAAGGATTCCAAAAATATCTGTTCTCCAGAAAACTTCCAGACAGGTTGTGTTGAATGACTATTTTAGAAATAATATTTCAACACATTAAAATGACTATTACAAGCCACTGTTTGGCTCCAGTTCAGTTAAAGATGAATGGATGAAATCAATTTCCTGGATCCAAAGGTCTTTGGTTCCAGTGACCACTAGTAACTGGTCTGCCTCAGTTTCTTATATTGCACAGGAAGTAGAGATGGTCAAAAGATTGGGCCACAAAATACTGCAGAACTTCTCCCCCTTATTCAGTCCATGTTTGATGAGTATTTACTAGTCATCAAGACCTTCTCTTCATTTCTACAGGCTACACCTCTTCAGGTATGTTCTCTGTGATGTCTGCAGGAAGAAGTAACATGAGAGTACTAAGAAGCAGGAAGAAAGCAAGAATTCAAAGGGTAAGAAAAGCTGAAGCTATGGAGACATGGACCCAGGATCAGTCAGGGTGGAGATGCTGGAACCAGGAATGGAGGTCTGGGGCAGGCTGGCTGAGCGAACCGTGGTCAGCTGATGCTCACGAAGACCCTGTTATTACCTCTAGGACATACTGATGTACAGCATGCTATGTCGCTTCAGCCATGTCTGACTCTATGTGACCCTATGAACAGTTGCCCACCAGGCTCCTCTGTCCATGGATTCTCCAGGCAATAATACTGCAGTGGGTTGCCATGCCCTCCTCCAGGAGATCTTCCCAACCCAGAGATAAAACCCACATCTACTGTAGGTCCTGAATTGCAGGCAGAATCTTTATTGCCAAGCCACCAAGTAATTCTCAGGGCATACTGCTGTTTTACCTTCTTCTTATCCAAAGGAAAACTCAGTTCCATGTGCACATTTCCATGTGTTTTAAATAACAGAAACACCAGTAACAAGACATGTAATGCTCCGCTCAAGAAGCCAAGGGTGACTCCTACTACTGAAATAAGTAACCTAGAACCAATAGCAACTAAAAATCTCAGAGTCTCTCAGGAAACACAGCTCCTCTACAGAATTTGTCTAAAATCTCCGGAGTGATGCCTGTAGCAGTTTTAATGTTATTCAGGGCTGAACTCTTCTCTGCAGAGCATTGCAATACCTTCTAAAAAGCACTTTCCCAAGGACACCTCTTTCTTGAAAACCTCTATCAGCTCAGAAAGCATCAATATTTAACAGGAACCACACCAAAGAGCCATTTTACAGCTTTAAGCACCCAACCAACCACATGGAAAGAATCAATGGAGCCAGGTAAAACCCCATTAAGCCTAATTTATTCTCATGACCTAACACAGTGGCCCAATGGATGCTAATCACTGACAGGTAAGAAAGATACCACATCCATGTTTAGGGAGCTCACAGACTAATCAGAAAACAAGGCAGCCAAATGATGATGGCCCCCAAAACAGAATATGGTACCCAATGTGCTTTGTAGGTTTTGGAGATGGGAGAGTTCTGCTGCTAAGCCAGGTAAAGGGCTTTCCATTCTGTGTAAGATTCAAGACCTGGATCTGTATCAGAAGGGCTCCCAGCCTTGGAGATCTGGCCAGTGATAGGGCTTGGGGTTGAGAGACATGGAGCAGCCTGTGGGATTAAGGAAAGTTCAATAAGAACATGAGGTTTCCCCAAATCTTCAAAGAGCTTTTATAGGATTTCCTGGGACTGTAACCGCAATCTTCTCTCAAGAAGGTGAGCACCCTGATGCCTGGGTTTACCCACACCAGAGGATCCAGGGGAGGCTGGCTTTCCATGCAATGAGCTAGAAACATTTGCAGACATGACTTACCCCACTGGGACTGCCCTCAACTCTACCTTCCCTGGAGGCCGATGTCCTGTCCTTCAGGTAAGAGCTGAGTCATTATAATAAATAAAAACATCTCACATTTATTAGTTGTTCTGTGCCAAGTACTGTGCTAAGTGTTTCACATACCATATATTATGTTATCCTCATAACAACTCTCTGACATTTATTACTCATCTTACAGAAGCAAAAGCTGAGAGAAGTAAGTAACTTGCCAAGGTTACGGGGCTGGCAAGTGGAGGACCAGGGTGCCAGCCTACCTCTGACTCCAGAGGCCTGACTGTCTGCATCCAGCCTCCTCTCTCAGGAGCAGTATTGTTGCTTAACAAAGACCCTTGCCCTTTGTGCCAAACTTTTGTCGATATCGTTATTTAAAGGGACACATGCCAATTTATCCCAGTATCAATTCTCTATATCATTTACCTCAGCACTGATTGTATCATTCGCAAATTAGCATTAGGCAGCAATTTCTGGTTCCATATAAAACTATTTAGCAATCTAGCCAAGAAAATGAAAGATGTAAAGCAAAAGCCTGGGTGCTTGAACTTAATTCTCTTCCTTATCTTCTTGTTACATATTGACGTATCTGAGGCCATTCAAAAGCATCCAACTTGTCTTGCCTGAGTGCAAATCAGATTATTGACAATGAAAGCCATTTAATAGGTTATTTAAATGTTAGAGTCCTATCTCTGTGAGATCTGCTTCTGGACTGGCTTCTACGGCAGAATGGTCAACTTTTGTTTCTAGAGAACAGAGATGTCTCTGTTTCTGTGGGTCCAAGTGTAGGTGCTATGGGATGCCTGCTCCAGTACCTACAGTCATCTCTTTCCTGATCACCCCCACCCCAATGTTCCTACCCTGGCCACCCCAGATATGGGCCTGCATCCCCATGAGCCTGCTATGGACGGCAACACTGCTGCAAGCAGACAAGCCAGGCAGCAGGCCCAGGGCTGTCTGACCTGACGGCTCCCAAATTCACTGTTCAATCAACCACAATTCAGTGAACCCCAACTACTCCTCAGCACAGAACCAGTTCCTATAAACATGCTCTAGAAACAATCTGCCTAGTTCCATTTATTGAACAATATTCATTATCAAGTGCCTGCTCTGTGTTTGGTATTGTCTTCAGATCTGGGAGAGAGAAACAATCGTAGCAGTAAAAGCAACCAAAACCTTTACTGTGGAGGACATTGTGATGTGTCCCGGTCTCCTTTCGATGAAGTATTTGTGTTCGAGAGGTTGGGAGTATAGTCAGCAGGTGGCTTTCACCTGTCAGCTGCTTCTGGAATTGCCTCACCCAAGGTCACGCCCCTACCCAAGCATCCCACATTCAGTGACTGATGACTACAGAGGTAGGAAAGCCTGGCTATCTCAGCTCAACTCTTTTTTTTTTCTTTTTCAAGTCTTTATTTAATTTGTTATAATATTGCATCTGCTTTATGTATTATTTTTTGGCCACGAGGCATGTTGGATCTTAGCTCCCTGACCAGGCATCGAACCTGCACCCCTTGCATTGGAAGGCAAAGTCTTAACCACTGGACCACCAGGAAACCCCCTAGCTCAACTCCTACTGGCTCTTGGAGCTCTGAAACGCCTCACAGGTTGCCGTTCTGTCTTGCTACAGCCTAACTTCTCCCGTGGCTTCATCATGCTTCCCCTCCCTTCCTTCTGCAGCTGTTTAGACCAAATGCACACTTTCATAAGCGTCAGGCACACTAAATGCCGTCTCAGTGTCCGCTTCTGAGAAAACCCAACCTGTGACAACCACAAACAGGAGTAGTCCAAGAGGAAGCATGTGCTGAGGGAGGGTTTTGAAGCTAGATCACTCAGTCTCTACTCCACGGGCCAAAATGACCACATATTGCTGGCAGGGGTCGGGTCATCTATTAAAGCTCTCGTAGGTGCTGATGGTGATGATAGACTTTCCTAAGGAAGGACTTTTGCTGATACAATGTATTTGGTAGTTGGGAAGTACAAGGGAAATAACTGAAAGGATGATAGGATCCAGCTAAACTGGATTGTCCTTTGGAAAATGATAATGAAGAGATAAGAGCAATCCATTGCCACGGGAAAGCTACTGTGAAGCCAGTGGAGCTCTTTGGAAACTTACACAAGGGCCCTCATCTCTTGCAGCGGGTGGATAGAGGGGCGAGGACCAGGACTTGGATGGACACTTTAGAATGGCTAAGCTTCCTAGAAGGCTATACTCCCAGGTCCCAATCTGGTAGGTCTGCTATGCTAAACTGAGGCCCCAACTGAGAAAAAAATTAGACTCTGAAACTGGGATGGAGACATCAGAAGAATGCCTTGGAAAATCATAAATCTCCAGATTCCTCAGAACTGTCTGCACCTTCAGGAGTGGCCCATCTCTCCCTATCAGGAGGTAACCTCTCTTAAGTGTTAGGTGTCAGTCACTCAGTCACATCCAACTCTTCATGACCCCATGGACTGTAGACCACAGGCTGCTCTGTCCATGGAATTCTCCAGGGAGGAATACTGGAGCGGGTAGCCATTCCCTTCTCCAGGAGATCTTCCGTCTCCTGGGATCCAACCCCAGTCTCCTGCATTGCAGGCAGATTCTTGACCATCTGAGCTACCAGGGAAGCCAACTCCTCCCCTTGCCTGCAGGCAATGAGAAGTCCTCCCCGATATCAACACTGACCTCTACTTTCCCTACTCCTGCACTAGGATTAAATCGAAACAAAAGCCAGCTGGGCTGTGCTGGATCTGATAAGAGAAAAAGTGTTGCACCTTAAAGGCACTACAAGATCCTTCCAGGATATACCTGTTAGAGCCAGATTACAAATAGACTTGGACACTGATAGTGCTTGAGCAAGGGAACCAAAACAAGAGGTTGAAGCAGTTTGTTAATTTAGGAGCCCTTTTTCAGAATACAAGATTCGAAACCTTGGCAAAAACCAAGGAGATGAAGAAATGTGCTACTAAGATATCTTCTGGGAGCATGGAAGATGCAAAGAGCCACACTAAATACCAGAACTGCCACAGCAGAGAGCAGAAGAAGGAACTTAAAGGATCTAGTCATGCCAAGATGGATATACCCTGGAAGGCCAAAAACCCAGATGATTATGCTCCATGGGAAAGTCTATAGAGCATCTCATTCACAAAAGGTCTAATAGAATGCACTGGTGGGAGGGGCACAGGATCTTTGTGAAGTTTGATGATAATTCCCCTCTGCAGACCACAGATGGTGGTGCAGGAGGCTGTTACAGAACTGGGCAATGGAGACAATGGAAAAAACACTGAACCCCTAGGGGAAGACTCATTATGTGGTACTTCATTGCCAGAAGCCAAGAAGACATAATTATTGTAGTAAGTACAAGGTCAGAGGACCACTGATCTGCAGAGCATTATCAAGATGGTTAATAGAACACAGTGTCCCTGGAAGAAAAATAGAAGAGCAACCAACAAGGATACCACTCAATTTGTACAACAACAGCAATAACAACAACAACAAAAAAAAAACACCACAAAAATAAAAAAATCAAAGGTGAATGATAAAGAGATTGAGAGCAGTTGCCCCAATAAAAAGCCATAATTCCTTGTCCAACTTTTAGACCTGGATTCCACTGAATGAATAAAAATCCATGTCCCCACAAGGGGGGATCCTACAACATCATGGCAAGTATACCCAATAATAGTTCTCTGAGTCCTTCCCCAGAGAGAATTGCACTCTGCCCTAAGGAGAGGGAAGCAACCAACTATTTTTAAGACTGCTGGACACAGGATTTGAATTGATACAGATACCCAGAGACCCAAAAATTTATCACAGTCTTCTGGTAGGAGATGTGGGGGAAATATGTGATCAGTGGGGCTCTGGCCAAAGTCTGCCTCAGCATGGCTTCACTGGATGGGACATCAGTATAGACATACTGGGACATTGACACATAGAGTCTTTGTCTATGGAGTAACAGCTTCCCTACTGGGGACCAGCACCCAAGTGGAAGCCTATATTACCCCCCTAAATCAAGATCGAATTTAAATAATAATATTGTATTCCAGGGCGATAGAAATTTGAGCTCCTTTTAAAGATCTAAGAGATGCAAGGGTGGTGGTTCCCATCACACCTCCGTTTAGCTCACTAGTGTAGGCCTTGCACAAAAAAGCAGGTGAATCCTGGAAAATGACAACGGACTCCTCAAACTCAACCAAGCAGTTGCCGAAAATGCAGCTCCCTTATCAGATGTAGTATCTTCACTAGAGTAGATCGATATGACCTCAAGAACACTGCTACAGCCTTTGATATAGTGAATGTATTATTTTCCATCACAATCAGAAAAAAAGATCAGAAATGATTCTGGGAAGAACAACAGCAAACATTTACAGGTTTCCCTACTCCTCTTTTAACACTCGGTCATAATATAGTCAAAGTGATCTGAACCATCAGGAGGTCTCACAAAACATCCCACTCATCCCCTAAGTCAATGACATCATGCTAATTATATCCAACAGAATTTTGGAGGCTTTGGTAATACACACGTATTCCAGAGGGTGGGAGAAAACCTCCTTCAAAGACTCAGTGTCCTTGCATATTTTTTTTAATTTTATATTAGAGTATAGCCTTAGGAATTGAGCTGTAAAAGAAATGACAGAACATCCCTTACACTGTAAAAGATAAACTGTAGCTCCCACCAAAAGGAAAGAAGCACAGTGCCTTGTTCTAGAATCTTTGCATCTTCCACATCTGGAAATACTGCTCTTACCTATATAACAAGTAACATGAAAATCTACTAGATTCAAATGGCATTTAGGAGGGAAAAGGGAGCCCAGCAATAATCTGGGGATTGTGGAGGTGGCTAATCCAGAGCCTAGCACAGCAGGGTCAGAGGACACAAACAAGTTGTATGATCAGGTAGCTCCAACCCCCACATTGTCCACTATCCTTACACTCCCCTGAGCTCACCCTATGACTTTAGGGGAGCCCTTAAGGCCATCTGAAAGGCTTGGTTCATGGGCGGTTCAGCTCAGTATGTGGGCGAAAGATGAAAATGGACAGCAGCTACACTATATATAGTCCTACTTAGGGGTAGGGATAGTGACTCTGAAAGACAGTGGTGAGGAGAAATGCTCTCAATGGACGGCTTATGCAATGTACCTGGTCAACTACTTCATATGGACAAAGATCAGGGTATATATGGGCTCATGGGCAGTGGCAAATAGCCATGCTGAATGGTCAGGGGCCCAGAACTAGAGCCATTAGTGTATTAGCGTGTGTGGTAGCTCAGTCATGACCACCTCTTTGCAACCCCATGGACTGTAGCCCACCAGGCTCCTCTGTCCATGAAATTCTCCAAACAAGAACACTGCAGTGGGTAGCCATTCCCTTCTCCAGGGGATCTCCCTGATATAGTATTTATATTGTTTTTATATGATGAGATGAGAACCTTGTTCTGGCTGACTGGGAGAGACCCTCAGCCTGGCTAATCGCTAGAAAGAGCAAATAATTTCCGTTTTAGCATGCTTTTCGTATGTAAACCAATCAATCCAAAGCCTACCCCCACTCCCTTCTTTACTGGGCTGTCATAGGTCTCTTACCCTCTGGGGCCAATACACCCCGGCCCTAATCACCCCAGGGCTGGATACCAAACAGGTTACAGGCAGTGCCTACACAGTGGCGTTTGCTAAAATTATTCAAACTAGCCAATCCTACACCTGCTTCACTTGCTTACCCTGCTTTGCAAGTTGCTCTCCATGGAAACCATGATAAAGACTCTCAACCAAACTCTCCCCTCACCTTTTGCCTGCTGGCTGACCGTGGTACCTCCCCCAAGTAGCCCCACATGGTGCGGCAAGCCCCCTTCCCTCGGCAACTGTGAGAAGCAAACTGTCTTTTCAAGAACAGTCATCTGACCCATTGACCTCACCACACCTTGAATAATAATGAAACCTACATTTAAAAACACTTAGAAGAACAGGGTTACAAGGTTTTGGGTAGCAGCACGTGGATTCACCCAAACGTAGAAGTGAACATGAAGACCTTCATATCATATTAATATTTGCCAGAGAGCTTCTGCCATACAAAGTACACTAAAGCCAAGCAAACAAATGCAGGGCCAGCTGGCATCAGCTGGCCTCTCAACAGCCACCCCAGTGCTGTGCAAGGTGCAATATGAACAGCAGAGGCACAGTGGCAAGGACAGGGGTCATGCACAGTCTTGCGTTTACGAAAGCTACTGCCACAGCCAACCTGACGAACCTGACCAACACAATAGAACCAAACACAGACCCAGGTATAGTGCCACCTCCCGAGGAAACCAACCAGCTGCAGGGTAGCAAGTTGACCATATCAGCCTACTTCTGCCCTGGAAAGTCTGGCAATTCCTTCTGATAGGAATAAACACATATCTTGGGTATATATTTGCCTTTTTCTGTCCACAAAGCCTCAGCCACATCCACTTGAGGGCATACAGAGGGTTTGCAATCTGGATGGAATCCACATAACAGCTCATTAGGCCAGGGGGGTCAATTTTATAAGAAAAGAGAGATGGGGGTGGGTCTATGACCTTGGGACCTTCTGATTATATCATAGTGTATCATCTGAAAGCTACCAGCCTGACAGAAGGCAGAAGCAAGCCTGCTGAAGGCACTGATGAACTGCTAATTTAAGGACAATACTGCGTGAGGATGAGGAGCCATCCTCAGGGAGGCAGTACACACTCAGACTTTGGCGCAAACCCGTGTACCCAGCATCAAAGATGCATGGGTCCAGAGACCCACGAGGTGGACTAGGAGCAGTCTTACTTACAATTATTAGCCTCAGTCTCCCATTGGAGAAAGTGTGTTTCCTGAACAATGTGATTCTAAGCTCTGCAGTTTCAAAGATCTTGGTTGCCAAAGGAGGACACTCCCACCAGAAGACAGAGGAAGTCTTTATTCCTGAGGGAAACTTCGAGGAGGAAGTTAGTATGATGAACTACAGCCCCCATTTAGTCACAAGCTATGATTGTCCCCCGGCCCCTTCGGACACCGGTGCTAAGGGAGCAGCAGGTAAGAGGAAGAGTCCCCATCTTCGCAGGGTGATTGGATCTCGCTGTCAGGTGGACACCAGGCTGCTCTAGCACAAGGAAGGGAGAAGGGAGCCTGTTTGGCAAGCAGGGGATCTACTTGGCACTTGAGGAATTCCCTTGCCCAGTTAAGGTGGTAACTGGACAAATGCAATGACTCTGAGAAAGACACAGTGGCCAGAAACTCAGACTCTTAGACACTTAAAGGTAAATTCTGGGCAATGGCCCCAAGTAAGCAGTTCAGCCCAGCATGGGTGCTAGCTGAGGCTGAGGGCATTCGAGGATTCATAGGACGTAGATGGTGGGTACCAGGTGGGACTCAGACCAGCAGCCAGGTTCACTTCATCACATTAACCTTCCTCCTCTAAGTTTCCCTCAGGAAGAAAGACCCACAGAATTCTGTGGGAGCTGCTCCCTGAATGAAGAAGTGAATGAAGAAGTGAGTCTGAAGTACCTAAAAGTAGACAGTGGAAGACAGATGACACCCTGCCCAGACCCCCTTCAAGGAAGGGCGTGTTGCCCCAGCTTCTCGGAGTTCAGCAGACGACCTCCAACTGTCAGCTCCTTCAAGAATAGCTTCAGTGGCAAAGAGCCGCCTCAGCCAGGGCCATGCCACCTCCAGGCATCTCCAGACTGCTGACAAAGGAGCATAAAGGCCTCACCATGTCAGTCCAACACTTCTGAAAAGCCAATCTGGCTCTAGAGCTCCCTGCAAAAATGGCTGTGGATATCACTGGGTCTGTGTGACCGCTTCACTCTCCCCTGACCACTTCCTCTCTCCTTCCCCTCCCTTTCCATGTGTTGATTCCCAGAGCACTCCCCAATATGCCTCCTGCACGTGAACCCCATCTCAGAGCCAGCTTTCTGGGGCCCCTACCTATGGCATTAGCCAGCCAGATGCTCTTCTGTGTGCCCTACAAGTCCACGTTCATTTACTCCTCTAAGCAGCCCTGCACAGATGACACAGGTTAAAGAACCTGCCTGTGGTCACAGAACCAGTTGAAGGCAGACCTCCCTGATGGACAGAGCCAGCAGAGCTCCAGAGCTCACTCTTCTAGGCTCCCTGGTTTTGGGAGCTCAGAGTCCAGTGGGAGAGAAACAGATGTAGATGCCTGGTCCCTTTTAAGTGCAGAATAGGAGAGAATTCAACTGAGCTGGGCAAAAAAGGAATCTCTGTCCCATTGTAAGGCAGTGAAGGCCTGACAGCCAGGCTATGGGCCTCAGACCCCAAATTTTCTCGAAAGTGAGCCAAGGAAGACCTCAATGCAGGGCATGGAAATCCCCCATGACATGAGAGAGGGTCACCCTCAGCAAGGCCCTCTCCAAAAGGTGGAGAATCCTTTCTGGACATGCTCTCATGAGGTCTTCCAGAAGGTTCTGCCACTAGCTGGATAATTTTCACTCTGTCCCAACCATTCCTAACTGTGAAAGCTGCCTGCATCCCTCACTCAGCCTGTGTGAAGAGCCTGCCCTTCTCCAGAGTCCGGCACAGGGCTGTGTGGAGACCTTTGGGTTGCACTGCAGAACTGACACCCAGCTCCAGGCAATGTCCTCCAGCCAGGCTAACCTCCACTCATGTCTCAAGGCAAGGTAACTTTCTCAGGACCACCTGTGTAGAGGAGGTGCCACCCCCATTTGCCACCCCAACAACTAGTTGGACAGAGCTGGGAATCATTACTACCTACATGCGGGTCCCCTCAAGCAACCTGACACATCATTGATATACTTTAGAAACTTTAGTTTAAACTCTATAGCTGAAACTTCAGGGTTTAAACTCTAAAGTTTAGAACTTTAAACCTTTAGAGTTTTATCTGTATACTCCTATGTGAATCTTGGCATATATCTATCTTGATCAGTAACCTATTAATTCATCCATGTATTGGCTTTCTTTCTGCATTTAGCAGATATTCAGTGAGAGACAGCTCCCTCCATCTGGAGTAAACAGCCTTGTATTAGAGACAGACTTTGAATGGAAAAGGTTCTAAAAACCAATGTTAAATAAAGTGTTAGAGAAATAATTGTACAGGGTGGCCATCCTCCTTTGCAAGGCCTGAACCCTCCCTATGAGACCGCTGGATTTTTCAGTTTCCTGTAGAAACTTTCTTTTTGGTCCCCATCCAGTGGAGTTCTTCGGGTGTCAGTTTTGACATAACTCCCCTCCATTCCACCTTACCTTGTCTCCTTTATCACCCTGGTCTCGTTCCCAGAGGAAGCTCCCCCGCCTGTCACTCCCCTTGCCTCAGCATGACCCCTGCCCTCTGGACCTGAGAGCTGTTCTCCTCCAGCTCAGGGCCTCAAGCCTGACTGCTAGCCCTGGGGGACGGGGGGCTGGGGGCAGCCATGGGATGTGGCCCACCTTGCTCAGCTTGCCTGACCTCCCCTGGAGCTCCCACGCTGGTTCCAGCTCCTCCCCATCCCTGGCCCCACGCCTGGCCTTGGAGCTCTGACATCTGCAGGCCCTTAAAACAGAAGAGAGGCACATGAGCTGCCCCTTCCCACCCCCACCCACTCCTTCTCTAACATGATGCTAACCTGGACATTTCTCTCCATTTAACACTGCCTCCATATAATGCTCTGGCTCTGCCCATTCCAGCTCTCTCTCCAGAGGGAAATACCCAGTTTCCCCCCACCCCATTGGTCTTAGTGTCCCACAGGAATTGAGAAGGAGAGAGAGAGAGAGAGTTGAGACTGTCCATCCAGTTGGCAGGATCCAGAAATAAATATTTAAAAAACAAAATGACAAAGCCAGAAGTCTGAAGAATCTGATGAGCTGGATCATTTAAGAGACACCCTTGGACCCCTCCTCTCTCCTTCTCCCAACCCCCTTCCATGCTACATCTGCTTTGTGCCGCAACACCCCTCTGGGACTTTCGGGGGCCTCCAGGTGCGCCCAGCCATCTCCAGCCAGTCGACCTCAGGCTTGCACCCCGAAGGTCCTCCACCCAACCATCCTCTTATTCCTGAGGCACTAAAAGCACAACTGAGCTCCCACAGCTCCTAGCACCCGAATCTGACAGAGAGCTGTCGCCTCTCTGTCACCCTGGCCTTTGCTGAATTCCTGGCAGCGACCATCTGTCTCGTCAATCTCATTACTGCAGAATCCATCAAACTCTTTTCCAAGCCAAAAGTCATAGCTAAGGACATTGTATTAAATTGTCAGCCCCACCCAGCTTTTCCCAAAAGGCCATCACTCTCCATTAATTTATTCTTTTACTCTCTCATTTAAGAAAGAAGTAGGAAAAGCCCATTATGTATCAGGCACTGTTTTTGGTATGAGGGATTCAGAGACCAAGGTGGATATGGCCCTGCCAGTCGGGAAACCCACTACTAGAATAATCCAATAAATCACTGCATGTGATTAACAGTTAGTCCAGAGGAAAAGTGGGGTTCCTGAACACTCAGCCTCTCTGCTTATGAAGAATTAAGCTCCCAGCATTTCCCAGCTCAGGATATGTGCATCCAACCCCCTTGGGGTCAGCTTGATCCTGGCTAAGGAAACCCACCTCTTGGAGTGGAGAGGATGCTGAACTCACAGGGAGAAGGCGAGAGAGGTCAGTAGCCGCTGCAGCGGGAGGCAGATAGAGAGAGACACCACTGTGAGTGTGCCCAGCAAGGAGGAGGCCAGCTGTCAGCCCGGGGGGGTGCGGGGGGGGGAGCTTAGTGCTAGCACTCAACATCTGAGGCCAGTTTAGTGGATTGGTGAAAAAGGTGCCATTTCATTTGAGAAGTGGGAAACTAGGGGTCTCAGAAGGGAATTTCCTTATTCTTCAGCCTAGCATCACTCTGGAGTTACATCCTAATCCTGGTGATTCTCTGGGGAAAAAAACAAAACACAGCTTTCATAGTCCTTTAGTGCATCCTGTGAGGGCCTGGGAGAATGTGGGCTCCAAGCAGGGTTTCTGCTCTCAACCACACCCACAAAGGGCCTCTCTGGAGCCCAGGGTGCACCTTCTCCCAACAAGCCATAAAAAGCTGGAGCACAGGCAATTTCCCTTCAAATTAAGAAATATAAATATTTCCGGCATGAAGAAAACCCAAGTAGCAACTCAGAATGCATGCAGTTAAGTCCCTATTATCAATTTACAATATAAAAACATCTCATGCATATAAAAGTGAATTTGGGTAGCAGCGGACTCACAACCATCCCTGGGTGTTTTTGTGCACCCAGGTTAGTACATATTTACATGTCGAATGCACACAGGATGATGCCAGGGCCAAATACTGAAAGAAAACATGCGGTAAATGGTTGCTTTAATAAGTCCTGTTCCATTGAAAGGAAATAAAACCTGAGTATTAATGAGATATAATTATATATTTAAAATCTTTTCCCTTGTGCAGTATATAGGATTAATGCCAGTAAACTCACAAACTGCAACATTCTACTCCATTACATCTGCAATGATTAGAGATAGTTTGAACATCTGGCATATAATCTGTGATAGAAAACAGCATTCTGCACTTTAATGGACGTCTGGAGGCTACACATATCTGATTTTATTTCTTTCTGTTAACTCTTTCATGGGAGAAGAAGATTTTGTTGCCAGGATGCTTCTCCTCTCTTTCTTCCCTTCCTCTCAGCATCCCTGACCTTCCTCGGGTTCTCGTTGGCCACTGCTTTTTCCATTTTCAGCAGTGGACTCAGAACAAGAGCCACTAGATTTGTCAAAAGTCATTTATACACTGCACAAGGGAGCAGCATTAATATTCAGATTTTAAAACCTTTAAGAACGTCTACCAATGAAAACGAGGACAATTTCCTCATTATCGGGGAAATCAAAAACATTAAAATGAAGCTGCATCCACGTTTTCATCGATATTTCAAAGGCGCTCTGCACACTCTCTCTTAATCTGGTTCCCTTTCATAACTGTGTACATGGTAACTTGCCTGTCGAGGCTGAGGATTCCAATATTTGTACATTTTTGATGCCTCTTAAGTGTGAGTAGCTAAGAATGTCTTTGACTGGCACAGGCTTTCATTGAAAAAATTAGATGATTTTTCTGCTTCGTGTAGGGTGTGTTTAGCCCCAAGCTAAACAAGGAAGGTTTTAGCCCTACTTCGTTTCTATGGGGAAAAGAAAGATCCTTTGGTGAAATGGGAGAGAGCAACAGCGCTAGCTTTTGCTTTATTTATTGAAATATTAGCTAATGCCTGCACCTTAAGAAATCTAAAAATTGATTCTATGAACAGTTATGAAGAATGATTAACAGGCAGCTTCAGTAAACCAGGGGACACAGCAGACAGTCCCTGGCATTTGGGAGGATCTCTGATGGGCAAGTTCCTGAGGCTGGGTTTGGTATGAGAACAGGCGTGGAAGTGTGCCAGTGGTAAGTGGATTTGGGGGTGAAATAATCATTTTCATGCCTCGAATTTAATGGCTGGTGCTGAATGTTGTAATAAAGGCCACAGTTACTGCTCATAACTACAGGTGTAATAAGGCGAGATACTGGGCCTTCAGACCCTTCCAGCAATAATTCATGTGGGAATTAAGAAGCCTTAATGAGTCGAATGTGTCATCTGAGACCTCAGAAATATAGTCCTTAGGAAAGAGGAAAGCAGAAAGGACTGGCTGGAATTGGAATCGTGGGGGAGAGTTATTAAAGATCGTGGACGCAGGCGCGTCTCTCCCCAGGGTCCTCCGTCTTGCAACCCCCACACGTGTACGGTTCACCTGTCAGTGCAGATTTTAAGCCCTTTGAGGGCAGATTCTCCTGAGCTGCCTCTGCTGGATCAATGATTCTCAACCATGGGGCAAACTTGCTCCCCAGGGGAGACCTGGCAACATCTGGAAATATTTCTGGCTGTCGCTCTGGAAGCGGTGGGGGGTGCTCCTGGCACTGATGATGGTAGAGGCTGAGTCTGCAGACCGAGTGCGCCAGGCAGCCCAGAGGACAAAGAGATTATCTGGCCTGTAACAGCAACAGCGCCACGTCTGAAAAGCCCCATGTAAATTACTGCTGCTGCTGCTGCTAAGTCGCTTCAGTCGTGTCCGACTCTGTGCGACCCCATAGATGGCAGCCACCAGGCTCCCCTGTCCCTGGAATTCTCCAGGCAAGAGCACTGGAGTGGGTTGCCATTTCCTTCTCCAATGCAAGAAAGTGAGAAGTGAAAGTGAAGTCGCTCAGTCGTGTCCGACTCCTAGCGACCCCATGGACTGCAGCCTACCAGGCTCCTCCGGCCATGGGATTCTCCAGGCAAGAGTGCTGGAGTGGGTTACCAGTGCCTTCTCTGGTGTAAATTACTCCTCCTGAGGAAATCCTTCGAGTTTTCACGGGCAGTGTTTTGCAAAGGAGGGCTCTGTCTTTGGACTCCAGGGGGGACAACAGAAACCGCAGCCAGCGTGGAGATGCTAAGTTGAAGCGCATCCCCGGCCCTGATGCACGCTGGATCTACCAAAGTTGATTTCGGGTGGGGTGGGGGGAGGGGGTCACCAGACTCCTGATACAGTTGCTCTATTAAGGAGCTCCTAATTAGTTTGGAACAAGTGGAAATTCAGATAAGGAACAGAGTGTACCTTGCTCTGTCTGCACAAAGGATTTGCCGAGCGTGAGCCATGTGTGCAATGGTGGTGCACTGTGGGGCATCATTTTTAGAACCTTTTAAGACAAGCAGCTTTCAAGTATCTCAGCCCCACCGGGGGGATGCCAGCACTCTCCATGCTAGCCACAAATGGTCTCGGCCCTTCAGGAAAGCAGTTCAGCAGGATATCCACTTGTCCATCCTTTTTAGCCATTAGCACCAGTTGCTGAACATACTCAGATTTAATGAAAGGTTTTGTTTAAAACAGTCCTGGAATTCTGATGTTTCTCGCCTTGCAAATCTGATTAGTGTTCAGATTTTAAAACACTTACAGTGGTAGTGTTAGTCCCGTACAGACAAATAAAAGGTTCTCTATCCCCAGTTCTCAACTTTAACGCAGTCCAGAAGGTACATCAACAGCAGCTCCAGTCCCAACCTTGTGACCTGCAGCGAGTCCATAAACCTTCCCAGGGGTCCCAGGACAGAGGACTCCAACTTCCAGCTTCAGTCAAATTCAGGGGTTTCTGAATCGTTGGAGCTTCTACCCAACTTGTGGTCAGCCAAGCCGTCTCATTTCTCTTTAAGCTCCCTTTCACCTCCCATTTACAGTATCACTTCCTGGAGGAAGCTTGGGTAGAGCTTTACTGCACCACTGGCAACTTCTCCAAATTTTAGCCCCCAGAAAAGGGGACAGTTATTTCCTTGTTGATATGAACTCTGCTATCCTACCCCTTATAAGGGGGCTTCCCTGGTGGCTCATCAGTAAAGAATCTGCCTGCAATTCAGGAGCTGTGGGATGTAGGAGTTCAAATCCTGGGTCAGGAAGATCTCCTGGAGGAGGGCATGACAACCCACTCCAGTATTCTTGCCCGGAGAATCCCATGGACAAAGGAGCCTGGCAGGCTGCAGCCCATGGTGTCGCAAAGAGTTGGACACGACTGAAGGGACTTAGCACGCGCACACGTACCCCTTATAAACACATATCCTTAGAAGGCAGAAGTGGACTCAGTCACATTTACATGATTTTCCTCTATTATATTCAAATACTCTCGGTCAGGCTTATTCTAACTTCTCTCTCCCCTAAACCTGGATCAGATTATAGCCTATGATCTCTTCTCAACTCAGCATCTTTTCTGTCCTTTCTAGCAAACCTCCCCATTTATTGATAATGAAACTATTTGACTGATGCGTGTCTCCCCCACTAGGCTGCAAGTTCCATGAGGGCAGGGACAGTGCTGCCTTTTTGCTGACCCTCAGCACAGTGTCTGACCCACAGTATTCAGCTGTACATGTGTGCAGGAAGGGGACAGGTCTTAAGAGAGCAGGTCGCGTCATAACTTTTCACCTTCTTCACAACCCTAGGATTTGTGTGCAAGGGTCTGCTCAGGACACTCGGGATTCTCTTTGTTCCTTCTACTTCCTTCCATGAGTGTCAACAGACATGGAGGGTTCACAGTCTTCAAGCTTCATGTGCCTCCCTGAACAGATATACCAAGTTGACTGCCCTTAATTTGGAATAAGTCTGTCTGTGTGTATGTGCATTTGTGCAAGCTGGGAAAAACGATACACTCTGGTCTGTTAAAATCCCTAGATACAGTGACCTTTTACATGCTGCGAAACTGAGCAAGGAGCAGGTGACCCCTTATTTGGCTCACTACCCAACAGTGATCTGGAACCAGGCATTTTTATTGAAATCCAGAAAACACTCCCTCTGGAAACTCACCTCCTGTAAGGTGCTCTCCCACCCACTGGAACCTGCCATCCTAAGGTCTCTTCTGCTACCCATGCCCCTGCTCTCAGGGGCCAATCTTCAGGGCGAAAAAGCATTTCAAAAGTTCAAAGACCTTAAAGGTAAGGATACAAAGTTGGAACACGGCATGTAAAGAGTCTCTTTGGATGGTGTTCGGCCTGGAGTAGCTGCCCTAGCACTGCCCAGTCTCACCAGCCACCATCCTTCTGTCCTTCTTGTCTGCTTGGAAGGCCAGCCCCTAGACCAGGGTTCCTCTCACCCTCAGGGGACAGTGCCTTCTCCCCAGCCTCTCTTCTGACCACTTTCTTCCAGACAATATCTGGGGCCAGAGGCAAAAGTTTTGACATTGATCTTGTATAGGGCCAACCTCACCATGCCATCAGTGGCACCTTAATATGCAAGGGGTTCCTCCCACCCCAGGTCCCAAACACAGTGTGTACAGTTGATTTCAGCCTCCCACTCACTCAAAACCAAAACAGTGACTGAGCACCTAACCTGTGCCAGGCCTTAAGCTGTGGGGAAAACACAGAAGAATCCAACTTAGGTATTCTGTCACCTGGAAGGAAGGAACATATACAAAGCCAGCATTACTCAAAGGGTAATTAGTGTCCAAAGAGGAAGTGCCAGAGACTCCAGGGTGCATTCTGGCTGGAGATGGGGAAAGGCATCCTGTTGGAGATGGCCCCTGCTCTTGGCCCTAAAGGTCTAGGATGGTTGAAGGCAGAAACTGGGGAAGAAAGCAAGCCAGGCAAAGCGAACTTGATCAGTTAATCAGACCTGTCACACCTTAACTTTGAGATTAACCCAAGTGATAAAGATCTCCCTATAGCCCCTTCTTTGTTTCCAGTTGAACTATGGAATTTTGTCTTTTATTCAACTGTTGAACATTGATCTTGAGCCCATGGAGACCTGATTCTTCCAAGGATTAGGGAAGTGGTGGAACTGCTAATATTGAGCAGAAAAAGAGGTGGGCAAGGTCAGGATGAGGATGCTCTTGGGGAGCCCTGGGGCCGTGGTGTGGACAGAGGCCAGATCAGAGCTGGGGTTGAGGTTTGGAGGTTGGACTCAGCCCCTGGGGAACTTGCCCCAAGGCTGCTGCATGCAGACTTAGATCTTCTCTTCCAGAACACTCATCCTAGGGTTTGGGGCCAGCACAAACTTCACACTCTGGAAGCATCACTGTTCCAGAGTGGTTCCAGGTCCAGAGAGGAGCAAAAAGTCTCCTCTGTGCTGATTGTTTGAGATAGATTTCTACTGAAAAATTACTTTATTGGTTTTTATTTTAGACCCACCCAATTTCCAAAGGGATCTGAAGCAGCTTTTCATAAAAATTGGTTTATCTATTAACAGAGGCTGGTTAAAATACAAACAAATTTTAAAGTTCAGCAGCCAGACAAGGAGTGGGAGAGCTACTGGCGCAGTGATCCTACATCCCCTGCTTCCACCACCCCCTCACCCTGCCTGGGCTTCGGTGCTTGACACTTTCCCAAGACCGCATGGCCAGTAAATTCCCCTCTATATGGGTGGAGCACATCATGCCTATTTTCTGGCTGAGCCACCTGAGGGGTTAAGCAATACTCTCAAGGCCCAGTTAGGAGAAGAGCTGGGGCCAGTGCTCAGGACACTGGGATTCTCTTTGTTCCTTCTGCTTCCTCCCAGGAGTGTTTGTCAACAGACATGGAGGGTCCACAGTCTTCAAGCTTCATGTGCCTCCCTGTACAGATATTCCAAATGACTGCACTTAATTTGGAATAAGTATGCCTGTGAGGAAATGGGCATTTACAACTGTCACGTAAGGGCTGCTGGGGGCCTTGGTTTAATTCCTGAGGATATATCTTTCCACATCTGAGAAATGTAGCCAGAGGAGGTGAGGTCACACCACAGGGCGCGTCCCCCACCGGCACTGCACAGGGGCGTGGCTGGCCCTTTAAGAGCCAATGTCCTCCTTCTGGTCTGGATTGCAGGTTCCTGAGTGGGACACAGTTTTCTCTTCCATGTTATCTGTTCATCCTCCCTGGGCATCCTTCTCTGCAATGGTCATTGGAAATTACACATATGGCTTCCTGCCGCAATCTGTTACGAGAATAACTGAGGATTTAATGTGCCAAATATATCTTACTCTCCCCTTGGTCTGGCACAGGGCAAGTGCAGTGAGGGAACGGCTGTGCTGTTGCGTCTTTTAGGTCAGGTTTAGCTCTCAGACCAGCCACATGCCAGAGACAGGCTGATGTCTGCAGAGGGTGGGGCAGGCTGAGAACAAACACTCAGCTCTAAGTACACATCTTTCTACATCACTTGTGAATCATCCCAAGGAGACTTTGGTACATCAGGCTGGGGACCAGTAGACTGGGGTCCTGGAGTCCTAGGCACACTTGAGGAGCAGGACACGCTTCTGGGGCTGCATGGATTCAGTGCCTACTTATCGTCAAAAAGAATCCCAGAAGAAACAGAAATGAACATTTGTGCATTTTTTCATGTACTGAAATTATCTTTTTTTTTTTCTTCTAGAGAAACAGCACTCCCACACCTTAAGGGAGGGAGCTGAGACAGAGTGATATCCAATGCAAATTCATTCTAAGAAGGTTGTGGGGGCCACCTGGTGTCCAATGCAGACAGGGCCTGCTGCTAGGTGGATGGGAGGAGAGAGGTAGGGTAGGGGGTGGGGAGGGGAGGGGTGAGCACCTGACTCCTTATCTGTGTCAAACAACAGCCCATCAGGAGGATTTGGAAGGGGTTGTGGGAGGATCGGGGGGACCACCTTATGTTGTGGGAAGCAGATCAAAGCAGAAAAGATAATGTCCCCACAAGGAAAGGGTGAGCAGAAAGTACCCTGATGGAGAGAACCTGAGAGAGGTACAGACAGCCCTGGATCCCAGGCTAGACTTCACGACAGCCTGGGTGGGTGCCTTCAAAGAAAGAGCAAAACCACTTATTCAGTTTTCAGACACACATAGATACTAATACTTCCTTGGAATTATCCCTCTGGGTTTAGGTTTCCTGAAAAATGTAGTCCCTATCACTGGTTTTCTATGCAGAGCTGAAATAATTCATCAAATATTTGGAATGTGTAATTAAATATCTAATGCCAATTAGCAAATTACTAATGAAATAATCAGAGGCTTTTATGGTTTATAGTTCGGCTCGAATTTTAATTCTAAGTGGTTATTGATTCTAAATACAGTCTGAGTTGCAAAACATTAGGTACATAGATGTGAAATGAGAAACGAAACGAAGGTTTGGGGGCTGTGGTGGTGGGTGCTGAGAGGCTCTGATCCTCACTGTTTTGGCAGAAGTGAAGGACTGTGTAGGGAGTGCCCTCTGTCCACTGTTAGTGGTGGAATCAGGGAAGAGACACAGAGGTTTGTGGTGGAGGCCCAGGCCCCGTGGGACACGCTTCCCATAATTGGGTTACAGCCCATCACTCTATGATTACAGACTAGAGAAATACATGACACCACCTCATGCTCCCTAGAGGCTCTGCCCCACCAGACCCTAGGGAAGAGCAACAGTGGCTGGAAGACAGAGCTTCTGAGGCTGCCTTGCTCCCGCAGGCTGGGAGGTGACACCTGCAGTCTTGGGACTTTTCATGTGTGAGAGAGCAGACTGCAAAGATACCATCACTTGAGTGTAGGTCTGGACTGGGATGCAAGGGTACTTGGTGTGCTTGAGGACGTGGTTCCCTATGGGGCAAAGGGATGCATGATTCCCTAGGGGTGTGCATCTACATGGTTATCAACAGGGGTTGAGGTGCCTGGTTACTTAAAAAGGGTGCGGGTGCATGGTTACCTATGAAGGGAGCTATAGGGTGGTATAGGGTGGTATCTCTCAGCTACAGAGATAGGGGCACGTGGTTACCAAGACGGCAAAGGAGAGTAGGTACTTTGCGTGGCCAAGATACAAATGAATGTTTCCAGCAAAGTTGTTGCAAGAAGTGCAAGCCACTTTGACAAAAACTTTTTTCAAATGCCTTTCTCCTTTTGTATGGAAAATAAAGTGCTAATCAAACACTGGATTTAAATATTGAAGCAGGTTCCTTAAGATATCTTCTTGACAGATTATTAGAGAAGCTGAGTTACTAGAAGGTATGAAAAATAATGCAATTTCCTTTTTCTAAGAAATGCCTTTACACCAATTTTATTTCTCCCATTCTATATTTAATAAGATGCATTATCATTGTTACAAAGAACAATTGTCCCTGTGGCCCATAATTATTTATTCTATGCACACCCTATTCCAGGAACTTCATCATATATCCTAGGTCATGTACTCTTCACCATCAACATTTGGGGATATGTATTAGCATCAGAATTAGCAAGGTCTCTTTCACAAACAAGGAAATAGAGGCACACAGATTTTTAACAACTTGACTAAGGAGAAGGGCATGGCAACCCACTCCAATCAGTATTCTCACCTGGAGAATCCCATGGACAGGAGAGCCTGGGGGGCTACGGTCCATAGGGTTGCAATGAGTCTCACACGACTGAAGCCACTTAGCATATACACATAATTTATGCAACTACTCAGTGCTGGGGGCGAGCCTAGACCCAGGCATGTGTGTACCAAAGCTGTGATTCTCTCCATAGTGCCACTCACAGTAGTAGATGGTCACTCAAAACAAACCAACACTCTGGGGCAGTCTTGTCCAGGACTCACACAGCCTTGTTCCTGGGCAGTTTTTCAGTCAATACAAAGACAGCCCATTGAGTCCTGGGGCTCTTTTGAAGACAGAACTCCCAGGGGAAATGGGAAGAAAGCAGAAGCTGAGCTAGAAGGCCAGCCTGTAACCGAGATCTCCCCCTTGCTCGGCTGGTCCTCCCTGGCTAACCATGGAGGAGGGGCTTGCCTCCTGGCTGGATCTGCTCCTGTTCCTCCCTGGGCCAGGCCAGAGATGCAGACCCCGCTTCCCTTCCCAGCCCTCTGCAGCATCTGGGAGCAGGAGGGAAGATGCACCACATATACAGCTCAGGAGTGATTTAAACACTCCTCCAGCTCAAAGGGGAATCTTGGATTTCATTAATTAATACATCAATAGAAGCCAATGGAGAAAAACATGTCTTGTTATCTGGCTCCTCAGATGCTAGACACGGGCTCATTAGCCTTAAGCATATCAGCCCGATAACACTATTTATTCCATACAGAATAATGATCTACTTTAGGGGATACTGCAGTGAACCGAAAGGCCGAGTCCATCCATTATCACTGCTCGCCGCACATGCGCGTGCTTCACTGCATCCTCCATGAGAACTGTGGGCACGCGGTGCTGGGCTCCTCACAACAGACTGGCAGGGTGAGGGCCAGCCACCTGGCCAAGGTCACACACCCAATATGAGGCAGAGTTGGGATGCAAATCTGGGTCAGATCAAGGAACGAATCTGAGTTTCCAGCCTTCCACACAGATAACACACAGAGTGAGACAACACGAACTCCCACCCGAGAAGGGAGGGAGAGAAGGAAACCAACAATAGGAAAGGAAAAGGCAGGTGATCAACCCATACAGACTTGTCACCGACCGTTGTCTACTAAGGGTAAGCAAGTTAGCAGATTGTGCCACTGTCATTATTTCTGTTTTAAATTACATACTCTAATGACAGTGTCCTCCAGAAGGAGCCATGAGCAGTCCTAAAGCAGTCAGCCTGGTTAGCTAGCCAACGTGCAAAAAATAAGCATAATACATGTTATTTGCTCAGACCCACACAAGGCTATTTGAGATGCTAAGGGCCCCTTAACATATTGAAAGCAGCCATCAATTAGATGATGATCCTATTACTGGGCAAGGGGGTTTTCTAAAAGGGGGTACTGATTGGCAGTGGACAGACAGGATTTAATGCTCCATGTCACTAGGTCTGTAGCTTTGGGATCCTAAACGCGGGACCCCACAGCGACAGGGCCAGAGACCTGTAGGAAGATCTGCTTCCATGTTGCCTGCAGCTTCATCCTTCTCCTGCCCTTTTTGATCTTGGAAATTCCAAAAGAGCACCCAATTTACCAAACTACACAGACTGTGGGGACAGTCAGCCATCTCTCGATCAATTGGCCAACTCCTTATTGATCCCTCCTCCCATGCCGGGTACCCCAAGGACGCACAGGAAGAGTGAGTCAAGAGCCGGGTCCCTGGAGCTCTTTCTGTGCAAAGAGGCTGGTTAAAGCCAAGCCAACTGTCATCATGTGCTGAGTAGGCCATGCTATTTGAATCAGAAGTAACTGAGGAGCTCAGAGAAGCAGAAACCATGAGACCCACATGGATTGGGCTTGGAAGGAGGGCTTCCAAGAGAAAGGAAGGGTATACACTAAATCTTGAAGGGCTACTGGGAGGGTACAGTATAGGCAAGAAAGAGCTTCTTGGAGTGGCTGGCTTTGAGGACACTAATGTATGAGCATGCAAAGAAATAAAGCATGTGGGCCTGGGGACGCAAGTAATGAGGGTTGAGCTGTGATGCCTTGGGTGACAAAGAGCCATCTCTATAGCAGGGATGGGAGCACCTGTAAAGGTGAAAAGTCCTCCTTTACAAAAAAGGAGGGAAAGGACATTCTAAGGAGGGATTTTGTTTCCACCTTGGTAACAGATCTTTAATAATTCAGGCCAGTAGAACTGGTCAGGGTGCCAGGGATTGTTTCGGTGCCATTGAAAGCACTATATACTGCCCAGTGATTACTCCCCAAAGGCATAAATACCACTTTAACCCAAGGAAAGTGCCTTATGTTTAATTGTGATGCTCTGAAGCCCACACTGCCCGCAGAGGGCAGTTCTCAGTTCTACTCTCGACCGTAAGAGGAAGGCAGAGGGCCCTTCCCTGAGGGTGCTGTTGGGGAAGGAAGCAGAGGCTACAGGATTCATTAAAAATAAAATTTTTTTCAAATTAATAAAATGCAACAGTCCACACTCAAGACCAACAGCATGTAAAATTGAGTTTCTAAAGGATATCAAGGCGAGGAGACCAACACTGGTCAGAAGCTGCAAGACAGAATTCAGAGAGGAGGGGAACAGGCAGACCTGGCCCAGGAGGCATTCACAGTGTCTGCTAGGCTGACATCAACCTGTTCACTCTGATGAGAATGACAACTCCTAAATCCCACCAACCAGAAGCTGCTGAGGGGTATGAGTGAAGCGAGAGTCCCTGCCACCCTCACCCCTTTGGGCCCTGATGTTGGAGGGAGTTGGGCAGAGCCTGAGGCCCTATGTCAGGTGAAATCACAGTAAAATCACTGCAGTTCATGCTAGCCTTTGCGATGGGGTTCCTTTAAAATGTTCCCTTATTTCTCTATCTCTTCCAAGAGCTGAGCTTCCATGCAGGAGGAATCCTGGGTAAGTGTCTACTACAGAGAAAGCTCTTAGAGGACAGTTTGGAGATTGGACTGATGTCAGTGTCCTTACTCTCACGCCTAACCCTGAGAACCAGGCACAGCGGCTCCTCAGCATGTCCCTCCCTATGGAGACCCAGGGCCGGCAGGGGCTCTGTCCAGCAACCACACGCGATCACAGACAAGAGCATCCCTGGGCCGTGGCCAGGCCTGCTCTGGTGCACACAGTGGCCCCCGCCGTGCTCCCTGGGCACAGCTAAGGCTTCCTTCCTGAGAGGACCAGTGAGTCTGACTCATCCATGGCCAAACTCTGGTATCCGTCACCATCCTCGACAAACTCACTCCCTTAGCTCCTGTCCTGCTCAAACCACAGGATTTGACTAGAGGGGCAACTCTGAGGAGAGTTCAGTTTCTCCGGGTAATGAGCAGGTTATGGGTTTCCTGAGAGGAGAAAGAGGAGCATCTGTCTGCTAAGTGTTGGAGGGCCCGCAGGCTGTGTATCTGTGGATGCTTCTTGATTAACAGCATTAGTGAGGCAGATTAACCCCAAAGAAGCAGCCGGCCAGCCCTACCTCATGTTCACTGACCCCCTCCCTGACCTCCCAAATTTCTCCAAGGAGCCCACCGGCTTCCTACATCATCAGCCTTCCTCTCCTTCTGCGGACGCCCCTGCCCTGTAGCCTGTTCTTCTGCCCCAGCGAGTGGCCCCAGAGCATCACGGCACCACCCCAGCTTTCTCCCTACAGCCCGGCTGCTCTGAGCCCGAGGACACTCCCCACACTCCCTACCCAGAGCCCGAGATGCAGCGTCTCCCTGTCCTACTCCTCTGGCCACCGGCCTGAGTCTGACCGCATCCCTCCTCACTCCCTTCCGGGTAACCTCTGCTAGGTTCCCTCCTCCTCCTTCTGGGCACCTTCTCTTCCCTGCCCTGCCCTGCCCCGGATCCGAAGGGTTGTCTCTCCAAGGAGACTCCAGACTCTCCAAGGGGTGGGGGGTGGAGGTGTCCTCTCTCTCTCTCCCGAGTGACCCTGTCAGCACCACTGCACAGAGGATGCACACAATAGACTCTCAGTGCATACACAGCAACTGGAATCACAGTGGATACAAAGTGACCAACCCGCTGCCGCCGGAAGGTCATTTTCCTGCTCCAAACATTGAACCTTTTGCTCTAGAGAATGACTGTTCTGCTGCAGGGAGGTGGGGGCAGAGGCACTCTGAGGCCGCCCCACAGCCCAGCCCAGGAAGACAGAGTGGATCTCCGCGGTAAGAGCTCCCAGCGTTCCCGAGGCTCTCGTGCAGAGCTTCGGTCCGCCTGGCTCTATTCTTAGCAGCACTCACAGCCGGTACCCGGAGAAGCCTAGTTGCGCAGCGTTTGGCTTTCTGCGTCCAATCTTCGGTGGAGCCTTCTGTTTCCGCCTTCAGGTGCGTGATGCGTTCCTATCCCCCTCGTGTCAGGATGGGTGGGGGTGGGCAGGCGCCATCTGGGAGAGGTGCCGCCCGATCCCCAACCCACTCCCCGCTCCTCCATCTCCCCGCACCCCTCACCCAGTGATCCGGGCCTCTGTGTTATTTTTATAAGACTCAGCTGCCAACACAGATCACCAAGGTCGTCTGTGGCACGGAGCACAGCTTTCCCTCTCCGAGGTGACCGCCTCCAGCATCGTGGCTGGAGTTTCCCTGGGCTCCACATGGAAGGGTGCGGAGCCCCGCCACAGAGAAGAACGTACTGGAAGCCGTGGTCGGAGGCAGTCGCACACTCGGGTGCCCCTGCTGGACGCAGAGGCCTCCTGACACCTCGTGGCAGTGTAGTGACAAGTCCACGGAGACAGTCCACTGGAGCCTGTACTTCAACAAGGACCTGCACGGCCTTCCCTCCATCCTCTCCATCTCAGCTCAGTCCAGGGAAGGAGGTGGAATGGACGCAGTTTGCTCTCAGATTCCTCCATCTCTCCATCATTTCACTCATTCATTGGTTCATTTATATTTCTTTCTTCTTTCAACATTTATACATTTATTTATGTAGCTCTGCCTTGGTTTGAGTTCCCTTAAAAAGCAGACTCTTAGTGAGACAAGGACATGGATGCGAGTAGTTCATTAAGAATTCCAACACACTTGAGGAGTGGAGGCATACAATGAGGAAGGGGGAAAGGCTGTACCAGTGCAGTGATGGGCCAGTGATGGGCAGGCTGCTTCTCCGGGACGCTGGGGCTCAGTCGGACAGAGGGCCCTCAGAGGACTGTGGAGAACCCAGAGCTGGTTTTCATTCCCCGATTCCCCTCTCCGATTGACCGAGGGTTGTTTCTTGGAGGCGTTAAATCCCTAGCACTTTCAGGCCTCCCTGCAGCTGGGCACGCTCCTATGATTCTTTATGCAGAAAGCGGTCAGAGGCCAGGACTGTCCCCTGTGCTGCAGCTGCAGAGCGTGAGCCAAGGGGACATGGGCAGGGAATTAACATGAGCTACAGCTCCAAAGTGCTTATTTTGTAGACCCAGACTGTATACACAACGATGCCAGGCACTGTGTTAAAGCTTTGAGGGGTATACCATTCTGGCTCTGTTTGATAGAGCAGACCACCACCAGGGTTCTAGCCTGGGATGGGACCTCATCCCTGCCAGGAAGGTTCTTTTCCCCTACCCGATTGGTACAGCCAAAAATGAAACCAGTGCTGAGAATGGAACAACATAAACTTTATTCAAGGCTTCCCTGTGGCTCAGCTGGTAAAGAACCTGCCTGCCAGTGCAGGAGACGCAAGTTCAATCCCTGAGTCAGGGAAATCTGCTAGAGAAGGAAATGGCAAACTGCTCTAGTATTCTTGCATGGAAAAGTCCATGGATAGAGCAGAGGGGCCTGGCGGGCTTGCAAAGAGTCCATGGGGTTGCAAAGAGTCAGACATGATTGAGCACACAAGCACGCTCACAGGCACACACACACCAGCTTTATTCAGTGGCCAAAAAATGAAGGGAAACCTAGCACACATATCAATTTCTCAACCTAATTCAGGTGGAGAAACCAAATATATAGGAGAGTGGAATTAAAATGGAGGGAATCGGAAAGAGTGGGAGGAATATTCAAGAGTAATTCAAGAATAGGGGCGTGGTTTGGACTCAGAACCGATGCGGTTCTCCTTTTCAGGCCTTGTATAGGCTTTTCTAGCAATCGTCAACTGTCATGGCATCCATGTGTGTACCATTTAGCATATGCTAATAATTACAATGAGCATATAATGAGGCTCAATGCATACTGGAAGTCAAATCTTCTACCATCGTGGGCCTACTTATTTCTAACTAGTTCTTGTTTTTTCTCTTTGCAGCTTCCTACCGAAATGTAGATAACAGTTATTGGCTTCTAGTCCGAGAGGCAGGAGTAGAATTCTGGGGCGACAGCCTTGGTAACAGCTGGCCATTTAAAACCAACTGTAATTTTGATTGTTTGAGTAGTTTCTTTCCAGAAACCTAAAATGAGAGAAGGTGTGGTTATGTTGAACCAACATTCAGTAAGTCTGGATTTTAAACTTGGGTCATTTACATAGGTAGAACCAGGAAGCATACACGAAGCTTCCATCATGGGTCACCATGGACCCTGAAATGAACCAGCCCAGGCCACTGTCCTTAAGTGACTGAGTCCAGTCTAGGTGGAAGCAAACAGAACTTGCTATGAGAAACTGCAGTGAGTTCTGAACTCTTGTGCAGAGCTATGTTCCTTGGGAGCACAGAGAGAAATAATTATGCCAGAGTTGGATAGGGAAGGGCTTCCCTCATGGCTTAGATGGTAAAGAATCTGCCTATAATGCAGGAGACCCGGCTTTGATCCCTAGGTTGGGAAGAGCCCCTGGAGAAGGGAATGGCAACCCACTCCAGTATTCTTGCCTGGAGAATTCCATGGACAGAGGAGCCTGGTGGGCTACAGTCCACGGGGTCACAAAGAGTCAGACATGACTAAGAGACTCTGTGTGTGTGTGTGTGTGTGTGTGTGTGTGTGTGTAGAGAGAGAGAGAGAGAGAGAGAGAGGGAAGGCTTAATGGTAGAGGTGAGATATTCAATATTTTTAAAATTTTTTAAAATTCTTTTTAAGCTTTACATTTAGGTCTATGACCCATCTTGAGTTAGTCTTTGTTTGTGGTGCAAGGTATGATCAGTTGTTGTTGCTGATTTTTTCACCTAGAGGTATTCAAATTTTCTAGCAACCAATTGTTATTCCACACCACGATGCTTGTGGGATCTTAGTTTCCTGACCAGGGCTCAAACCCATGTCCCTGCATTGGACAGTAGAGTCTTAACCATTGGATTCCCAGGGAAGTCCTGAAATATTCAATTTTTGCCATTGTGGAAAGTAATCATCAACTGCTTCAGAAGATTCCTTCTGTGGGCTACAATTCTCATCTCCATTTGTACGTCCTCCTGGGGTACAGCATGATTTATTTGCTTACCAGCCAGCCTAACTTCAGCAGCAGACTCTGTCATTCCCCTCCTGATCTACATGACAATGAGGACTATTAGGAAAACACAATGGGGCCATCTTATGTTACCTGCTTAGAGACATCTCATCCTTCAACCCTTCCTCTTCTTGGCTGTGATCTTCCTGGCCTGTTTGAAGTTGCAGAACCCAGCAGAAACCTTTGGATCTCTGCTTCCAGGCATCTTGACCCTTCCTCCTAGAACCTCCTCCTCCACTCTCTCAGTCCCTCATATTCAAATTCTATTCTTCATTCAAGGCCCATCACCTCACTTCCTAATGCTCCCCCTGGAAGTGGTTGCTTTCTCTGATTCTCTGTTCCCACTGGTCTTATTTTCAGTCACATCAACTTTGATGTGCATGACTGAATCCCTGAGGGTGGAGCTTCAGACTCAGATGAACAGGTCATCAGGAAGCTGTCTGTGGAAGGAGACTTGTCCCAGGACTCAGACAGGTACAAGGCACATGTCACAGCAGTCTTCTGATCCAGGGTCTTTGTAAGGTCATCAATTCAGTTACGGGTTTCCTGAGAGCAGGTGAGCCCATCTGGCTCTTAGCAGAATGGTCAGTGCCCAACAAACATCTGAGAACTCCTATGTGACATGACCGTTGAATATTGAGTGAATAAAAGCTTCTCCCCAGAAATGAGACAGCTGGTCCACATAAAGGACTGTTACCATGCCTGACCATAAGGGGTCATGGTAGCACATTCTGGAATCAATGCAACCTTTCCTCTGGGATTACAAGCCTACTCCAGTAATTACAAAACCACAACAACAATCTCTAGATATCGCTCTATAAATATTGCTTAGACAACCCTTGAATACAACAGTGTGTTTATTTTCTGTGAGTGGGGCACAAAATTCTGCATCTCTCTGAGCTCTCAGCTTTCTTATCTCTTGAATGGGTGTGTTGGACACAATCATCTCCAAGATTTCTTCCTCTCTCTACTGACGTGCAGTAAGTCTAAATGTAAAATGTTGCTGGTTGATGACCTGAACTGAGACATTCATCCTGCAACTCAAAATTTTCATAGGAGACAAAATATTTTAACTCTCTGGTTTCATACTGCAAGCCACCACACCTCACCCTCTTCAAGAGGAGCAGACAATGAATGGAAGGCGAGGTGTAGGTCAGGCTGTTGTCATTGCTAACAACTGCCCTCTCACTGCCTCATCTGGCTCCGAGCTCTGCCTGGCCAGACGTGAGGCCTCCCCATCATTTCCTCAGGTTGAGAGGACCTAAGTGCTGGCAGAATAGGTCTTTGGAGAGGGAGATGATTCACGCCCCAGCAGAGCAGGCTCCCAGCCACCTGCTCCCACCACCCTCTGGGCCCTGGGGGCACAGAGGCATGACCTGGAGGGCTCAAGTCTCCCTGGGCGGATCTATTACATGCATTAAAATAATTTACGCTCAGCCCTATAAAGCGTTTAATTCGTCGTGCCATCATCCATTCCAGAAGCATTCCTCTTCATCGTGAATTATTTTTGAAGTATTTATGTGGACCTCACCGAAAATCACCCCAGTCAGCAAACTGAGAAATGGAAAGGCATTAAGAGGAGGCTCTGACCCCAGGGTCACAGGCATGAGTGTGGCCAGGGTCAACAGGGTGGGAGAGGGAGCTGGGATGGCCGCAGCAGCTGCTGACCAGGTTGCCGGGCTCTGTCCTCCCTGCCCACACCTTGGCATGGGCAGGGCACACATATTTTTCATATTAGCAGCTATGGTAACAACTGATGTGTGCAGCATTTCCATTTGCAAAGCACTTCCCCGTGTTCTCATGTGTGGCTCCCAGTAAGTCTGCACAGTGCATGTTTTGTTGTTGTTCAGTCACTACGTTGTGTCCCAACTCTTTGCGACTTCATTCACTACCGCACACCAGGCTCCCCTGTCCTTCACTATCTCCCAGAGTTTGTTCAGATTCATGTCCATTGAGCCGGTGATGCTATCTAACCACCTCATTTTCTGCTGCCCCCTTCTTTTGCCTTCAATCTTTCCTAGCATCAGGATCTTTTCCAGTGAGTCAGCTTGTGACATTAGGTGGCCAAAGTACTGGAGTTTCAGCTTCAGCATCAGTCCTTCCAATGAATATTCAGGATTGATTCTTTTATAGTTGACTGATTTGATCTTCTTGCAGTCCAAGGGACTCTCAAGAGCATTCTCCAGCACCACAATTTGAAAGCATTAATTCTTCAGTGCTCAGCCTTCTTTATGGTCCAGTACATGTTACAGCACATGTAAGCAGCCTCTTTAACAGATGAGGAAACTGAGGCTCAGAGGGACAAAGACATGGGCCCAGTTTAGCAGACACAGAATTGGAACCAAGTTTCTGACTGCAGCTACCCACTTGGCAGTTATGCGTCCTTCTAATGAGCTTGGGCAGCTGGTCTCATATGAGCCCAATGCATGGGGGTATCAGACCAGCTTTACCAATGCAATGGGCTGCCCGTCCCTCTGCCTACCCACAGACGCATACCCACACTACAAGTAAGAAGGACCATACTCACTGGTCTGCCATTGAGTTTAGTCAATATTCTTCTTAGTTTGAGGCCTCATTTCTGGAGACTGCTGAAAGAATATTTTTAAAGTTAACAAAATTTCCAACAACACTCCAGGGATCATTATCAAAGATAATTGGTCTGGGAACTCTTATTTATTCAATAATCATTTATTTGAGGTCTTACTCTGTACCAGGTATTACTTGTACCAGGGCTCTGATGGGTCCCTCATCTCATGAAAGTTACATTCTACTAAGGAAAGCAGACTATCATCGTGTACACCAAGAGGTAAAAAAGGTATTTCTAGGGAGTAATTAATTACTGCCACAAAGACAGAAATAAGATGATGAACTGTGGTGTGGTACAGAGGCCAGGAACATATAGGTGTGGTGACAGAAAGCTTCCCTGAGCGACATCTGAATTACAAGCTAAGAAAGGGAAGATGTCCAGCTTGGAAAGGGCAAGAGAAAACAAGTGCAAAGAGCCTGGGGCAGGAACAGGTTTGGCATGCCTGAAGTGCAAAAAACCATGTTGACTAGAGAGGGAAGGTAACTGACAGAGAGATGGAGGATGAAGTTAGAGAGACTGAAGAGGTAAGATCATGAAGGCCTCAAAGGCCTTCGTAAGGAATATGAAATTTATTCTAATGTAAGAGGAAGCCATTCTAAGCAGTGTAGCTGAGAATGATCTGATTTGTTGAATTAAAAAGCTGATAGAGTTTGGTGATTGCTCAAAAGGTAAACATAGAATTTCCCAATGACCCAGCAATACCATTCCTAGGTATATGCCCCAAATAATTGAAACCAGGTACCCAAATACTTATACATGAAAGTTCATAGCAGTATTACCTGATATAGCCAAAAGGTGAAAATAACCCAAATGTCCATCAATGGCTGACCAGAAAAACAAAATGTGGTGTAAACATACAAGTTTATTCAGTCATTGAAAGGAATAGCATACTGTTACAAACTACCACATGGATGAACTTTGAAAATGTTATGCTAAGGGAAATAAGTATTAGTCACTCAATTGTGTCTGACTCTTTGTGACTCCATGGATTGTAGCCCATCAGGCTCCTCTGTCCACAGAATTCTGCAGGCAAGAATACTAGAGTGGGTTGCCATGACCCCCTCCAGGGGATCTTCCTGTCCCTGGGATTAAACTTGATTCTCCTACATTGCTGCCAGATTCTTTACCTTCTGAGCCACCAGGAAGCCCTAAGTGAAATATGTCAGACATAAAAGTTCACATATTGTGTGATTCCATTTATATGAAATATCCAGAATTGGTAAACCCATGGAGGCTTTTGCGTATTGCTGGAAGATGGGGAAGGGGGCATAGAAAGTTACTGATTAGTGGGTATGGAGTTTTCTTTCGGGTAATAAATATGTTTTGAAACTCATAGAGCCAATGGTTGTGTGACATTATGAATGTACTTACTAAATACTACTGAACCATACACTTTAAAACAATTAATTTTATGTATGTGAATTTCACCACAATAATTTTTTTTTTTAACTTTTAAAAAGGAAGTTGATATTCTTGGGCACACAGATCCTCCATGTCATTCCAGACCAATGCCCTGGACCCCAAATCCCTGCATGCCCCTTCTTTTACAGCCTCTGAAATCTGGTCCCTCAAACACCTCACTGCTGAATTCTCCAGTTCGGGGCCTTCTTTTTGAATAAGGCTCTGGTGGGCACACTGGAAGCCAGCAAGTCCTCACTCAAAGAGAGCTCAATACTAAGGACCTTCTCTGACCACTGATCTAAAAGGACTCCCACCTTCACTTTCCCACAGATCACTGAGAGGGCAGGGTGGGAAGCCAGGGCAGGATTGTCCTTGCCTGTCCTCCGCTGGGTGCCCAGCATCTGACACAAATGGGTGACCTGCTCCTCCCAGCAACACCCCCACTCCACCCTGCAGTGCTCCTGGGCCCCAGATTCTGGTAACAGTGATTCTGGGGAGGAAATGAGCAGCAATTGGGGAGGAAATCAGAGTTCAAGTGTCAATAATTTTTAAAATATGCGGCATTAATATCTCTCCGCGGTTCTGGGATGATCAGCTGGCGCCTGAGGACTCGCGCGCCCTCCTTGGGGGCAGAGGCCACAGCGAGTCTCCTTGGAGCGTTTGTCCCCTTCCTCGCCGAAAGAGAAACCCTGGGGACCAAGCCTGAGGCGGCCGGGTCGGGTGCGCTTTCTCCTTAGGCTAAGTAAGGCTCCTTTGATACCTTAGGGCAAGGGGCTGGGTCAGAGGTCGGTCCCAGGGTGTGAGCCGAAAACACCCGCCCCCGCCCCCGTCCCCGTCCCCGTCCCGCGGAGACTCGGGGGGGCCCCGGGCGCCACCGTTTGGCGCCGCGCCCTCTTACTGCCGCCCCCCCTACCCCCCTGGCGCCCCTCTCCAGGCGCGCTGCCAAGTGTCCCGCCCCATCAGTCCGCCAGGTCTCCCGGAGGAAGGAAAAGCTGAAAATGAAACCCTACGCAGCGGAGAGCTTACATGTTGGGCTGGTTTGCTGTTTGGGGGTTCTTGATGCTCCCCCGCCAGCTTGGACGGAAGAGAATCCCAACTGAGTGCCCGTCCCCGGGTCTCGGTCTCTCCTCCTGTTCGCCCTGCATCCCAGGGAGAGCGACCCCCCAAGCCAGGGGAAGCCCGACGGGACCCGCAGTTACTTTTGTTGATTTTCTGGAGAGCTGATAGTCAGAAATGGAGGCGTGGCGACTCCGAAAACCAAGGCAAACAAACCTGCAGAACAAAGGAGCTCACCCAACTTAGACGTCCCCAGACCAGTTTGGAGTTCTTTCTGCCCTTGCAACACCTATTTCTTTGAAGCTGAACCTTTTGACCAAGCCATTCCAGCGGACCTGCCACCAAAAATCACTTTGTAAACAAAGATAAAGGCAGGAACTGACCCAAGGTATGAGGAGCAGTTTGTGGGGGCTTCTGGTTTTAGCTTTCTCAGCGTGCATCCTTGTTTCTAAGAAAACGTGACCTCTACCCTCAACTTTGCTATCCCTCTTTCTTCCTGTCTGCCCTTTCTGGGAGAGGCAGTGAGGCTGACATATTTCAGACAAATCACAGCAGCCAACTTCCTGTCCGGCCCCATTTCCACTGAGAAACCCTCCCTCCACCTCTGCGGGGTTCAGGTAACTGGATTGATGGAGCCGCCTTCACGGCCTCTCCTAGCCGAACTTCTCATAACCCAATGCATAAATAATCACATGTTTTATAAATAGCTGTGGACAAGAGGCTGTAAAACAACGAAGATATATTTGTGCCTTTATGTCCTAGAAATATTTTCTAAAACGACTGTTTTATTTGGTGTGGTTTTGAATGGGGGCGTGTGTGTACATAACAATCCCCAAAGTTTTCCCCTGCCCCCCTACCTCAGGTCAAACCAGCACTGTGGTTAGCAAATTGATAAGGTTCCATGGGCAAGCTTTATTCGTTCTGACACGAGCCTATGACACTTTATAAAAAGAAGTAATCCAGAACAATCTCTAGGTAATTAACACCTAGATAAACAAACATAAATTTCTATATTGCATTTATTTGGACTACCACTCAAATATGCGTGAACCATGCTTTTTTAATTAAAAGATAAATCCATGTGACACTTAGCCTCAAACTTAATTATTCAGCATAGTATAATAAAAAATAGAGCCCATTAAATGTGTCTTGCACTGTATTTCTGTATTAACAGCAAAACAGTTCGGTCTGGGATCATTTAAATTTTCCCCCTCCCCTTTGCTTGTGATTTCCCTGTTCACATAAGCCCTTCCTCTCCCTCCCTGCCTCCCTCCCTCCCTCCCTCTATCCCTCTTTTCTCTTAACACCAACAGGTGAAGAGATTAAAACTCTACACAAGCCCCTACATGGAATGCTCAGCTGGGCGACATTTTTAATATTGCATTACACTATGAATTTTTTTCCTTCCCCATGGAAACATACCTCTAGTTCTGTGGAACCGGCCCAGCCTTTCTATCTTGAAAAGAAGATCACAATATTTAACACTAATTTCCTTGGGATTGTGCTTACAATACACCAGGTGAGGTTTTCATAATATACTGTTACAATACAGATGTTCAACAGAGAGAGGGAAGTGTGCAAATCCCAAACTACAAGAGACAGCAGGGTTATCATCTTTATAAAAGTTTCAGCACAAAATAGTATCTTAACACTAAGGACCAGCAGCTCAGCAGTTTCCGGCTGCTAGGAAGAGAAATTCTCATTTGAGGCATTCCCCACCTAGTCGAAGCAGGAACAGAGATCTATTCATTCAGCCACTCAACAGAGTTTATAAACAAGGACCATGTGCCAAGCACTGTGTGGAGTGCTGTGTGTGCCTTCCACCCTTACAGAAAAGGTACTGTGGCGAGGAAGATTGAACCCAGGTCTCGAATTAGCAAAGCCCATGTTCTGAGCCCCTCGGCTCTCCCAGTGGAGCCTCCTGGGGAAAGGGCAGCAATAGCTCGGCTCAGCTGGGATGTGTGCCTTTGCAGAGAGTAGCCTTAGACTCAGTTAACCAACTGTTCAGGTTTGTCCAGGACTGTCTTGCTTTTAGTACTGGAAGTTCTGCATCCTGGGAATCCCTTTGTTTGGGGAGAGCAGAACGTTTGTCACCCTACGTAGACTCCCCCAGCAACTGCTGCTGCCGCCACTGTGGCCAAGTCCACCCACGAGAGGACGGACTGCAGCCATGGGAGACCTGGAATTGGGCCCGGGAGACACCCACCCACTCCTTTCCAAAAGACTGAGCCCCCGGGATGTGATTGATGACTGATGGTTGTCTGGGATCCTGTAAATTTGTTGAGGAAGGCATTTGGATCTTATTACATCGACTCCTGTGTTGCTGACCTCTGACACGTCAGAGAGCCATGCATCCGCAGAACACACCACGCTTCATAAGTGGTTCCCCAGCTGGTGTCAGTTTCAGTAACAGTCCTTGGAATCTGGTGGTACCTAGCTTGCTCTCTACGTAGCTTGTGATGCAGTTATGTACTGCTAGCTCCTATAAGCTCAGAAAGAGCCTTGTTGTGGGTGCCATTTCTGCTTCACAGATGAAGAAGCAGATCTGGGGAGCTGGAATGACCTGTCTGGATCCCATAGGTCAGAGACATGGAGACAAGCCCTCCGGAGCCCCATCAAGCCCACACAGCCCTGCCACTGCTTCTCCACCCGGCACGCTGTCCTTCACATCTCAGTTCATTGTCACCCCTTAGGGAAATCTGGGATATGTTATCTCTGAATCTCCTCTTCCAGATATGTGGTACTTACTTGTGTGATTATCAAATTGAAGTCTGTTTTCTCCTTAGACAGGGATCTGTGGGCATGGTCTCCGACTCACCCCCCGTATCTCCAGCCTGTGGCCTGTCTGGCACACAGTAGGTCTTCTGTAAACTTAAACAAGTGAGTGGAATGACATTTAACCCCAGGACCAACTCTTTCTCTCCTGCATCCCACTCTTTCCCTATCTGACCCTCAGGACCCTGAGAATGGCAAGAAAGTGGTGAAAATACTGATTTTTCAAATGAAAAAGATGGAAGACAAAAAGTTTAAGACATTTGTCCGGGATCATTTTGTCTGAAGGAGGTGAATGTGGAGGAATCATGACCACCTGACCACTGGGGAGCCCTTTCAAAACACAGAGGTGTTAGTGTATAATGCTTTGTGGTGAAATTAATCTCAAATATAGACATGGCTTATCACACTACAATAGCAATAATCTAATATTTGTAGAGTCCTTTATAAATTTACATATAATTTCCCCTACTTTATTGAAATTTAACTTCATAATTTTCAGATATAGTCAATGAACTCAGAACAGCTAACTTGTTCAAGATCAAGTATCCATAAGTAATATAGCTAGGATTCAAATTTAAGTCAAGACACCCCAATTTTGTAATTTGTTTTACAATGTACTAATCTGCCAATTGTCTATGACTCTTTAAGAGCTCAAAATATTTTGATGGAAATATATACTGATACTTCTTAAAAAGGCCTCCTTCCAGTTTTATTTTTATTTTATAATAGCTTTATTGAGATATAATTCACATACCATAAAATTCACCATCTTAAAGTGTACAACTCAGTGGTTTTTAGTATATTCAGAGTTGGGGAACTACCATCAGTATCTAATTTTAGAAACGTTTTATCTCTGCAAAAAGAAACATCCTACTCTTTAGCCATCAGTCACTCCCCATTCTCTCCTCTCCCCAAATCTAGCCACCATTAATCTATGTTTGGTCTCCATTGATTTGCCTACTCCATTTCCTGTAAATGGATACAGTATGTGACGGCTTCTTTTGTGATTGGCTTCTTCCACTTAAGCACATTGTTTTCAAAGTTTCACCCATGCTGTAGCCTGTATCAGGTCTCCATCCCTTTTCATGGCAGAATAATATTCCATTCTTGACAAAACAATAATTTGAAAAGATACATGCATTTCAGTGTTCATAGCAGCACTATTTATAATAACCAAGACACAGAAGCAACCTAAATGTCCATCAGATGAATGGATAAAGAAGATGTGGTGTGTGCGTGTGTGTGTGTATATATATATAAATGGAATATTAGTCATAAAAAGGAATGAAATAATGCCATTTGGAGCAAAATGGATGGATCTAGAGATAATTATACTAAGTAAGTCAGAAAGAGACAAAGGTCATCATAAGATATCACTTATATGTGGAATCTAAAATATGACACAAATGAACCTATCTAGGAAACAGAAGCGGACTCACATACATAGAGAACAGACTTGTAGTTGCCAGTAGGGAAGAGGGTAGGGGAAGGATGATTGGATATTTGGGGTTAGCAGATGCAAACTGTTATATATACGGAGACTGGATAAACAGCAAGGTCTTACTGTATATCACAGGAACTATATTCAATTTCCTGTGCTAAACCATGATAAAAAAGAAAAAAAATACAAATGTGTGTATAAACCACATTTTGATCATCTGTTTATCACACAGTTTTTAAATATACATTTTGAGCCAACATGTAAAATTAAGAGACTTCACTCAAAATCCAGGGTTCACTGTCTCTTGCAAACTCAGAAGCCCTGATGCCACATTCCTCTTGGTGATGAGGCATTGGGCCGGGGTTTCTCATTGCCCCTGAGATCCCACTGCAAATTCCTACTGTCCTCTTGCCACTGAGCATCCTGCCTGGCCCCTGGAAGCATTTGGGATTGGATCCATCATGTATGCGGAGTCAGGGTTCCTCCATCAACCTTCCCTCCCTGATCTCTCACTAACCTCTCATGCCTCACCTTTGCTGTGTGACTATGGACCCTTAGGATTGTCATCTGTTCCTGTCCAGGAACACCAGCAGTTGGGCCTCCTGAAAGAAACCAAATGATTATAGACTCTCATAGCATGGCTGGATGCCTTTGCCTCCAACATTTCGGTGGGGCTGACCTATTCCGGAGTTGCAGCGTTTACCATGGGAGCTTGATTGTGAAACCATGCCACCACTAACAACGAAAATCAAGTCAAAAAGGAAGCCTGCACATCAGGTGGGGGTCGCACACCAAACCTGAGAAGATCAGTGTCAGAATTCTGCTTTTTATGTAGCCCTGAAGCCATAGATTTTATTATTCTTTGTTCTTTTCCTTTGCTTCTGGAGAGAGAATTCAGCTTGTCCTCTGATCGGAGGTAAAAGATTTCCTTGTTTTTAATGATTTTTTAAAAAACTTGCTACCAGTAAAGGAGAATAATAGATCCCAATGCTTTAAGTGTCTGGTGTAATTACTATAATATGAGGAGCGTTGGTGTCTGCATGGGTATTACCTCACTGTAACCGTTGTCTGCAAGCTTTCAAAGAAACACATGCACATGGGTGCGCACACACACATACACACACACGCTGTTTGTACACCCAGAGATACGCTTTAAGCTTGAAATTTGGAAAAGAACCAGGCTATGGGAACCGTCCATGCAGAATACTGCAGGGCTTTTTGTTAGAAGTGTGGTTTGACCAAGCATTACCAAAGTCTGACAAAGCTACAAAAATATGTTTTGCTTCTCCTAGTAAACATACACAAATAGGAAGAAATGGGTTTGTTGTTGTTTTTTTTTTCCAGAGGTAGAGGTTTTATTGCATAAAACACTGGATAAAACTGGACTGCTTCAAAGACATTTTATTCTAACAGCAGAAAGAAAACAGTCATTGCTGAAAAAACAACTTTTAATACTTTCTATACCAGAATAAAGTTCTGTCAACGGATGTATTATAATAATAAATAATGACCAAGAATAAACTTTAAATACAAAGTTTTCTACTTGTTACAAGCATAGCAACAAAATCCTCTACTCTATTGATCTCAGATTTCCTCCAAGATAGATTTTTTTTTTTTCCTTTGTGTAGGAATGTAGACAGTATTATGACCAGCATCACAGACTACAGAAGTTACAGGGAAAAAACTTGACATGTTTAGATATGAGAACCTGATGACATTCAGAAACTGACACTGCATCACTGCGGCTGTCACTTGTTTGTATTACAAGTTACAAATGTTCTGGAGAGAAGGCCTGTGTCAGGGGGGAAATAAGGACGGTAGCACTGGACAAAATGGAATCAACACACACGCCACAAAGAAGAGGGGATGTTCCCAGTGTCACAAACAGAATTATTGCCTGTCGCATCTGACGATGCTCAGAAGACACAAAAGGATACCGAAAGAGCTCCCAAAGTGCTGGAAATGGAATGTGGCTCTCGTTTTTTTTTTCCACTTTTTTTTCCTCTTTTTACTTTTTTTTTTTTTTCTTCTTTTTTATATTTTTCTTTGCTAAGATACCAAAGGCGGGGCAAACACACAGAAAGCAAGCGACTGGCACAGTCACCAAACACAGTAGTGCAGTTAAAATCCTAAAGCTTACTACAGTCGGAAAGTTTTCAGTAACATTTCAGTCCTTTCTCTAGGATCATAGAAACAGTTGCATTAAGTTTATCAACTCGATTTAAGTAAGGCAGTGAGAACTATTCTAGAAAAACAAGAAAGCAGCTTGCTCTATGCCAGATGGGTCCACATTGTACAGCGATTGCGTTTACACTGAAACCCCGGGTGGATGTCACCCTCTCGACAGCATATGCAAACCGGATTCCTTATTAGCCTGAGATTCCTTCTGGTCTCAGGATAGCGAAGCATTTTATTTACATTGATTGCAGTTTAGTATTTTTGTAAACTGCTGTAGGCAGAGCTGAAGTTTTTAAGGCCCTGGGGTTTTATTCTGTGCTCCCAGCCTGCAAGGAAATATCGATCTTTTTTTAAAGTCTGAATAATTTTGTCTTAGAAGAAGTTAATACTTCAGTACTTCTCCACCGTCACAAGCAACAGCACCAATTTCATGTCACTCAAAGGAAATATGTTAAGAGGCTGAACTCTGATGCCACGCTAGCAGATTCAAGAATAAACCCTTAACTAGTCTTCGTAAATTGTTTGTTAAAAAAATGAGTCAAGTGTTTCATTATTGGCCCTCCAAATCTCCCTCTGGGTGGTGCAGAACTTGATAAATTTGGAGTATCCAATCAGTAGAAAATCTAAAATCTACAAAAATATAGAACACATTTGTTTTACAAAAACAGACATTTTAACTTAAACAGTTTTCTTCATTAGTGATAGAGAGCAGGATGTTTAGATTCATATTTTAATACAAGCTATTTCATAAGAGCTTGCTGGAGAAGAAAATCTTGATTCATGTCTATGACACTTACAAAAACTAACAGATGAAAAAAAAATCAGATAATAAGACTGGAGCAGCCTTCATTCAAGTAACCTTTTTAAAATCATAATAAAAACAATCTTTCTACTAATTTCCATTCTTCACCAGCACCTTCTGTGAGTGGGATGGGCTAGTTCTAAGCATTTGATATCATGTATCCCTATTTTTTTTTTATTAGCAACCTTCTTGTAAATTCCTCCAAAAATTAAAGAAAAAAGAAAAAGAAAAAGACAACCGAGAAAAAGCATTTCCCTCTATACTGCAATTTGATCTAAAAAAAGGAATTACTCATCAAACCTGCAATGGACATTTGTCTGCAGACACTTCCTGACCATTGATTCATTTGGCTGTGGATTTTTTAAAAATGCACATTGAAGATGGCAAGCCTCTGCAGTGCTGGTCTGCCCTGGCGCTGGCTGCGGGCCGGCTAAGATTTCTCCAAGAGTGCAGTTACGACACCACGTGAATTGATTTTCTCTGCAGTGACCGCTCCAGTCTGACTGGCACCGCGACTGCCTCCCAACACATCCCATTAGGGTGCGAGGCAGATGACAGCAGCTGGTGTCAGATTATAGAGGTGTTTTCAACAATGAAAACACAGCCCTCCATCTTCAAGGCAGCACTAAATCATTTAGATGGCATCGTTTTGCAGTTAAGAGCTTGATTTTTGGACATAGACGACTCTAGCGTTGGAAAGGCCCCCCCAGCTTTCTTGAGCTGGGAGGACACCAGGCATTTCTGAAATCCCTTTTCTCCCACCTGCATTGTTTGGAAGTACTTGTTGCCGGGTAACAGTTTAGCAGCCATTTTCAAGGGCTGGGAATTTTTTTTTTTTTAATATATATATAGATATCTTTTTAAATTTTTTAAATGTTCTATACACTAGTGGGGGGTTGTACATGATTTTTTCCCCTTGGAATGCAGTTAGCAAACTCTTTTACCAGATGCATAATCTGAAAATTGTGTAAAATAATATTGCAATCTCTGAATTGGTTGGCTCAGTTGCGCTCCTCTTGGGCCTTGCTGCCTTCCTCCGTTAACTCTGCTGAACTCCCCGCCTTGACAGCTGCGGGGTCTTCGAAATTCCCAGAAGCCTCTGAGTCGACTCTGGAGCGCTTGAACCTGCGGTCGGGGTATTGGCTGTTGTCAAAAGGCATGCGATGGACACAGAGGACGTGGGTCTTCAGATTTCCCTTCTGAGAGGCACTGTAGGGACAGTAGCGGCACTGGAAAGGCCTGTGACCTACAAGCAGAAAGAGTGGGTGGTCAGTTCTGCTGCGTACCCCTCCCCGGCCCCCAGCGCTCAAAGGACCATGATCATTATTACCAGTACAACATCAGCAGTGTCATTGCTTTGCAAAGGTCGAATGGCAAAGAATAAAGATGCAGCCAATGTATCTATTTGGATAAGTAATAACTTACTTAGATAAATAATAAGCTGTGGTTTAGTTGCTAAGTCCTGTCTGACTCTTTTGCGACCCTGTGGACTGTAGCCCACCAGGCTCCTCTGTCCATGGGATTCTCCAGGAAGAATATTAGAGCAGATTGCCATTTCCTTCTCCAGGGGATCTTCCCAACCCAGGGATTGAACCCATGTCTCCTGTATTGTCAGGTGGCTTCTTTACTGCTGAGCCTCCAGGGAAGCCTCAAACAATAAGTTACCAAATAATAATAATAATAACTTGGACAAGGACTTAAAAGATCTTTCCATCCTAGTGAGGGTTTTAAATTCAGCCTTTCTAGGTAAGAGAAGAGAAAGTTCCAAAACCTGGAAATTCTTTTATAAAAAGTAAGATAGCAAGCATTTTAGACTTTGCAGGCCAAGATCAAAGATATAACGTAGATACTTATATAACAAGAGAGGAAATAAATTTCCAACTTTTTGTTGATGAAATTCAAAACTTTATTTATGGGCACTGAAATTTGAATTTTATATAATTTTCATATGTGATGAAATATTATTCTTGTTGGGCTTTTTTTTCCAACCATTTAAAAATGTAAAAACCATTCTTAGCTCCACAGACTGTATGAGAACAGACAGGGGGTGGATTTGAGCCCTGGACTAGACTTTGTGACCCTAGCTCCACACAAAATACCCATATATCCCTCCATCTGGGATGCTGACTCAGATCTCCAAGCCAGTTCACTTCCTCCTGTCCCCACCAACTCTACCGATAAGCAAGTCAAGTGTGACCAGGAAGTGTGTTTGGGGTGGGGTGAGAGAGGGATGTTCCTCAAGCCTTGCTCTTCGGTGGAGTGAAAGTGCCAAGCTGGAGGAATTGGCGAAGCTCTGTTTCAAGAGGAGGCAGCAGAAAGTATCACAACTGGGACACTCAGATAATTAAGGCCAACCTAGTTTTAAAGAAGTTCAATTTTGAATGGTGACGCCTGGAATCAAACTTCTCTAGAAAGGCTGTAAATAAGAACAGAAAATGGATTCTTGTGAAAATTCACCTGCCCCTTCAGGCTTCATTTCTCTGTTCTGATGCACCACAGACATGCACACATCTCTGCTAGCTTAAGGAACCAGTAAAGCATCGCGTTTGGGAAGTTATAATGGGACAATGTGTTCTGCCCAGTGCTGGGAAGCTGTGGCTATGCCATTCCTGGAAGCCCATGAGTGCTGTCCCACCCAGCACCCAGAGAGGTCAAGCCCCAGTGCTGGGTTTCATTTGCCCAGGAAAATAAACAAGCAAATAAATGGGCCCAATTGTTTACCCCAGAAAACATCTGAACAGCATATTCATCACTTTTTCTAGAGCATAATAGCAGAAGTCCTGTGTATCTACTTAGCAAAGCAGTCTTGTTCTTGAGAAACTGGAGAGCAACCAAATGTTTGGAACTGAAACTCATTTCCTCACCAAATTGCACACAGTGCTAGATTCTTGCTCCTTTCTTAGTGGGCTTCGGGAATTAGCTCTCATCATCTTCCCTCCTAGCCAACTGGTCCCCAGGTCAAATCCATTCTACCTGCCGAATCTTTTCTATTTCCCATACTCCCCCTCTGAGCCTGGTCCAATGTATACCAGCTCTTGCTAGACTGTGAGCATGGTAGCCTGCAGGAGAGCTTCCTGCTTCCAGTTTTCCCACTTCTTGCCCATCCTCCCCAGGTATACCACAGTGAGTACCTAAAGCAGAAGTTCAGCTCTGAGTTCCCTGTGCAAATCTTTAATGGCCACCTATCCCCTCACTTTTACAGCTCAGTCCCAACACCTCTCTTGTCTCCGGGAGCCTTCCCTGTTTGTGCACTCCAAACCAAACCATTAGATGGTCTCCAGATGGGCTTCATTCTGCAGGGTCCCCATGCTCTTACTGTGCTACCTTCTCCCTGAGACATCACTTCTGTTCCCTGCAGACCCAAACCCCATTCTCCTTTCAAGGCTCTGTTTTGTGTGGCTGCGGTGTGTGTGCATCGGCCGCCACGATAGGCTGTGAGTTCCTGAGGCTGGAAGCATAGCCATCTTAACATCACTGGTGCCAAGCTCTCTGCTTGGCACAGAACAAGCAGGTATGAACTGTTTATGGGTATTGCATTATTATTTTACTGTTTCCCCTTGCCTTTTTTGAAGGAATTACAAATTTTCAGATAGAGTTTTCTCTTTTTTTGTTTCTATTGTTATACCTAATACAAGACTGTATTTGATCAACTTTCCTACTTTCATAAGCCCATGGAGTGGAATACACTTGTTCTTGCCCCTTCTACATGGACTACCACAGCAAGAACAGCAGACTGTCAGAAGGAGAGGCCTGGACCACAGTTATCAAGTAAGAGAAGGATTTGTGAGTACCATTTACCTCCTGCCTTCTTGCTATCCAACCCTACCTTTAGGGCTTGGTCACCCCCTCATACAGATGACAGGGAAGACTGTGTTGGTGCAGACAGAGAACTGAGACTCTGTTTCTAGTGGACTTAGGATATTTATGAAACGTGTGCATGGCCCAGCTTTTCATCATGTTGGAGTTACAGCATAGACTGAAGAGAAGAATCATGGTGTTGATCCCATGGCAGTGGGATAGGAAAAGCCATGCCCATTCTCCCCACCATAATCATGAATCTAGGTCAGCGCTAAGCTGATGTGGCATCAGTGAATTTCCAACAGATCCCAAGGCTCAACCATCCAACTCATGAAGTCATCATCCCTGTGGACATGAAGTTATGCCCAGGGCTCAGTGAGGTGGTTCAAGGTTCTCTGATAGGGCAGCTCTTGAGTGAAGAAAGAAGAAGGGATGACCCAAGTCTGCAGCTGGAGCCATAGTAACCAACTCAAGTTCATTCAGAGAACCTGAGAGAAGAGTTGAGACTTCCCTCAGGGAGCCTAAGAAACATTTCTAAAGTTTTGTCCAAAGTTTCTCATAAATTGGCTTTATCTTCTGGGTTCCCACCAAAGGCAGGTCTGCAGCAGTTCCCAAAGGAGAGATGACACTATCCTGATTACCACGGCACAGATGAAGCTGGGGCTAATGCATCAATTCACTTATTTTATGGCAATAAGTTACTGATGGGGAAAGTCATCATGATAAGACTTTGGAGCTAAAACTTCCAAATAATAATTTAAAATAAATAAAATCAAAACTCTTGGCACCATAATCCAAAGAGGCTTGAAGAACCATGAGGCAAATGACCAAACCATGGTATTGTTTAATAAATCTACTTTAGATCACCGTGATCCATCGGGTTCCTATATTCTTCCACTATTTCCCCATCTGTTAGAGCTGCCTATTATACTTCCTGTCATTATTTCTGTATGAATTGATGCTACAGACTTTGGAAGCCACCCTCTCTGCTAACTGTGTCACTGTGGAAACCACATGCAACTTGGCAAACCAAATGGAGAACCTCAGACATCACCTTTGTTCTCAATGAAAGTTTTGTTGAATCGGCCAACTTGGCATAAAGGCACTGAGTATAATTTTGTCACCAATTGATTTTAAATATTAATCATGATTTTTATCCTATGGTTATATCTGAATCTCTGTTTCTTGGGAGGGTCAAGATGTACAATCATTCTGGCATATTTGCATACTTTAGTGGTCAAATCATTAGTATTGAAGTGGTTTCTGTTTTGACTTAGATGAGCTGAAAAGTTATATATAAAGGTATAATGTTATGCATGTGTCCATTTGTAGAAGGAAGTCTGTACAATATTGGAACCATAATAAATCTTGATCTTACAATGTACTTTGTAAGTAGAAGCACTGTAGGTAATGGTAGTACCTGAAGATCCCAAAGGCCTCTCTCCCACAGGTTTTAACATACATGTCTATGTTTATCCTCATATTTGGCCTTTATGGCTGTTATGTCAAAAATATCAACCCCATAGCTCAGATGAGTAACTTAAAATAGAGTTAACTTGGATGGTTTGACTTTAAAACAAATTTCAAATGTGTATAAAGTACTCAGATCTCCTAATTCTCTAAAATTCCTATAAGAACTATATATATATATATATATTTTAATTTACACACACACACACCCTTCTAAGTGGTTTGTTGAAAGGTTCCCATGAGATTGAGGTGCAAGAAAAGTTTTGAAGAAATGAGACGTCCATCCTGAGGGAAGGTGATTGTGAGGAGCTGAGATGGGACCAGAAGAAAGCATTGTGTTCCCCCAAGAGTAGGATGTAAGTGAAAGGTTGATCCTTTGGTGATGGGAACATTTACTCCCAAACAGAAAGCTGTTGGTATGCAAAGCACTTTTGGAAACTTGATTCATTTCCCAGTCTAGCTAAATCTGGATGAAAAGTTTCCAATTTCTCTATACCATTTGTCCATGTGAAGCCCCTGGTATTGGCACAAACTCAGTGATCTGTTACCTTTGGGTCAGAGAACATACCCTATACTTTCAGAACAAACCCCACAGCTGAGACCTCCACTGAAATTTCCACTGTGGTTTTCCAATACATGTGACAGAACAAAGGACCCACCTGAAGGCAGAGGGAGTGAGATGGCCATGGAAATCCAAGGGGAGCTTTCTTAATTTCCTGCTAAGGTGGATGTGGGGCTACAAGGAAATCAGATCTCCAGATGGTGGTAGGTCAACACATCCCCTGGGGAGAAGCCCTCAGGGTGACACGCTGCAAACTTCCATCCGGCACATGTTAATGAGAAGAAAGACCAGCCATGCTCCCTGCACTACCTTGACAGACTGGAGATGGAGGCAGCCATTCACCCGGGTCTGTAGCTAAAGATGAAGATGCTACGACTGTCCATCAATTTCTAAGATGCAGCAAAGGCTTTCAGACAGAGTTGAGTCTAACATCCTTTCTGGGATTGAATTTAAAAGAATAAGGGCACCCACCCCGGTCAGCTCCCCATTTGAAGAGAACATAAACACACTGACCTTTCTCAAGTTCAGCCCCACAGAGAAGCATTCTGCAGCCTTTGGCCCCTCCGAACACAGGAGATCCTTCCTGCAGAGGCCTGACCACAGAAAGCACTCTGTTTTGTATTTTTGATTTCAGGTGTCCTCCTGCCCCACAGTGGCCAGTGTGAGTCTGACCAGGACCTTGCATTCGAAGCCTAGCTTCGCCCCTTCGTGAGGCTGAGAGGCCACTAACACCCAAGATTCAGTTTCCCCTCTGTCTGACCTTGAGTGAGCATTTGATCTCTCAAGGCTTCAGTTTCTACATCTTGGAAATGGGGGAATGATATGAATACTGAAACCCTAATCCTGCTGTGAAGACCAGATGAGACAGCATGTCACATGTGTAAAGGACAAAGAGCTCTACAAATGTCAGCTGTCTGTCACTGCTGTCATTGCTGATTTCTTTGTTATCATTCTGTTCCTTATCTAAGTAAGACTGGTCAAGAGAGGCAATGCTTTGTTCTCCATCAAAAGCACTCATTCAACAAGCCTTCTCTGTGCCAGTTTTGTACTAGCCTGCCTGTCCTAGGTGATCTTATCCCAGATAGTCGTGGAATAAAGCCTTAAATAGTCTCTCTTTGGGGCTCCTGTTTCTGACTGGGGGTTTGGGGATCTGCAAGACCTTCAGAGTCCGAAGGAACTAGTTGTTAGCAAGGGTATTTCCCTTGGTAAAATTCAGCAGATGTGGGCTGGGCTGCGGTCACAGGCCCATGTGGGAAGGATATCGTGTCTGGAGGATCCTGTTCTGGTGCAGGGCTGGCAGTTTGAGCCCATGCAGTGGGGGAGATGGTCAAGGGGGCTGGGGGCTCCGAGAGCTCAGCCGGGAGGAATGTGAGCCCCTGCGTGCACTTCCAGCCTCTTTGCCCTCAAAGCCCCGAGCTGCTGCCTCTGACCACAGGACCCTCTCTGTTCTCCAGATGCTTTACATGCTTTATTCTCTTTCCTATCATAGGACCTCTGCCCAGTCCAGTCTCATTCCCTCCATCTGAATGCTCCCTCCCCTGCTTCATGGAAGTACTATAATCCCATCCTTAGCACAGCTGCCTCGGGCCTCCCCTGATGACCCCAGACCCACTGAGGTTCATCACAGCAAACTCTTCTCTGCCACAGTAGAGTGTCCAACAAGAGTAGATCAACAAACAGTTATGTTGTCTGCCCCACAAGACAGTGAGCTCCAAGACTCGGGCACTGTGGGGTTTTGCTTTTGCTCTGTTTTTTTGGTTTTCTGATTATTGATATTTCTTACCACCTAGTAGAGAGTTTGGGACGTCACAGATTTCCATCAGGTATTTTTCAAGTAAAAAGGACAGGTGAATGGATAGATGGATGGATGGATGGATGGATGAAGGAAAGAAGGAGGCAGCCAAGAGAAAGGAGGAGGAGCAGAATGCTATCCCAGGCAGGGAGACTCGCCTGACCTCAGTATAGAAGCAGGAAGGCTGTGTGGGTGCAGGGGCCTGCAAGCTGGTGCTTCCAGTGTGGTGGAGGTGGAGCTCGATGTGAGCTGGGCAGGGGTGGGGCCCACAGGACCCCCTGGGGGCTTGCACCTCACTCCAAGAGGGAAGGCCTTTCCAGCTCTGCACCAAGGCTGCTGCCTCAAAGAGCCCCCATCCCCGTTTGAAGGCAAGACCTCGGGCCCTGGTGCTGTGGCCAGATGTGAGCCCTTACCATCACCCTGCTTCCCTCCTCTCTCTCTCTCTCTCACTTTGAGCCCATCAACATTTCCCATCACTGCCATGCGAAAAGTAAGTACATCATACGTTAATTTGTATTGTCACAGCACTGTAGAGCCGTGGTAAAGAGCACATTCATTTTTAATCCATTATGAATAATATATAAATATGTATACAGTGTGGAGGGTCAAGAGGAGTAAGGAGAAAGCAAGCCGTACATTGTTTATAACAAAAGTGGGGAAACGAGATATTTTTCTTACTTGCTACGATGGAAATATCTGCTCTTTCCCTGTACCTGAGGAGGAAAGGAAAATGCCTGCCCTTGGGGGACCATTCATTCATTACGGCTCTGCACTTGTGGGCAACTGGGTTCAGGGAAGAGCCGGGGCTGCATCCATAAGGCTTCCAGCCTTTCCATGCTGGTGGTTTCTGCTCAGCTACGGGATGGTGGAGAGGGGAGTGGGGGTGGGGTAAGTGGCCAAACTCTGGTGCTTAGTCCAAGGTGGTGAGAAAACAGTCCGACACCCGTTCATCAGAGCACGTTTACGGGAAGTGCCTCAATGGTCCTCATGACTGTCAGCGGGGACAAATGGTGGAGAAACGTCTCCCCATTTTACTGACAAGAAAACCAAGAATAAATAATTGTCCAAAGGCAGGTTGGCACAGCTAACTGGTTCCTGATCAGAAATTTCACCTTAGGGTTTTCTCAAAACAGATGATTATCTCTCCACTCCCTCCTGTCACTCCCTATACACCACCTGTGAAAATTCTCTACAAAAGGGTGTCTTTGATCAGGACCCAAGGGTGCTCCAGGAGAGAGTCATTTGTGTACTGTAATCTGTGGTACTGCGCATGTGTCACATGCCACACTCATTATGGACACAAGCACTACTGTGACCTCTGCCCATCAAAGACTGGCATTGAGCACATGGCTGGCACCTAGTCACAGGGCTTGTAAGCTCTCTGTCAAAGCTCCCATCACACAACTCCTGGACCCCCGACCACTTCCAGGAGCACACGTTGAACACCTGCTGCATGCATTAGCCTGAGAAGATTTCTGTTGGAATGTAGTACTTTAAGCACTGAGAAGGTGAGAAGGGCATTTATTCCACATGCCTGTTACAGGCCTCCCCAATACATGCTGAATGGTTGCTCGCATGTCTTAAGGCTGACTTTAAGAGTTGCAACCCACGGGAGACCCAAGTGGGAGGAGGAAGGGGCCAATCATTCATGAGGGAGGGACATCCCAGCTTCGAGCAAGACTCCAGTTTCCAGTTGAAAGATGGCTCAAAGGTGGGGGGACTCACAGGAGAGAAGGAACATTCTTGAAGAAAGACATGTATGCTGTTTGCCAGAGCCAGACCTACACATGGTGGCAGACACACAACTCTGGATGTTGAAACAAGAGCATCCTAGGGTGGAGAGGAGCAGTCCCCAGAATCATGGCTCATGCTCCACGGTCAACACAAGCAAAAGTGTCCAGAAGAGGGTGTGTGTAAGTGGTAGAGAGGTGGCTCCCTGGCCCACGTAAACAGTGAAAGGGCAATCCCCCTGTGTCCTCACACTGCCAAACCATCTCTCACACCAGGCAAGCTTTTCAGATCAATCACACTGGTGCCTTTCATTGTTCGCTGAAATAACTGGAAAAAGACAGTGGGTAAATAAAGAGGAACATTGCTGCCATGGCTTCTAGATCAGCCCTGGTCACACCCACATATACCTTGGGTGAGTGTAGACCCTTAGGAAAGCCAGAAAGCATGAGAGCACTCAGGCTGACCAAGGAAGAATCTTGGGAGCAGCAGCATTGGGTCCTGCCGCAGCCCACGGTTGACCCACCTGTGACACACTCATTTTCCTTTCTGCAATATCCTCTCTGGCGCACAGGATCATGGAATGTTTCTAAACTACCACAGAAAGGTCTCCCACAGTCATGGTCTATGGTGCTGTCTTCTAGAAAGGTCCTGGTAATGACCTGCAAAGAAGTAGCCCTCAGAGGCAGCTCACATGCACAGGGCAATGAAGCTTGGGAAGTACCAACAAGACTCCTTAATAACAGCCCTTCCCTATTGCACCCCACCCAGAGCCCTTTGGATTCCTTGAAACTAAGGACACTTGCACTAGTAGTAAAGAACCTGCCTGTCAACACAGGAGACGTAAGAGACATGGGTTTGATTCATGGGTCAAAAAAATCTCCTGGAGGAGGACATGGTAACAGACTCTAGGATTCTTGCGTGGAGAATCCCATGGACAGAGGAGCCTGCTGGGCTTCAATCCATAGGGTCACAGAGTTGGACATGACTGAGGCAACTTAGCACACACACAAAGACCTTTGCAAACTGCATGCTAGTAGGTAAGAAAATGGCTCCACATATAGAGCCGATTTTATAAGTTGAAAACAGCTTCCCAGAGGAGGACTGTGCCCAGTGAACCTGGGAGGAATCCAGGCTGGGTGGCCCATTGGGCTGGCCTGTTGGTCAGGCCTCCAAGGTGGTGCTGTCTCCACTTGGCCCTCGCCTGCTGCTCCCTCTGACTGTCTGCTGCTCTGGCCCTGAAGCTGCCAACTGGGGGAGTCCCTGCCCATCCTTCAGGTTTCAACATGCTCTGCTGGGGCAATGGAGAAGGCAGTGGCAGCCCACTCCAGTACTCTTGCCTGGAAAATCCAATGGATGGAGGAGCCTGGTAGGCTGTAGTCCATGGGGTCGCTAAGAGTCTGACACGACTGAGCAACTTCACTTTCACTTTTCACTTTCATGCATTGTAGAAGGAAATGGCAACCCACTCCAGTGTTCTTGCCTGGAGAATCCCAGGGATGGGGGAGCCTGGTGGGCTGCCATCTATTGGGTCGTGCAGAGTCAGACACGACTAAAGAGACTTAGCAGCAGCAGAAGCAGCTGCTGGGACAAAGAGATGGGTAAAAATGTACAAGAACATGCACTGAGCTGATAGAAAGAGCCATTTCTCAGTAGCACACATTCCATATATATATATATATATTTTTTTTTAATTTCCCTAATTCTAAACAGGCAAGAATGGTTCTAATCAGGTACATAATTTATGTTTTCAGTTTTCAAAAAAAATTCATCCGTCTAATCAAAGATGCTAAAACACTTTGAAATATCCTTAGTATAAATAATGTGAGGTTTTAAATTTCCTGTGATTTGGGTTTTAATTTAAAACACTATCAAAAAATATTTTACAATTTTAAAAAGTGAATTTTGATCCTCATGGTAATAGATTGGAGACATCAGTGTGAACTCGTGTTTAGCTTAATATGTATAGTAGAGATGTGGGTACATGCAGGGGTTAGTATGCACACAAATATTTCCTTTTTCTCAGAGGAGAGGGCCCAGAACCCATGACATCCCAGCGGCAGCAAGGACACTTAGCCCAGAACTTGACTTCTAATACTATTCTCAAGAAAGGGAGCAGGGCTTCTTGGAGAAATTGCTAATTCTAGGGCTGGAGCAGGACATACACAAGGTGACCCTGGAGCTCTTCTTCGTGCCAGAGAGTAAGGAATTGCTCCAAAGCCATAAGCTGGTGGGGGTATCAGAGCAGCAGACATCCAGTGAGAGAGCCCCCAGTGGCCAGAGCTGGAACAGCTTCAGCAACAAAGTAAATGACAAAGTATAAAATAAGCATCCATAAGTCACACTGACATAAACAAATGATTGAATCAATACCTACATGGAGGACTTCCCTGGTTGCCCAGTGGTTAAGAATACATCCGCCATTGCAGGGGACACAGGTTAGAACCCTGGTCCAAAAAGCTTCCACGTGTCGAGAGCTAAGCCCATGATTACTGAGTGCCATGCTTTGGAGACCATCAGTGGCAACTCCTGAGGTCTGTGCACTCTAGAACCTGTGTTCTGAAACAAGAGAAGCCAGTGCAATGACAAGCCCATGCACTGCACCTGGAGAGTATCCCCCCACTTGCCAGAACTCGAGAAAGTCCACATGCAGCAAGGAAGGCCCAAACTAACTAAAGCATAAAAGGTATATATTGGTGATGGTGTTGTTTAGTCGCTAAATCACGTCTGACGTTTTCTGAGACCCCCAGAGCTTCCCTGGTGGCTCAGACAGTAAAGAACCCGCCTGCAATGCAGGAGACTCTGGTTCAACTCCTGGGTCAGGAATTTCCCCTGCTGGAGGGAACGGCTCCCCACTCCAGTATTCTTGCTTGGAGAATTCCATGGACAGGGGCGCCTGGCAGGCTACGGTACCTGGGGTCATGAAGAGTTGGACACAGCTGAGCAACTTTCACTTTTCATGGACTGTAGCCTGCCAGACCCCTCTGTCCATGGGATTTCCCAGGCAAGAATACTGGAATAGGTAGCCATTTCCTTCTCCAGGGGATTTTCCTGACCCAAGAATTGAACCCAGGTCTCCTGCATTTGCAGGCGGATTCTTTACCACTGAGCCACCAGGGAAGCCCTATATATGTATGGAGAACTGCAAAGGCCTCACACATTCCAAATTACTTTCTATACAGGTGCTCCCCCTGAAGGAGGTGGCTGAAACTCCCACTTCTTTGTGCTGGCTGCATGGTGACCTCCTGCGCAGAACTGCAGTGTGGAAAGCACTTAAGACGAACTGTATAGGCAGATACCTGACAATTATGACCTCAGCCGGGTGACCAAGGTCACGTGGAGAGCATGTACTCTGATTTGACGGGATGAGAAGACACTTCATTTCCGTGGCTTTCCTCCCCCAAACCCGCAATCCAAGTCCACCCATGAGAAATCTCAATTGAGGAACATTCTATACAGTATATCTCAAATCTAGCCATGTCATCAAAAACCAGGAAATATGGAGAAACTGTCACAGCTAGGAGAGCCCTTAGGAGAGCTGACTCCTAAATGCAATGTGGTCCTGGAATAGAGAAAGGACATTGGGTAAGAGTAAAATGTGGGCTTTAGTTAGTAATAGTGTATCAATACTGAGTCATTAATTGTAATCGATGCACCCTACAAATGTGAGATGTTAATCATAGGAGGAACGGCCCTACCAGGATATACTGTTGGTGGTACACTGGTCCAGTGTGAAGAACTTGGGTTCTTGAGCCAGACACCTGGATTCAAACCTTACCTGTCTCTACAGGTTATGTGTTCTTAGGCCGGCTATTCAAACTTTCCAAATCTCAGCTTTTTCATCCAAGTAAAATGGGTGTACTCCTAATAATATTTTACTCATCAGGTTGTAGGGATTCGAGGAGAAAAGACTTGTAAAATACTTAGCACAATATGTGGTACATAGGAACAGTTACATCAACGTTTGTTAGATATGGTTTTGCATATTAAAATACTCCTTCTGTTAAGTGCCTGCTATGTGAGAGTCTTAAATTGGGACTGTCATTCCAATGCCAGCGCTGGAGTCAGGTGTTAGGACTCCACTTGCCAGCGAAGGACACTGAGGCTCTAAGAGGCTCCATGTGTGTCTGGACCCACAAAGCCAGAGAGGCAGAAAACTCGGCTTGTCACCAGTTCCCTCTGAGACTGCAGCCAGGGCTCAAACCACTGTCTCGCTTCCTCTCTGCAGCTTCAGGTTCAAGTTCAGTTAATATGAAAGCTGAGAAGATGAGACTGGATTCCAGGAGGTGTCTGCAGAAGAGAGCATCTGGCAGGGATGTCAAAGTCCCCCAGACCCTTCCAGCTCAGCCCTGTCCCCTCCTTGCCCACCCCCTTCCCGCCCAGGACCTCAGAACTCAACCTCAGGAGACCCTGCCCTTCCCTCCTGCTGACCTTACAGTGGCTCTTTCCTTAGCAACTTCATTCCTATGCTCTGGCCCATGCCATACAGAATTTGCCTTAAACCCTGTTTGTTTGTTTGCCCTGGGCTGTCTCTGTGCTCAGCGAGCCACCAGCCTGCCTGGGTGGGCAGGGGAAGCAGACTGCAGCACAAACCCGGCCGCCAGCACTCAGGCATCTATTGATCCGAGACCTTAAACCATTCCCCAGATTTTATGAAAGCATTTATGTTTATCATTAAATAACCTTCAAAAGGTCGATGAACTTACTTTCCTTTTTTGGAGATTTTTAGATGCGTAATATAATAATGCTCTAACAACACTCAGTGTTTGTCTCTGAGTGAGCGCTCTTAACCCTGAAAGAAACGCTAAGAGAGGCCGCAGACAGAGCACGCAAGGTAGGAGCTGGAGACCAGAGGGGCTGGCAGCTTCTCCATCGTCACACAGCAAACCTCACCCTCTGAAACTCATCTCTCTCTCAACATTTCCAGGAAGGGGATGGAAACCACACCAATGAGGGTGATTTTAAATGGCACGGAACTGACCACTTTCAGGTTAACAGCCTTAGGGAAAAAAACGAGTGAATCAAAGTTGGATACGCTTTTAATAAATAGCAAGTAAAATTGTTAAGGTGGTACTGAAGCGGTGACAAAAATAGAAGGGTTTCTAAAATATCAGGTGCCAATGCAGCATCTTCTGTTCATACTTTTGATATCCATATCTTCCCCTTCTTAGGAATACTGGGCTAAATACAGTCCTCTGAGGTTCCTGTGGCAATAAGGTGGATGCTAGATGTTTAGTAGAAGCTGTAACAGACAGCCCTACTTCATGTGAACCCAGCTCTGGCACCATCAGACTCACTGGTCAACAGACCACCCCAGAAACATCAAGGAGAAAGACCCAGGGCCAAAAGGCAGTGGGCCTGCTCTGCATACCGCAGCAGTTCCCGAATCCCCTCTGTACTTGCGTCCACCTCTGCTCTCCAGCCTTTGATGACTTCCTGTCTCTTACCACAGCATCTTGCCTCCTCAGCCTGACTTTCCAACTTGCAACCCCATTTTACCTAATATTTATTGCCATTGCCACCAGGAATTTGCCCACCCTAACCCCCAAATCTCTTTCCAATTAGACCCCACCAAAGCCTCAGCTCTTCCTTGAAGCCTTTCTCAGGACCCAGCTGTCAGAGCCCCACAGGCACTTAGCAAAGGCCCACACAAGTAGACATTTAACTATGTTCTGTTGGGACTGCTCGCCAATGGCTTCCTGTGACTGGGGCACAGTGGGTCTCTCCCTTCCCTGAGGGGCTAGAGATGCCTGCAATGCATATCTCAGGATGGACACCAGAGGCTGGGAGTTGTTCCCTTTGGGCAGCTTCTTAGGAAGGTCTCTGGCCTGCCTTGGGTGGGTGCCCCTCTGCCCAGCTCCATGTTCTTACCTTCACGAAGGCCTAAGGGACACCCTGGGGTGGGCATCCCTGACCTTAAACAGGCTGGTCCCAGCTTCTGGTCTTGTGAGGACATACTCCCACCTTGCTTCCCTCCACCCAGCTTGGCATTCTTCTTCAGAGAACCTCCCAAGAGGAGACCCCAGAGAACCTTCCCTGCATACCCGGACCATGCCTTCTGCCTTGCCCCGCCTTCCGCATCAGGAAAATCCAAGTGCTCTGGGCTCTGGAGGCCCCTGGGGATACCAGTCCTGGCCGCCACTCTCCTCCCAACATTTGTGAAGGACACACAAGAGCTCAACCATTTCCAGGTGCACCTTGGGTCACCTTGGGTCTCTGTTTCCCAATAACCGTGCCATGAACAAGTCTTCTTGCCCCACAGCCCTCCCTAGCATCCTCAACAATGCCACATCCTATGTGGTGCTGGGACAGTACCCCTTACTTCACAGGAGCCCCAGATCCCAGGTGACCATGGGCCACCTCCACGGAGTCCACCACTGCTCTGGATATACATGCTTTCGCCCTCCTCACAAGTCACAAGCTGGAAGCACACACATTTTTCTTAAGTTTGTCTTTATTCTTAGCTTTCTATGTCCTTGGTTTCTCCAGTGAATTTTTTTTTTTTTTTTTTTTGGCTTCATGCCATGTGGGATCTTAGTTCCCCAACCAGGGATTGAACCAATGCCCCCTGCATTGGAAGCATAAAATCTTAACCACTGGATGGCCAGGGAAGTCCCATATCTTTATCATTTTGTCTCCAATGCTATTTTTAAAAAGATTTAAGGTATTGCCAATGTTTCAGAACAAAGAGATGTTATGTAAAAACATGGATTTCCAGTTTATCTTGAAAAGGTCTGGTAAGATCTTCCCAGAGGCAGCCACCTGCCTTGCCCCTGGATCCCAGTTCTCAACCCTTGAGAACTGCCTGAGTCTAACAATCCGTGCTTATCCTCCTATGGGTGGGGTGGGTCACTGGGTGAAGTCTTCCTGTGGTTTTTCACGTGGCAGATAAATTGCATTCCTGTACATACCCAGTGAAATAAACAAGTGGGTGGTCTCTGCTGATTTAATCATTTCCTGTTTTCCATTGTGTCCCGTAAGATGAACACATCAACCCTTAATTGTAGGTTCTGTTTTATTATACAATTTAAATATGGGAGGGGGGGCAATGTTGTAACTTGGCATGTGCCAAGGATGTAGTATGCACAGTGCCACACTAGAAAAGACACGGAGGGAGGGGGACAAACCCACAAAGTCACCCAACACAGAACGCTGTAAGTTTATAGACAGCAAATCCACCAAAAGCTGGTATCCAGGGTTATCTGTGGCCAATTCACCACCCACTCTCCCCATTCTCATCTTTTGTAAATACGGTACATTTTGGGGGATGGGGAGGGCTCATATGCTTTGGGGGAGGGGGCCAGGAGGGCTCATGTGGGTTGCAGAAGATCTCACCAAAAACAGTGTAGCAGGACCAGTCATATTCCATCAAATTTCAGAGCTGTTGTATCATATTAATGTGAGTTTATGTGAGAGACAGAATTGCACATTCCTCTTTTCATAAAAGAATCAGACACCCACTATCCATACCCACAGTGTATATCCATATAGGCGGGCACACTGAATATATTTTAAATAGCTGCATTTTATCATGCCCAATTCAACAAATTGGTACCGTGAACAATGGAAAATTTAACAAACTAAAAAGGGGAGATGGAAACATAAACTTTTCAACGTTCAACGCTCTCCGAGTGCTGCTAATGTTGTCACATGCCAAAACTAAAATTAAATAAATAAACCACAGGAGAGAGGTGGCTTTTCCTGTGAAGTCACAAAGGAAACGGTACTCTTTTCTTCCCTTTTTTTTTCCCCCTATAAAAGGCTCTCTCTCAAATCAAAGGTGTCAGACTTTGCTTTCTCTGGCTGGCATGATCCAGAATACGGCTGAGGAATGACAGATGTCGGCACCCAGCTGCAATGAAGCATGCTAAAGTTTCCGTCTAATCCACTTATTTCTCTGTAGTCACGTAAACCAAAACAAATGGGCAGGGCTTTACATTAGGAAGAAACCCCACAGCAGCAGGACTTTGTTGCATAATGCAGTCCACACGCCATCTTGGTATCACTTTCCCTCCGCAGGGAAGGCACCTTGCAGGGAGAACCGCTCGGAAGTGTGGCCCCCAAAGGGTCAATCGTGTGCCTTTCACACCGGGAGGGACAGGGTTTCCTCCAGAGAGGGAAGTTTAGGAGGAGAAGGGGGCGTCAGCTTGAAGGGAGGCCCTCCCGGGACCCAGGGCCAGGACCCACGTGCGCACACACTCACACACCAGCACGCTCCCAGGTTTTTTGAGCTGCTAAACTAAGATGATCAGTTTAATCACCAGCACCATCGTTTTCAACTACTTGAATAAATCCAGAGGAATTATACCCGGAGCCCGTGTGTAATTAAAGTGAGGGTTGTTAGACTCTTCATTTAATAAAACACTTGAAAAGAAAAGCCCTTGTAGGTTTAGCAATGCCACGGGGAGCGGAGGGTAAGCGAGCTCGGTGCGCCAGGCGCCAGCCCTGCCTCCTTCCAGCCTGCAGTGCGACCACCTCCTGAACCGGCTCCCCTCTCCGTCTTGTAAGGAGCGGGGCCAGGATCAGGAGTCGTGGGGCTCTGTCACCGCCAGCAGTCCCAACAGCTGCGAAGCACTCTTTCAGCACAAGTCACAAGAAGAGATGTGACGGATTTCGCCCATGGCAGAATGGCGTTCCGTTTCTGGCCCTTCAGGCAAAAACAGTAAAGGCAAAGAGGAAAATTTGAGATTTCCCCCCTTCAACTTCCCACAACAACCTCAGCAAAACCACATGACTCGCCTTCTACAATCTCCCTGGTGTGTTCACTGCTACTTTGGCAGGAAATCAGAATTACTGTTATATAAATTCCATCTGATGCCAGAGCGACCATCTGTGAGTAAAACTGCTTCACCTACGTCTGCCTGCAAAGCCACTCTCCCAGAGACAAGGGAGAAGGGGAAAAAAATTTGATTAATTTGCAGAATGCTTGTGATTTGCTCATATATTATTATAACTGCTCATCAGCACATGACAAATTCCCAGCCCTCGGTGCAGGCTCCCGTTCGGTTTCAGCAGTTTCTTGCGTCGGCACCTGACAGACTGCAGGGCCTCTAATGACTTTCAGATGCTTACAAACAGTAATTCTATCTTCAGAATAAAAAAGAAAAATCCGTAGGAAGAAAAGAGGAGCGAGTTCGTCTATTTCATTTCCTTCCTGTAGATCAACATGATTTAACTCTTAAGGGCGGCCGCAGCTCCAAGATGGGGCCTCCCAGGCCCCACCACGGCCGCCTGCGGAGACAAAGACCCCCGTTGCCCCGGCTCCAGCTCCCGGGGAAGGTGGGGGCTCAGCCCCGCTGGGCGCGCCCCGGTGCCCGGCGCCTCAGCCTGGCTCTCCCTCTGCCTTCTCCCTGTGCGCAGTGGAGTCCCTTTCATTTGTCCACTCCTAATGCCTTAATAACCTCTCGCATTCTCTGCAAACACATCTGCCTCATAACTGCACTTGGATTTCTGGTGTTCCCCCCTCCCCTTTGCTTTTAAAACTCTGATTATGCCTTCTGAAGCCCTGCCTCTGTGCTTGATTGCCTGTTTTAGATTAGAGATTTTAGCAAGGAGACAAAGACTTCAGAAAGCACATCAGTCCCACATATGAGGACCCACAGAAGGAAAAGCGATAAAACGCGATACACCATCTGTCCACAAACAATAACCTGCGTGTTTGGAGGCTCACAAATTATTTAGCATACAACCTTCCCAAATTACAGGAGCCTTGAAACAGAGCAGAGTCTGGGAGTGAGACCCTCTTTGATGTCCTTTGGTATTTCCCACCCCACATCCCCCTACCTCCAAATTGATTGCTAACAGTTGAGGAATGTCTCGGTGACAAGAAGATTTTTATTGTCAAGATCTCCCTATTACACGTGGCCTGGGACACGGACAGGGGCCGGCTCATCCCAGCCACAGACCTTCTGGGAGAATTGGACCAGATGCAGAGTCTGTCTCTCAGACGTAACTGCAGGGGGCTGGGCCACCAGGGAGGAAGAAGTGGTCTCCAGAGCAGACCCCACTCTTAACACAGAGAGAGCCTGATCGTCTCTGCCTGTTCTACAAACCAGTCAGCTGGTTGATTCACTGGGGAAAGATATTCTAGATTTTGTTCTGGAGGGATTTAGACTACATGCAGATGGATCTCCCACCCCACCTCCAGTTGTCTGCTCCTTGAGAGACATGTTGTTCCACCCTTCCTCACTCAGACTGTTCTGAGCAGCCACACCAACCCCAGGCCATAAATTCCTCGTAATAATTAGCCAGTATCTTTACTCACATTACAGAATTCCTTCTGAAGTGGTTGATTAAACTGGAAGGGAAAGAAGGACTGATCACTTTAAAAAAAAAAAAAGGCAGTTTTTGTTTCTAGCAGGTGCATTTTAATCAGATACTCCTTGCCCTTGTTTTAAGCCTGGGACCACGGATGCCATGCACGGGCTTTTCCATCACGTTTAACAGTCCTCACACAGCCCGAGGAGTAGGTCCTCTCATTTCACAGGTGCAGCAACCACGATGTGAAAGCAGTCAGCGATGTGCCCCGGTGAAGCAGGAAGTGGGCACCTAGTATCTGAAACCAAACGGTCCAAGTCCAGACCCCGCTTCTCTAAACCAGCAAAGATCCTGGCTTAAGGATGAGACCGGAGATGAAGCCACTTAGTGTCAATGATCCAACGGAATAGTTGATATGATTATTAGTAAACAGCCAAACATTTACTTTACAAATTGAAGCCTTTCCTGAGTCTCAAATAGATGCATCGTTAAGACTAGAGCTGAATGGGTACCAAATGTGGCTTCATTACCAAATTCATCTTAAGTTTAATTATCCAGGTTCTAGTCCCTTCCCCTGAACTTCCTCTCTAGAGTCTCCTGCCCACTCCAGGGGCCCTGACCTCCCCCTCAATGGCAGGACTTGGTCCACATGTGAACTGTCTTCCCTGCTCAGAGGCTCCCTGAGGACAGTGGCCCAGCCTTGTGGGTATCTGTCTCCAGCCCATCTCTGACAAAACCCTGCACGTAGTAGGTGGCCAGCAAGTAAGTACCTATTGTTAGCTTTCTGGAGATGCCTCAAGATGTCCACCACCACAGGGCTCTGAATTGTAACATGTTTCTCAGAGTCCCCTAACCTGATATCAATTAAGGCAGTGTTTACCCACACACAGCTTGGCTGAAATTATGGGGGGAGGAAGGAAGCCGGGGAATCTCACTTGCATTCAAACAACCAGATGTTTATTTTATTTTTTAAAATACATGATGCCAAACGACAAGCCACAGTGGAATATTCACTTTCTGGTCTTGAGCAGGAAATCCTCATTCTGTACCTTGCAGCCCCAACTAACAAGCATGTGTGCCCATTTTCCTTTTCCCCCATCACTGCTGTCATTCTCTCCTCTTGCACATGCATCACCCTCTGTGATTGGCTGAGAAACTCCACACCCACCAACCACGTTTTGCATGGGGAAGTCAGGGCTACAGGTGACCCCAACAGTTCCTGCCGGTCACTCTGAGCACAGCCCATCCATGCACCATCCCAAGGCCCTGGCTGTCTTCCTTTTAGAGGAAATCTCCAAATTTCTATTTCATGTCTGATGACCACCTTGTCACAATAACCAATCTGTAAACCTACCCAAAGAATTGAACTTCCAAATGCCACTCCTCCTCCAAAAAATGACTCAGAAAACCAGAAAAGGAAGGAAAAGATGAGGGTCTCCTAAAGGAAGTGGTTTCTGGCTGGGGGGTAAGTTGCCCCTCATGCTATCACCACCCCCTCCTCTCTCTCTCTCACACACATGCTCTCGGTGTCTCAGCACTACCCATGTGCTGGAGATAGTATAAGGATCATCATCTCGCTGAATCCTCAAAATGACGGGATGGTATCAAGCAGTCAGTCAAAGCCCAGACTCACTGCAAACACATGCAGACAGGGTAGAGGAACCAGCAGAGCCAGATGTGGGAGGCAGGCAGCCTGACCCCAGCACTTGGCTGCCTGGCCTTTGAGCGACGTGCTCCCCACAGCTGTAAGCCTCCATTTCTTCATCTGTCAGAGGGGCTCACCTGGGGGTGGCAAGGTCCACCTGGTGACACCCACCAGAGTTTAGCACAGACGTTGCTGACTGCTATGACCGTAAATGTCAGCTGCTGATCCTTGGCAGAGGCCAGGTCCCTGAAGTTTCTGTCTGCCTTCTCTCCAGCCCATGTCCCCTGGGATGACACATCTCCAGCAGAAGGTGGCTGGAGGTGGGGCGGCCAGGGCTGTGCAGTGTCTGATGACCTGCTCTTAGCCCCAGCACGGGGGGTTCCCTGGGACTAGAGCCACCGCTGGCCCTGGAAACACCGTCACTCCACTGCCTCTCAGGCATGCACTTCTCTTAAATGAAATACTGCAGTCCATCAGGATGAAGTGGGGGTTTCTGAAGCTGCAGTAAGAAAATTAAAGAGACTAAGTCAAAGCATTTTATGCACGTGGGATAACTGCCTTTTGATATAGCTTTTTACTACACATTTGGTGTTATGGATCCATAACAGATAAAAGTGTATCGTGGAATATATAAAAGTGCCAACAATTGTCAATATGCATTCACACGCCGTAGTAAGAATATTCTATAAAATACTCTCAAAATATGATGGATGTGCGTAACTGAGTGATGCCGCTAATGAAAACTTGGAGAAAGTACATCTTAAGCCCCGAGGAGGCTTATGAGACACAACAGACCGAACTCAGCTGACATTTAAAAAAGTCCCTTGATACTCAGAACAAAGAGTCCTCAAGCATACACTTTCCCCATAGCAAGGACTCAAAACACATAGAAAAATGAAATAAATAAAATCTGAAGTCTAGCTTCTGGTGACAGGAAGGAGCACTCTGGGTAGTTGAGAGATAAGCCATAGCAGATGCGGACCTTGGTTCTCTGGACACACGCAAGGTCCCCGTGCAGACAGGCACGGGAGGCAAGCGGGGGCTGAAACGGTGTGGGCTCAGCCCGCCCATCTGTGATCTATATGCCTCTGGGCATCTACTCCTCAGGATGAATTTTAGGCTCCAGCTTCGTTGTTTTGCTGCCTTCACTTTTCCTGGCAGCCATAAACACATTGTTATGCTCTCAAAAATAAATAAATAAATAAAGTAAAACATTACCAGCTTCCTATACACATAATAAAATCAATCTTCTGCCTCTAGTACGTTAAATGAAATAGCATGTCCCCAGAAAATACATAATAGTCAGTGTCTACAAGAATCATGCCAATAAAAGTAAAAATAAAAAATCCAAAGGTCAGAATAAAGCACTAAGCCTTTCCTACAAAAACACAGATAAATATTTGCATGCATTCTACATAGCCTGTGTCCTGAAAGTGCCTCTATCAAGATGTATTCTAGAATTCCTAATCTATGGTGCCTTTTTCCGATAGTTTGTTTATGAAGTCAGTCTTCCTATTTCCCCGAGATATAGACATTACACACAGCGACAGTAAATAGACCTTTTTAATTGAGCTGATAGGTTGAAAGTGAACGTGTCCTTGAATTTACACTGAAAGATAGACAGTGATTATAAGAAGGGATTAAGCCACCGACTTCCCTTTTGTATGACAAGGATTTTATCAACAGACATATTTAAGCAAATAGTGCCAAATAAGGTGAACGCTGCATTAAAGGACAGACTCAGCTATGGGCTGCAACATGCCCCTGGCCGCCCTTCCCTTCTTGGGGAGAAGGGAGCCTGCCAGTGAGAGCTCAAATTCATCAAAGTTCAGATGTGACTGGCTTCTTGCAGGCTGAGTGTGGGAATGTGGCAATCTGCAATTTATTTAATTTTAATTCAATTTTGTTTCACATCCTGTTTTGCAAGTCAGCAAGATGGGCTAGGTTTGCCAAAAAGGGGGTGAAATAAGGAAGGGAAGGCAGTTTCCCGCGTGCATGTATTAGCAGCCCAGCGTTTGCCTGGCTGGCCTGGGAGCCTCTCCCAGCACTGGCTGCTCCGTGTTCGCGGGGAGCCTGTCTTGCCCACAGTAGCACAGACTCACTATCTCCCCGCTGAAGGGCCTATTTGTCTGCTTTAAGTGAAATCACTCAATTCTCAAAAGTCAGTGGAGGACTTTAGAAGGGGGAGGGTTCGGATAGGCTACTCCAAATAAGTTCCATTAATCAAAAGACACAGTGTAATGTAACTAATATTTTACAATTAGGGGAGACAAGATGGAACTAAAAGCCATCTATCTCTCTTATACCACATGATCATCGATTCATAATCGGAGACTGAGAGTTGCACAAAGATGCATTTACTGGATGGGGGGAGCGGGGGGAGGGTCGGTCTGAGCCGAGATAATGAACACGATGAGAGAGCGCGACGCTGAAGGCTGAGGAGAGATGACAGAGGGGCTCAATGCTGACGGATGACATGAAGACGCGCAGGTACCTGACAGACCGCGAGCTTCGCTCCCTCCCAGGCATTATGATCCTCTGTTATCCCCCGGCAAGGGAGTCAGAGGGGAGAGGGGTGGCCCAGCCCAGGTGAGCACCAGTTTGTGGGGCTGTGGTTTCCATTGTTGGTGCCCCTGGGCGCAAGGGGATGAAGGGGACGCTAGCTCCATCTGTTTTGTAATAAAATTCCTAAATCTTCAAAGTGAGTCATTTTTTTTCTTTCACTGCCACCTTCAGGAAAAATTAAAAAAAAAAAAAAAGAGTTGGCCCTTTCCAAAAAAACGGGGGCAGTCCCTGGGAGTTGGGGGCTGCTGGCTGCTGCAGAAGAGCTGGCTACAGATCCCTCCCCCTCCCAGCGACCCTCCCCAGGGCTGGGAGGGGGACACGAGTCTGCAGGAGCAGCGAGGCAGAGCCAGAGACAGGAGAGGAGGGGAGGGGAGGTTGGTGGGCCCCTGCACTGGCCAGGGGACAGGGTTCTGAGCCCCACTGGGGAGGAACTTCCTCTTCTGGCCTTCGTCCCACGACGCAGGAGCCCGGCCCGGGGTCAGGATCCTGACCCACCCGCCTCTACCTGCCCCATTATTTGCTTGTAAAGATACAGATGGCCTCACGCAAATGCTCATGTAGCGTGTCTTTCGAACAAAGAAAAACAAATGATGTTCTGGGCGGCAGAGTAACTTGGGAACTCTGCAAGATGGCAGGACAGGACCGTGGGGCAGGTGGCGGGTGGCAGGGCGTCTGCAGGGGATGGAGGTCAGGGAGGCCCTGGAGGGGCCCCGTCCCCACCCCCTTGGCGGCGCTTGTGCGGCACCCATTCTTTAACACCCGATACCATCACGACCAATTATGTAATATGGACAAATCCCAGACTGAAGCCCGAGGCCCAGAGAAGCCGTGATTGGTTTTCAGTGTTTATTTTTCAGACCCCTCACTTGGCTACCACACCGGCCCTCCACTCTGTTGCAAGGAGCCAAACCGGATGGGGATCCTAGAGCGTGATTTCCCCACAAATCAGCGGGGATTCTCTTGTGTACGAGCCTGTGTGTACACACCAGACACACACAAATAAAAACACTCCCCAGTCGTAAGAGCCCCCAGATGTCTGGGCGTCTCTGCCCAACTGGCATCTCCAGCAGCTCTGACAGGGCAACCAGGCAGACAGGTGAGGACACTCCTAAGAGGCTCAAGGCTCGTCCCCAAGCCCCCATCTCGCTGTCCTCGCATCCCCGGGGGAGGCGGGGGAAGCCTGGGAAACAGATGCCGTGGGACCTCAGATTATCACAGAGGGCTGCACTGGTACCCTCTTGGTGCTCTACCCAATTCTTTGTGAGAGTCTGGGAAAGCCCCCCAAAGTTATCTAGTGGTACCAACGGTAAGAGGGTTCGGGGAATACAAGACAGGTGACCAGCCCAATCTGGTAGCTTTGAGAGGGCAAAGGTGTTTAAATAAAGTCAATTTGTGTGGCCTGAGTAGCTGTAAGGGAGATACCCACCACCACCGCCCCCACTCCCTCACTAAACCCCCTGGAAGCTTCACTGAAACCATAAATGGCCCCAGCCACAAACGGGGAGCAGCTGTGCCTGCCCTCCGCGGCTGGGTGAGGCCGCCTCGCTGGGCAGTGGGGTCAGGTTTCGGATGCTGCATGGCTCTCCCCTACAAGCCACCAGCCCCTATGAAGTCATCCTGTGATGGTCAACAGCCCTCTCCCTTGCCTGAACTAAAGATTGCCTGGTTTACATGCAGACCCTTTAATGCAAAACAACTGAACCAAGCCCTGGCTGGATAAAATAAAGCATGAAAGCAAGCCAAAGCCAAGCCTTTAAAATGAAGTTCCAGGAATACAGTCTGTGCATGTGGTTTTAACCTCTCCATCGCCAGGATTTTGCCCTTAAGCAGAAAGGAGAACTGAACATTTTCAGGTAGAATGAACATATCTCCCATTAATCCATGGAAATTAAATTTATTGTCTTTGGAAGTGGTCTCTGCACTGATACTTCCACACACATGTGGATCCCGCTAGGTTTTGGTTGGACACATGGTGCTTTTATTTGTGGTTTGATCAAATGCAGGACAGGGAAGATATATAATGTTCCAAGAGGATTTCTAAAGTGAGATATTCCCCAGGGGGAAATATACATGTAACATGCTATGAGCTTGTCTTAATGAATCAAAAAAAAAAAAAACCAGAAAAGCAGTGTTAAAGGTATGAACTCTTAAGTTGAATGAGATGTGAATAAAGGCCTGAATTCCATGCTTTAATTAACCCAGCTATGTCCATTAACAGGAAGCGTTAGTGCAATGCATCCAAGGTACAGCTCCTCTTCTTGCAGGAGTTTGGGGAGCTAGGGGACCAGCGTGGAGCAGGCGGTCATTAAGTAGACTGTTTCATCTTCCAACGGTTCTAGAAATTCCAGTCTTCAGTGAGTATGTGTTGTGACCACATGCTTCTTTGAATCCTTCCTTAGAAAGGTCATATCTTTGCAAAGATATTTAGTGAGCAATTCCATTCGTCTTTTTACAGAGACATCCAGTTTTCAACTCCAAATGCTAACCCCGAGAACACGAAAGGAGATCAGAGAATATTGAGAGGAAAAGAGCAAAGACTCTGCTCAACTCCCCCCCCACCCCCAGTCCCAGACTAGGTGGGCTGGCAGCCACTAAAAATTAAATAGCAGAGGTTTTCAAAATGAAAACAGAACATTTCCACAATTATAAAAACAGCTCTAACACTCTAATACCCCTTGAACTCCAAACAAATTATTTGGGAGGATATTAAGCCTGGAAGGTCTTTCAAATTTCTTATTAGAATGGAGATTACTTACAGCTTGTGGCCAAATCACATACAATTTGACCCAATTCTTTTCCACCCTTTCACATCATTTGATATTAGGCAGAAACTATTGTTCCAATGCTGAAATTCATTATCCTCTCCTGCAGCCAAGGCCGGGCTGGGAAAATTCCCCGAGACCTGGCTTTCACCATTTTATTGTATTCATAAAGATGGTCTTTTCCGCCACCTAGAGGACAGATGGAGGCATGGCATGTGAGTCACCCGGAGGAAAATTAAATACAGCTGAATAATTGAATGAGAGGGCAAGTTGAATCAGGGGTCACCATCTGTTTGACTAGAATTGTTGGCACATTTCAGCTAAGCCTCGCGCGCGTCGTAAACATGCTTACAGTTATCATAGCTCGCATTGCCCTAAAATAAAAGAAAATTGGTCCTAAAATAAGCCTGAACTAATTAAACATATACCATCTTGTCGTCATGGAGACCAGAGTGAAGGTCACCGGTTTCTCATGGCATTCAGGAGGGTGTTGGTGCCAAAAGAGACAGGTGATTCTCTCAACTCCTGGGGAGAGGGCATCACAGAGGCTGGAGGTGCTGCCCGAAGGCGGCCAGAGGGAAAGAGGTGCCACCACCCCGACCCCACCGCCACTCTCCGCGGGGCCGCGGGGGAGGCAGAGAGGGAAAGCAGGGAAGAAAGACACCATCTTTGCAGACCCCAGAAGCAGCGCCGGGAGGGACCCTAGGTGCGCCCTGCCAATGTTACTTAACGTTATGCCCAATTGGCGCGTTTGCCCCTGGGGGTGGGGGTGGGGAAGGCATCTTTCCAAAGAAATGGGTGTCATTTCTGAATCGTATCCCTCTGCCAGCTCATCTGAGAGCTGGTCGTTTCCCAAGAATCTAGATGGGGCTGGTTCGCTTGCCTGTGTGAATTATACGGTGCTTTGCGTGTGCACACAACCACCACAAATGTATATTTTGGGAGAGGGACCAGTTCGGATTGTACATCTTGTGATTCCTCTGAGTAGATCACTCCCACCTCGAGGAAACACACACCAGTCCTAATGGCCTTGGCACACAGTGGGTTTACCCTGGGGACAACTGGGGACAGGCTTACACAAACCCCAACCTTGGGCTCAGGAGCTGGGGGTCCAGGACCAAGCTGACACCACCGGTCTGGGGGTTTGGAGAGGCGGCTTTTCTGCCCCGGGGCCCTCAAGCCCCTCCCTGTCCCCTTCCCCGCTGCCCACCCGCCCACTATGCTGCGAGTGTCCAGCGTTTCCCCTTCCAGTTCTCGCTGCCCATTATGCACAAATCACTTAGAAAAGACACAGTGGAGTGACCCCAACTTCAGGAAACATCCTCGGGGACACAATTAGCGTCTGTTGTATCCCACGTTGGCTGGGCTGACACCATCGCGGCCTCCAGAGGCGCTGTTCTCTCTCACACAGCGGAGACACTACGGGGCGGGGGGTACCCAGAGACCAGAGCATGGACAGGAGGGCTCAAGCCACTCTGCTCCTAAGTAATTAGGACGCATCAAATGAGGCTGGTTTGCACCAGTCTCCCGCCTCATAAACGAGCCTGCAGTCTGGCTTCCCGGAGTCCACATTAGGACAATGGGCAAGAGAGATAAAAGAAAATTCCCAACACCGTCTACCCCCTGGGCTGGTGGCGTGCTAAGAGCTGGAGGAAGGACCTTGGGCCCTGGGGTGCTTCCAGGCCAACATCCCAGCATCATCCCAGCTCCATCATCCAGCAAAAGCAGGTCGGGGACACTGAGGAAGGATTCATTCCACTATGTTCCAAGAGGTCTCTCTGTCACTGCATTTTCTGCTGCGGACCCCCCCAGCTTTGCCAGCTCATATACCCCCTCCACCAGAAAGCCCTCTGTGATGTTTCACAACCACCATGCTCCTCTCCCTCCACCGTGAGCACTCAGGCTGTGTCCCAGTTGCCTGTTTCTCACACTTTCATTCCCAGCTCTGCCTGAAGCCTGGCAAATCAAGACCCCCTCCAGAGGTTACTTACTTTGCCAGGTGCCATCTGAACAGTGAGCCACTCCATGGGTCTCAATATCAAAAACAGATTTTCCGTATATACAGAGGATCTCAGACCAAGCAGGATTCCCCCTCGAGTGCAGCCAAACAGGCTGGGCTGTTGCAGGGCTTGGGAAGATGTCCAGGTGTGAGGGTGGGAAGAGGGAGTGTTCTTGGGGTGGGTGAAAGGCACACCCGGGAGGTGCTCTGTAACAACCGTAAATGATGATTGGAGGCTGGAGGGTAGATGATCGGTCAGTAGAGGGTAGACTCTGCCCATCGGTCCCTGCCTCTCCCTTCCTTGTTCCTGTTGTGACATCCAGGAACCAAGAGGGTCCCCCTGTCCAGACCTGCCAGAATTTTCTCTATTCAGCCTGACTCCTCTTCAGCTGTGCCACCCACTCCTGCCCTGTCCTGTGCCCCTGCCCCTCCCTGCCTCCTGCAGGGGCCTGGGCCTTGGCCAGGATGCAGAGTGGAGACAGGGACCTTGGGTAAACTGAGCCCTGGTTACCAAGTGACAAGGAACCCCATCACCTGTGCACCAAGCTCCTGATGTCGGTTGGGGGAAGAGGGGCTGGGTAGAGACCCCAGCCCTGAAAGGGCAGTAGCTGCCCAGCTTAGGCTGCCCACTGCCTTGCAGCAAAACAGACTGAGGGTTGCAATACCTCTAAATTTTCCAGAGGAGCCAGAAATGCAGATTTGTATGTGAAATCCCTTGAGTTTTAAATGTTAACTACCAATTCCAGGCTTTCAGAGGCTCTGTGGGGGCCAAGCCGCCGGGGTGTGCAGACTGTCGGGAGCCAACACACCTGCCTGTAACCCTCCTACTGGAGCTGCGGGCAGGGCCTCTGAGCCCTGGCCGTGACACTCGGCCACACCCGCACACCCCCACCCTGCTGGCTCACACCCAGGGCCCCGGCAGAACACCCCAACCGCCGCCCCCTCTGTGCACGAGGCACGCACCAAAGGGGCAACTTCCGAGGGAGTAAAGCAGCCTGGAGCCCCTCGGGCCTCCTGTGGGCTCTGCTCCTGGCCCCACACTGAGGGGCTCCTGGTGTCCACCCACAGGCCCTGTTTCTGCCGCAGCCAAGGACACCCACCACCAGCCTCCTTCCTTTGCCCCAGGCGTCTCCTCAATAAGTCAGCGGCAGGCACTAGCTCTGCCCTCTGTTCCTTCCGAGATTATCATGGAGCCGCAGGAAAGGGGAAGGCACTATTGGTAATCCACCTCGCAGATGGATTAACTTTCAAAAATAAAACATCAGGCTGGTGCCTGGATAAGCGCTTGGAGAGGGATTTAGGGCTCAACTCCCCCTCCCCTCTTCTTCTAGGGGACCACCTGTTGCCAGGGAAGGGAACCGCTCCCACCCACCAGGAGATCAGTGCTAAAGGGGGCCACGGGGAGCTGCTGTGATCACTACATGCCCCTCCCTCATTCTGAATGAAGATTTAATTGATGGATTGCTGGAGAGCAGAAAGCAAAAATACTCTCAGATGTAGGGGAGGTTGAGGGGAGACCAAGGAGCCCAGGAACCTGGGAGAAATTCCAGAAGAGCAGGCCCCGCCCCAGGCCCTATTACACCCTCCAGGCTTTGGCACTGAGAGCTCATTCCCTTTGCCCTGTGTTTACAACTCAGCAGAGAGTCACCTGGCAGGGGGAAGGGAGACAGGGCCCTGATACAGTACGCATTCCCAGGCTCTCCGCATCAGCTACCGCCCTGGGGAGGCGGTGGAATTCAGGATCCTAAGCCCTGGGATGATTCTTAGCTCAGTCAGGTGGGGCACACACTGATGTCTCCCAGTGCCCACCCCCTGCCCAAGGGTTCAGCAGCTATGGCAAAGCCTGGGGTCGCAGCTCTGCTCCGGACCTGCAGTTGAAATGCACCGGGTTTCTTATCTCAGGTTCCCACAGTCACCCGTGCTGTGAGCTGAACTGAACACTCAGCTGGGCCTGGTGGCTCCTCCCTGAGAGGTGATGTGATGTGATGTGCGTGGGTGCTCAGTCACTAGATCACGTCTACTCTTTGCAACCCCATGGACTGTAGCCTGCCAGGCTCCTCTGTTCATGGAATTTTTCAGGCAAGAATACCGGAGTGGGTTGCCATTTCCTGCTCCAGGGCATCTTCCTGACCCAGGGATCAAACCCAAGTCTGCTGCTGCTCCTGCATTGGCAGGTGGATTCTTTACCACTGAGCCACCTGGGAAGTCCCGTGATGTGATGTATGAAGGGCCACCCCGGGGTGGGGAGACCCAGCCTTGAGCACAGTTGTCCCCATGTCTAGAGTCAAGGGCTGGACAGCTCTCCTTTCAGCTCTGGCCTCTGATCAATGCTAAGATGGAGGCCTCGGGAGGGAAACCTTGTGGGTCATGAGCCTCTCTGACAGCTGCCAGGGTCCCTGAGACCCTGGAGCCAAGCCTGTACCCACATCCTGAGCACCTCACATTCATCACTGGAAACTGGCCCACCTTTTTGCAGAGGAAAGCTGTTACCCTTGTGAGGCCCCCAAAGACACCTTCCCCTGGCTTCTCTCTGTCGTTGTTAATTCTTTCTAGATGCTTTCTAGATGCTCTAGATGGTCGTTGTTGATTCTTTCTAGATGCCCCAGATGGTCGTGGTTAATTCTTTCTAGATGCTCCACATACTGCTCTTTTGTGGACATGTCTGGCCCAGGCTGATTTCTCACTTTAGGCCCTCTTGACACATTTTGTTTTTTAGATAGAAACTCCCACTGAACGCTCACGGTTGTGATGTTCTCCACTGCTTCAGGGAGAGGTCTCTAAACTCTGCCTCCTCCATTCCCAGGGGAGAAAACGCTGCGATTCAAGGTGATGCTGGAGGAGGCCGTGCTCCCACCCTGAGTCCTGCGCCCAGAGGAAACGAGAACGCCAGGCCTTCTCCAAGGGCTCTTGCTCCCACTCAGGATTCACCAAATCCCCCCAGACCTGAGAGGATGGTCCACACGGGTGGCCCTGACTTAGATCCAGGCTGAGTGCCGAAGTCCTCAGGGGACTTTTAAAAGGAAGACAAAAATTCACATTTGACGGGGAAGTTTGGTTGCCTCAGTCCCTGCCGTCATACACAGTTCACAAAACGTGCAGCTCCCACGGGTCAGGCTCAGACAGGCCCTGGAGGAGGTCAGTGTGCTGCCAGCTTTCCCTGCCCCCAGAGAAGCTGTTCCCACTGAGACTCCAGGCCGGGAGCCACGGCCCATGTTGGAGAGACTGGACGCCCTCCCCACAGCAGACTGGGCTAAGATGGGGGTGCATGACCACCACAGCCAGTGTGGAGGCCAGAGGGTCTCCAGAGGGACCCCTCTGGAGAGGTGAGGGACCGGGGCCCCGTCCTCGCAGCCTGGCAGTTTGCTCTGTAGGTTCATCACAGGCTGACAGGAGGCCTTAAGAGGCCAAATTGACAGGACCAGGTAACACCTGCACGCGGGTCACCGAGCTGCTGAGACCATGAAGCGGCCAGTCCCCACTAACCATGAGAACAAAAACTGGGCCCACAGAAGCCCAGTCTCCCCCAGTACCAGCCGGGTGTCTGACTTCTCCACAGACCCAGCCTCCCACGGCGGCCCCACAGTAACCGAGGTAACCCAATGGTTACTGATCAGTGTTTACTGTAATTGGGCTCCTAATGCCTAAGAAAGTTTTTCTAGAAGCTTCCAAACTTTCTTCAGTTGTAGAGAAAGCATCAGGTCTCCCATAGAGAAACCCTGCCCCCCGAAAACTGCCCCCCTTTGTCACAAGAGAAACTTCCAAGAAGAGACTTCCATTTCAGTCCTTGTTAAAGGGCTTCCTGCAAGAAGTTCCTCAAAAATATATTAAAAAATCATATTAAAATCATTTTCATAAAATGTGTGTTGAGAAAAGACAAGTTTAATTCTCAAAGGCTCCATTATTGAAGCAAAAATTAATATTTGCACTGTTTCTAAATTGGAATAAAATTGCAAAGATGCAAACACCATCCTATATCATAATCTATAAACCAGTCACAAATGTTAAATCAACTGTAAAAATGATTTAAAATCTACTTGAATAATTTTATTAAACTGATTTAAAATCATATTTTTTGCTACCTTCATTATTAACTGCATCTCCCGCAACAATGGGATTATAATGGATTTTTGCAAATACAGATATTTTCCCAAATAATGCTGTTGATGTAAAGACCCCCCATCTCCTGGTGGGCATGCTTCCTGGCATGCAAGGAGAGGTGGAAGCCACATGGACTTGACAGGTGGAAGCCACATTATTTCCTGATCCACAAATTGCCATGGAGTCTAACCAGAACACAGAAGACTTTATGCACAAGGGTTCAAGTTCATATTAAGGCACAGAAGAGACAAGGACACCATTTTTGGAGAGCTCACAAAAGAATGCCTCCAAAGACACCAAGGGCTGCGAATTTCTCAGTCACAGTGTCAGAGTTTAAAAGCCAGCGCCTTTCTGTGTGAGAGCTTGCTACTGAACATGCACGTCATGCAGGGAGAGGCTCCCAGAGGACCGTCCTCTCTCCAGCCCTGAAAATGCTCCCTCTGGGTGCAGAGCGGCAAGGCTGGGGAGGTCGACCAATGCCCCATCCTTCCTGTGGGTGCCAGGACACGCACAACTCAGAGGGCTCTCACTGCTCTTCCCTCTGCAAGTCAAGTGAAAACAAACAGAACTCTAGCAGAGAATGTAGCCAAGAACCTGTCTGGTCTCCCTGGAGCCCTCTTCAAGGCTTCTCACTGGCTATAGAAACCTGCTTCGGGTCCATCAGTGGGGGCGGTCTTAGGCTCACTTGAGAGAGCAAACTCCATACCAAGTCCTTTGGCTTATCTCCACACAGAAATGGGGCTTCCCTGAGAGCTCAGTTGGTAAAGAATCCGCCTGCAATGCAGGAGACCCCAGTTTGATTTCTGGGTTGGAAAGATCCACTGGAGAAGGGATAGGCTACCCACTCCAGTATTCCTGGCCTTCCCTTGTGGCTCAGCTGGTAAAGAATCTGCCTGCAATATGGGAGACCTGGGTTCGATCTCTGTATTGGGAAGATCCCCTGGAGAAGAGAAGGGCTACTCACTCCAGTATTGTGGCCTGGAGAATTCCATAAACTGTATAGTCCATGGGGTCCCAAAGAGTCGGACACGAATGAGCGACTTTCACTTTCCCACACAGAAACAGAGATGAGCAGCCCCTATCCCAATAAAAATCTCTGCACAGGGGTCTGGGGGCACCCAGAGTCTCAGTGCATCTCCAGTTCCCCAGATGTGGGACAAAAAGACCCCAGGACTAATAGGGGATGCCATACAGATGCTATTGGAAGTAAAGCTGTAAGAGGAAAACTAAGTCCCAGGAAGCATTGGATTGTCATCTGCATCACTTAGGGAGCCCTGAAAGCACAGCCTTCCAGCCACCTTCAGCTGCTGTGGTTTCTCAGGGGTAGGGGTTTGGCAGGGCAGAAAGGCAGGCAGGGGGCCCATCCCAGTGCCCAGCAGGCACCTACCATCTCCTCCTGTGCCCTGAGCATGGCTGGTCTGAGCTCCCTGTCTCCTAGTCCCAGGCTCTAAACACTCCTGTCTGCCTCCCAAGAGCACAGCTGTGGCACACGAGGCTTTGGCCACCTCTCTTCCTGGCCAGCAGGCAGGACAAGCAGGAAGTATCTGAGAGCTCACGTCCCCAGAAGGTGTCCTCACCCCATGGTGGGCCGCGACCTGGAAGGCCCCCTCCCCCGGGTGGCTTGAAGGAGTGTTTGCCCAAAGCTCCAGCAGACCCCAGGCTCTGTTCTCTTCCCTACAAGTAGCCAGCCCACACCACGCAAATCCTTCAACAGGATCTGATTCCGGAGAAACCTCCATGAGAGAGGGAAAGCAGAATTCCAGAGGAGAGGAGTCCTCCGCTAGACATGAATGGCAACCACTTTTTTAAAATTTAATCCTTATTTTATACTGGAGAATAGCTGATTTACAAAGCTGTGTTAATTTCAGGTGTATAGCAAAGTGATTCAGTTATACATATCCATGTATCTATTTTTTTTCAGATGCTTTACCCATAGAAGTTATTACAGAGTATTGAGTAGAGTTCCCTGTGCCATAATACTAGTCCTGGTTGATTATCTGTTTTATATATATTACTGTGTATATGTTGGAGATGGGAATACCAGACCACCTTACCTGCCTCCTGAGAAACCTGTACTCAGGTCAAGAAGCAACAGTTAGAACCAGATATGGAACAACAGACTGGTTCCAAATAGGGAAAAGAGTATGTCAAAGTTGTACACTGTCACCCTGCTTATTTAACTTATATGTAGAGTATATCATGAGAAATGCTGGGCTGGATGAAGCACAAGCTGGAATTAAGATTTCTGGGAGAAATATCAATAATCTCAGATACACAGATGACACCACCCTTATGGCAGAAAGCAAAGAGGAACTAAAGAGCCTCTTGATGAAAGTGAAAGAGGAAAGTGAAAAAGTTGACTTAAAGCTTAACATGCAGAAAATGAAGATCATGGCATCTGGTCCCATCACTTCATGGCAAATAGATGTGGAAACAATGGAAACAGTGAGAGACTTTATTTTGAGGAGCTCCAAAATCACTGCAGATGGTGACTTCAGCCAAGAAATTAAAAGATGCTTGCTTTGGAAGAAAAGCTATGACCGACCTAGAGAGCATATTAAAAAGCAGAGACATTACTTTGCTGACAAAGGTCCATCTACTCAAAGCTTTGGTTTTTCCAGTAGTCATATATGGATGTGAGAGTTGGACTATAAAGAAAGCTGAGTACCGAAGAATTGATGATTTTGAACTGTGGTGTTGGAGAAGACTCTTGAGAGTCCCTTGGACTGCAAGGAGACTAAACTAGTCAATCCTAAAAGAAATCAGTCCTGAATATTTATTGAAAGGACTGATGCTGAAGCTGAAACTCCAGTACTTTGGCCACTTGGATGCAAAGAACTGACTCACTAGAAAAGACCCTATTGCTGGGAAAGATTGAAGGCAGGAGGAGAAGGGGACAACAGAGGATGAGATGGTTGGATGGCATCACTAACTCAATGGACATGAGTTTAAGCAAGCTCCAGGTGTTGGTGATGGACAGGGAAGCCTGGTGTGCTGCAGTCCATGGGGTTGCAAAGAGTTGGAAACAATTGAGCGACTGAACTGAACGGAACTGAACTGCATATGCCAGTGGCATCCACTTTTGCCTGACACTTTGCCCACTCCCTCTCCATCCCCAAGTGGCCCACAGACATTGACAGCAGCACCACCCCAGACCTCAGCTCTTCCCGGAATTGCATGAAGCCCATTCTGCCTAAGGAGTGGCATCTCCTGTCAGAGCTCCACCTCCAGGCCCTGAAACCCTCTAACCACCACCCTGCCAGCCCACTTCTCTCAGATAAATATTTCAGAGCGCTTCATCTCTGAAACACAATATCTGCCTCTTCGAGATGTCACATGACCTTTCACATCATTTCCCCCAAAAGTTAATTTCTGTGATGAATGCAATATACTCAAACCCATAAATCTGACTGTCTGAAGGATTCAAATTAGGAATTATTGACAGCTGATGGAACCCAAGTGCAGAGACGAAGCAGGTTTTCTCATCTGTCCATCTAGACGTTGGGATGTGTATTGATTAAAATATGACGCTCTACAGAACCCAACATAAATCTAAATTCTATTAGATTAACACGAGCATTCAATTAACATAAAATGACAACGCAGGAGAAAGGGGCTGCATGTCGGTCACCAGTAATATTTTAGCCATAAACACGGGGAAACTAAAATCGGGAGGTGTGTCTGTCAGGCCAGAGGTGCTGAGTGGGGCGGCAGGTGAGCCCAGAAGCAGGAGGCGGTGGGCACAGCGGCCTCGGCCAGAGAGACAAAGAGGGGGCAAGGCCGACATCCGCTGTGTCTGGGCCTGCCAGGCAGCCGGGGCAAGGGTGCTGCTCTGTGGCCCACTGCAAACCCCGGCGGGGAGCCCAGGCTGCAAGAGTAAGCTTCTCAGATACACAGAGGACACCTTGGCTGCACTCAGGACCCAAGTCGGGGGCATCAGGAGTCGTCCCCAGCGGAGGGGAAGGAAGATTTGAAAATAAACTGCAAGGTGAGTATTTGAGTAGCTAAGAGGAAGACCACACAGAACAGCAATGAAAGAAGCGTGATGTTGGCAGCGCCTCAGAAGCGGCTCCAGGCTCAGAGCATCCCTTTCACTGTACCATGTGCCCCATCCCTGAAGGTCCTGGGAGGACGGAACCGCAGACCTTGCAGACCGAGGTGAGGCTCCCATGGGTCTCATGCCTGTTCTCATATGTGCCAAAGGCCTCAGGGTCTCTGAGGCTGTTCTCCAGCCCCAGGATCATGTTGGTTTGAAGCATGAGGTTCTCTCAGCCATGAGGTTGGTTTATAAACACCCAGCTCCCGTGGGCTTCAGTGGGACAGCTCGGGCACAGCCCGCATTGGCCCTCAGAGGGTCCCCAGCAGGCCTGAGACCCGTCCCCCACAGCACTAACCTGCTCCCAAATGAGTTCCATCTCAGCCCCTCCTTCCTGCCTCATGTCCCCACCCCTGCCTCATCCTTACCAGGATCTTTTCCCCCAAAGACTAACTGTAGGGAAATCCTTGTCTCAGTGCCTGATTCTGCAAGCATCCAAGTAAACGACTAAGGTCACAGAAGCAAGAAGTGGGGACCGGCTTTGTTTGCCTGTTTTTGTTTGTTTTCAAATCAGGACTTCTCATCATTGCCTTCTAGGGCTCTTTCTAACAGATCCTCAAGCTAGGAACTGAGTGAGCCAGGACGAACACATCGTTACGAGTGAAGAGGAAATGTTGGTGGAGGGGAAGGGCTGTCTCTCTCGGCTTTGATCCTGTTTTCTGAAAAAACTTCAAAACACACTTTTCTGTGGAAATAATGCCCCGAATCGAATCTGATGGCCAGGCCAGCCCTCAGAACTCTTTTATCACCTAGCTGATATGTTTACTAACTTTACTACTGCAAATCTGTGTATTAATGTATAAAATATTACCTTTGGTGGTAAACTCAGAACTGTCAGGGATGGAACTTGGCAGCGACAGCCCTAGAATACCCCGGGACACTCTGCAGACACACGGGACACCACCAGAGGAGACAGCATCCACTGGTTATCACTCATCAGAACTTCTGAGTTCCACAAGAAAGGGAAGTTACTTGCTTCTGGCTAGGTTCAGTTTCTCTAGCCGTGTAATCAATCTTGTTTGGAACAAAACATTCTTGCTCCAAGTTAGGGCCTCTAGTAAGTGGTTTGGTGTGGGCTGGGTGGATTGGGTTCCCAGGGTTCCACAGATTCCAGTCCTCAGAGTCCGGCTGACATGGAAACGTCTAGACTTAGTATGGACAGCCGTCTGGTGCCTGGAGGGCAGCCCTGTGCCCCAGCCTGGTGCTCACAGGACCTCCTGCCATCCTGCCTGCTGCATGAGGCCTGGAAGGAGGCTCTCAGCTACTCACCCCTGCATCTGTTTACGCTGGTACTTCATGAGGCAGGGCGGGTGCTCGTGAGTTAAACCCTCCCTGCCACCTCCCCCGAGTCTGGGCCAGGCCCTCACCAAGCCTGGGACCTCCGCCCTGCCCCATTCTCCCCTCCCCCATTTATCCCTGCCCTAGCCCTCTGCAGCCCAGAACCACTCGGACGAGGCCATCAACATCTCCTTTGGGTTGACAAGATCTCTGTGATCCAGCCTCTGTCTCTCTGCAGACCCCTGTCGCTGCCTCCACCTCCGAACCGCCCTCCCGCATCAGCCCCAGGACCCCCCTCAGCCCCAAGCTGGGCCCGTCGTTGCATGCTACATCCTCAGCCGGGACACCTCTGTCACTCTCACCTCATTCAGCCCTCCAGAACTCAGACTGGCACTTCCTTCAGGAACCTCCCTTGGCCCTCTTCCCCAGGCTCAGGCCTGAATACAGGTCGGGGGGCAGAGCCCAAGGGCACCCACCATCTCCTTGTGGACGGGGATGGAGATCTGGGCATCCTCCTCATCCCAGGGCCTGCCGGGGGCCTGACCTGCACATGTGCTGATAAATGAGCAATGGAGGGATGACTGAACAAGGGGATGCGTGCGAGGAAAGATGTCTCAGGAGACGAGAGGTGGACCCCGGGGCGGGGCGGGATCTGATGGGGGAGAAGAGCAGAGGATGGAGGAGCAGGATGCGGCTGTGGACTGGGTAGAACTGACGGATGGGACAGACCCAGGACAGCTCCCGATTTCAGACCTGCCACGGGGACACTGATGAACCAGAGGCTACTCCAGAAGGATCGCCTGGGACCTGACTCCACAGATGGAGCGTTGACGCTCCAGTAAAGAAAACAAAGCTCTCTTCATTGTAAATAACCCACTGGCCACCCCCAGGATCCTGAATCTCCCAGGACTCGCCTGGCGGGGCCTAGGATACAACAACAACGATGTCAATAATAATAATAATAGCCTCTGTTACAAAATCCTTACTTTGCACCAGCATCAGGCTAAAGAGGCTTCTCTGCATAGATATTTTCACTCAAGCTACCTGTCCGCCCTAAGCTGGAGCAGTAACTGAGACCCTCCCAGCTTTACAGGCAGAGCTCTGCCACCCAGAGGAGCACAAGGCTCCCCCAGGGCACACAGCTAGTGAGGACAGGATTCGAACCCAACCTGAGGGCGTGCTCCAATCTCCCTTCTACCGCACCTATCTTGAAAAGTCCTTTATCCTTGTTGGGAATCCCAAGGATAGAGAGTAGGCCTAGACTGCCACACCAAAGCACTCAGGCCAGTCAAGCCTCATGCTAAGGCCCTTTGAACTGAGCTCTCTCCCGTCTAGGGAAAGTGACAGAGTGGGAGAGGCTGGATTGGGTAGCTGTGAGTCTGGACATGGAGTGGGAACTGGGCCCAACTCTTTCCCCTGTGTCCTGTGGGATGAAGGGACAGGTGTCTTGCCCACATCGTGCCCTCACACTTTGTATGATGCTCCATAAATGATGCTCCATAAATGAACAGATGCTCCATAAATGAACGCAGCTTGTCTCCATGAATACGGAATTGAACCGAGTGACTACCCTGATGTCTTTTCTCTTTTAATTTTTTCCAAAAACAAGAGCAATTTTAGCCCCATATTTCCTCCCAACACCCCGGCGATGGTCAATACGGGCCTTTATTAGTTGAACACCTCTATCCCTTACAAGCCCCACTCACAGAGCAACCTTCCAGGTTTTCTAAAAATGGAGCCAGGTTTCCCAGGTGTGGATAGTGGTAGAGAACCTGCCTGCCAAAGCAGGAGATGTAAGAGACGTGGATTTGATCCCTGTGTCGAGAAGATCCCCTGGAGAAGGAGATGGCAACCCACTCCAGTATTCTTGCCTAGAGAATCCCACGGACAGAGGAGCCTGGCGGGCTGCAGTGAATGGGGTCGCACAGAGGCGGACACTACCGAAGCGGCTGAGCAGGGTGCCTTCTGCAGGCCTCGGGCGCCCTCTTGTGGCCATCTCGGATTCCTGCCACCGGGTCCTTGAACTGGGACAGTGAGCTGTCGGGAAGGCCCCACCTGCCTGCCGCCCCAGATTCCCCAGGGACCTGTCCCTTCTTCCTTCAGTCAGGTTGGACACTGAGGCTGAGTCCTTGGGGATGCCAAAGGTGGACAGGCAGCCTTCCAGAAAGAGTGGGGATGTGGGTGGCTCCTCCCTCAAGCAGGGGACTCCAAGCTCTCGGCTATCTCCAAGGGTCCTTGGAACACATTTGCACAGCTCAGCCTGGCAGGTGTCCCGTTTGGGGAAGTGAATGAGGAATAGAGATGGGAGACCTGACTGGACAAGAGGCATTTTCCAAAATTGCTCGTAGTTCCTCTCTGAAACTACACACTCATTCCCGCTGGCCAGGGCATCGCCTCCAAGAGACAGTCTGAGCTCTGCTCCTGCTGCTTCCAAGAATGATCTAGCCGGGCTCTGAAAAGCCTCTGGCCTGCCTCATTAATAACTCCATGGACTGCCCTGGGATCAATGCCCTGGCACTTAAGGGCTGCCCCAAAGTCACCTGCTCCGGCTACCCATTCAGAACTCACACTCCCTGAGCTGAGATGTGATCAGTCCTTCTGAGGGGCCTGGCTCCTTCTTCTGGACATTCAAGGCGAGATCCTTTTCTGAATTAAATGGAAGCTCCTCAGATGTCTTGCACTTTGCACCAGCAAGACTCAGGCACCCAGGAGGCCCTCAGGAGAGTGAGCTAAGCTGAGGAGGGAAGATTGGTGGGCATGCTGACGCTCCAGTGATGATGGCAGCTAAAGGCTTTCTCCCAGGCCAGGAACTGGGACTTTCCCTGCTGTCCCTCACCTGGCCAGGAGTTAAGAGGGGCTAGCACTGTGAGTCCCCCCTACAGAAGGGACACACAGCCTCTGAGCAGCATCAGCATTTGAAGCAGGGCAGACCCTGAAGCTGGCCTCCAAACCCCAGCACAGAGCTAGGTCAACTCTAAAGCAAGGAACCGGGGCCCAGCTTAAGTGTTGCCTTTATTAGAGCCTTCTGGGGCTGCAGTGACCCCTAACCTGGATCTCAGAGTCCTGGATGGGACCCCCATACTCAGGAGCTATCCCTGTACCCACACACAGCATGAAGTATCTGTAGCCTGGCTAGGGATTGGGGAAAGATGTCTAGAAGGGTCCCATCATAGGCCCGGGGATGCTGGAACCATTCTGCAAGCAAAAGGAGAGAAAACCTCAATCCCCAATCCCAGAGAAAAGCTACTTAGGTCTTTAAGTCAAAGTCAGGAGCTGCCACTCTAGGGGCACTCGGCCAAATTTGGAAGAGCATCTCAGGGTAAATGTTCTAATTGTGCAAAAATTGTTTCCTGGAGAGGGCGAAAATGTGGCCAAGAGCATTAAAATGAACCAAAGAATCAAATTTTTGTCTAATATTGCACTTAACATCCAAGAGGCATCCAGACAGCTCAGGGCGGTTAGCACTTCTAAAGAGCACTGCAGTCATTTCAGAGGCAAATTACATGCCTGTTGGAATAAAATGCCTTGAAAGGATGGTGCCCTGCAGACATGATTTCAAATCTGACTCTACTGATCACCAGCTGTGTGACCTTAGACAAGTTACTTAACCTCTCTGAGCCTGTATTTCCTAATTTGTGAAATGAGACTGATAATAATTCATACTTCACAGGGTTTGAGGATAAGATGATCTAAAATATGTGAGGCTCATAGCATAGTTTCTGATCACACTGTAGTCCTCAAGCCACACTGGGTATGCTCCACTTCAGTATTGTAATCTGCTACCACAACCAATGTCATAAACTGGCAGTAGGCATTCACCTACCACTGTCCATCTAAGACAACCTGACACGCGCCTGGCTTCCAGAGCAGGTGGCATTCATTTAGTCTGGGCACCTAAAAATTGAAATTACCTTATTTCTTGCTATTAAAAACACAACTAAAAGCTAGTCTTCTGACATTTTTTTGTACACAGTCTTTATCATTTCCTTCAATTAATCTTGATCCAGGTCTGCAGGGGCACTTTGTCACCTTGGGGTCTCCTACCCCCCTACCTCACCCCCGGCAAGCAGCTTCAGTGGGAACAAGGCCTCCTGGACTAATAATGGACATGGGGGCCAGGGGCCAGGGGCGGAGAGCCTCTGGGAAGAGGGGTGAACTCAGGGGAGCTCATGTGCCCCTCCCGCTCCCGAAAGCCTGGCATTTCCCAGGCAAAGGTCCCTGCTCTGCTAACTGGGGCATGCCACAGCACCTCTGAACCTCAGTTTCCCTTCCCATGAAATGGGCATAATCACACCTGCCCAAGGAGTAAATGAATTGCTTTGAGGAGAGGGCCTGATGCTGAGGAGGTGCCCAATGAACAGTTGTCGCTTTTCTGATCTCACAAGACCCTAACAAGCATAGTTTGCCTTGAGGTCCCCTACTCACAGGACAGGCGGCAGTCATGTCAGAAGTGGGCCTATCCGAGAGTGCCTGGACTGCCCTGGGGGGCACAGAGGGCACTGCCCTGCAGGGCACAGAGGGCACTCAGTGCCGACCCCTTGTGGCTCAGGGACCATGAGTTCCCTGCTACTGCGTCTTCTGACTTTTCCAGAGATTGCCTGTTATGCTCTGTTATATACCTTGAATTTTTAATGTGGGTAAGTTCATCTTTAAGCAAATGAAATAATTAAAACACATCCCTGCGCCCCAGCTCTGAAGCAGGGAACTAGACCAGACACCTGACACCGCCCTCCCCCCAGGCCTTGGCTTCTGTGCAGGACCCAGAGCTGCTCTGAGAACAACCACCCTAAGGCTCAGATCGCCTGGCGCCCAAAGGGAGACAAACAGGTTGGATTTTATGCTAAACGCACGTGTGGGCCTCATTGCTGAGCCGCGAGCGCCACCTGCTGGTGGAAGGAGGTGAGAGCAGCCAGCGCCGGCCAGCATCCGCAGGAAAGGATCAGGAGGCGCGTGGGGAAGAGGAGGATGCCCAGCCTGGCCAGGACCCTGATCTGGGAAGGAACCCTGAAGGAGGGTCCAAGCGACCCAAGGCATCAAGGACAAGAAGCACCTAGGGTATCAGTCCCTGTGACCATGAGGAGAGAGAGAGGCAGGCCCACACCCGCTGCTGGGAGGGACAGGGTGGGCCAAGGACAGTGTCTCCCGGAGAGGAGCGTAAGGTGAGCCAGTGGACACGCATATGCACACGTGTTTGCATGGCTGCCTGCCTCTCGCCAATGACCTCTTCTTTCCCCTCAACCCTCTGACACCATGTGAATCTGCTCACTGCCCAGGAGCCCCTCCCCGCCCCGAAGAGGCCGGAGCCCCAAAAAGGCTCCTTCCTCTTGGCTGCCTGTCCCTCACTTTATTTGCAGGAAGAACACCGGGCTTGGCCCCTTGGGGCTGACATGACATGTCAACAAGTCTAGGTGAGATCCATAGTTTATCTGTCCTGGGCCTTCGGACAGCCAGCCAGGATCTCCTCCAGGAGCACCCCCCACCGCCCTGGGAAACCCCAAGCTCAGGCAGGCAGGGAGGGCAGGGCAGCAATGGCCCCCCCCACAGGATCCAGCATCTCAAGGCTGAGCTGAGTTACCTTCTGAGACCTGCCCCAAGGCCGGCACAGAGCTGCAGAGCCAAGTCCCCACAGCCCTCCAAGACAGCTCAGAAAACACTGCATTACTTACTGTTCTTTAAACTTTCTCCATTTTTAAAAAATGTGATTTTTTTTTTTTTTTTAGATCCAAAGGGCTTTCTATTGAATAACTGGCTTTGCTCTCCCAGCCCCTGCAGGAGGCATGCTTGTGCCCTGTTTGTGTGTGTGCAAAGACGTTTCAGTCCTGTCCGACTCTCTGCAACCCTATGGGCTGTAGCCCGCCAGGTTCCTCTGTCCATGGGATTCTCCAGGCAAGAATGCTGGAGTGGGTTGCCATGCCCTCCTCCAGGGGTTCTTCCGGACCCAGGGATCGAACCCACCTCTCTTATGTCTCCTGCATTGGCAGGCAGGTTCTTTACCACTAGCACCACCTGGGAAGCACTGTGCCCTGTTTACAGGTGGCTATGTGGAGGCCTGAAGTAGTTAAAGGAAGAGCTGCTAGACCCAAGAACTGGGCCGGCAGCCCGGGGTTCAGCACTCCCGGCTGGGAGGTGTCCAGAGGGCACGTAGGATCAGAGATTTTTATAGCAGAACATGCTCTTTGATGCCAGCTGCACTGACTCCACAGGAAGCAGAGTTTGTTCAAAGGCCCAGATTTTCTTCCCCCACCCCCACCCTCACTAAGTTTTCCCACTCTTAGATTCAAAACATAAACACCTACATAAATCACAGTTACTATATGGCAGAGACTTCCATATGTACATATGCTGTTCTGAGACAACTACTGCTGGACAAGTCAATGTTTTTGTTCCCCTCTTTTTTGGATGAGGAATCTGAGGTTCAGAGAAGTTAAGTAGCTGGCCCAAGATCACACAGATAGAAGAGAGAGCTGGGGTCTAGGTCCAGTGATGTGATCACAGTCTGCACATTCACCCAGTCCTCAGAATCATCCTAGCATGATTCACACACCAAGACTCCATGTTCCTGAAACACAGTGTTCCTAAAACAGCAGCCCAAGGTCAAAATTATTATCGTGTATACAACCACAATCACCAAGGAACACCCCGGACAGGCAGATTCTGGCAGCTGCAGAAAGAGAGAGAGAGAGAGAGGGAGAGACAATATGAATTCCTCTAGAAAGCACTGTTTGAAACCTTCCCATGATGAAATTAAAAGTGGGCCCTAAGTGATTTATTTTTTCAATCTGTGAATCTAAACAAACGATCTCCCTTCTAGGTACATCTATCATATGATCTCCTTCACAGCTGTGAAAAAATGCTATCAGTGCTTTCAAAGCAGTTTTATCACAGATTAAAGAAGCCTAGGGAAAAAAAAAAAAATTGGCAACCGGAGACAGCCATATGCCTACTTGACCTAGGACCATAAACCTGTTGTTCATTCCAGAGAGGGGATTACGGCATTACTTTTAGTAAGTTGCTTTTCATATGGAAATTTCTTTTCATAGAAAAGATCTGCCTTTAATAGCATCATCCTAAAAACATGCTTATTTTTTAATTCCCTGATCATGGACATATAGATTTTTATAATGTCTGCAAGCATACATTAATGTTAATTTTACCATTCTCCTTTGTATTTTGTTAATGTCACAATCTGCTGTAAAACCTTGCCAAGTTTCTTAACTGTCATGTTAATTCCAAGACCTATTCTGCACTCTTTGACATTTCAGGACAGAACAAGGCAGTAAAAATAGATTAGAAACAGCTTATAAGTATTATAAAATCTAGAACTTTGCAGATGGTGGAATTAGGTCTGCTGAATGGAAATTTAGCAACTCTGAGCACAATAATATTAGAAAAGCCTATTCATTTCTAAGGTAAATATTTGGAAGGGGTTGCATAATGGTGACTAGAGGAGTGTGGGGAAACTTACGAAATGCAACAGAGTTATATTATTTTAAGCAACTTACTGGATACATAAACCATATCCCAAAGGGCTTCGGGTTTCAAAGGTTTTCTCTACCGTATAAATAAGGGTGCAGAGTAAGGACTTGATTTTATTCATGGTCAGTTCAAAGATCACACAAATTATTTCACGCAAAGGATTTGCCTGCGTTAAAGCAGAGCGTTACTGTACTTCGATATCAAATGACACTGCCACATGCTAAGAAATTTGCACAAATGGACAGGAAATCAGACCCTGTTTTCTTAAACGGGTTGCTGAAGAACGCACCCTGTTTAAACGTGCACTATCCATTTCAAAGGGAAGCGTTGGCTGATTTCAGGAAGTTTAAAATCAGTTCATGGAGAAGCAGGACAAAGTTAGGGTTAAATGTGTTTTTCTTCCCCCCACCCCCCACCTAGGGGAACCTATTTCTTTAAAAAGAAAAAAAAAGCTTTCCCCTTTTTCTTTAAGGGGAACTTATTATTTCCATCATCCTTGTTGAGTTGTTGATGAATAGTTCACATCCCTTGCCAAGCCCCACCCTCTGCCTTTTTTCTAAGCTCTTTCCTCATTATTTGCTCAATCTTTTTCCCACAGCCCCGACAGCCCGTCAGGGCGGCTTAAATACAGCAGAGTATTAACATGGGGAAATGGCTTTCAGTCCCCAATTGATCTCCTAATACATGATGTTGAAATGATAATTGGTACACTCCTCACTGAAAAATAAGAGAGAAAAACTACTTTTCAGTCACCACAAGGTATTATCTTAGATCATGTATTCAGAACTAACAGATACATTAAAAAAAAAAAGAAGAACCCTGTCCCCCCCATCTGCGGGAGAGTCTGCAGTCGCAATTCTTTTCAGCTGACATAATCCAGATTGATTCGTTCAGCAGATAAAATTCAGGCCACTTCTGCCCTTTATGGGAGCAACATAATACCAGTCTTTATTCAGTAACAATGTAACATAATGGGATCGGAATGTGCAAAATGACTGTTCTTAAATTACTGTGCCTCACAAGGGCCCAACACAAGCTGGGGCTTAATGTAAAAAATCATTAGGCGCAGATTACTAAAGTGCTCCTGCATTAAGGAGGTCAAACCGAGCCTGTTTATGGTGTTTTTCAGGACAGAAACTCTTTGCTAATATCTTGATTATGACTATGTTCTGGGGGGCCTGTCTTAGCACCCACAGCTCACTACTGTGGGGGCTGGGAGGCTAGGCCCCTGAAACATGGGCTGGGGATGGGTCAGGAGAGTCTCCACAGTCACAAACCATTTTCAAGAAAGTAGGGTGCATCAAATAATGTAAGCTCTGAGCTATTAAACTATGCTAATTTCAAGATCTTCAGGGGTTCGTTAGTAAAATATATAGAAGGTGTGGAAAATAAAAGCTTAAAGACAGAATGAATAATAATCTCCTATCATCTCAATACCTAGAAATGACCCCTGGGCATTTTAAATATAAAACCATCCAAACTTTTTATTTTTTTTCTATGTAGAAATATATATTTTTACAAAATGTATGCTTCAAATACACTTTTTACTAAATGTCATAGGTATTGTCAATATTTCTCCATGTCATTAATTATTCCTCTGCAGTATAATTTTATGGCTACATGGTGTTTCTTCCTATGGAGGCACCTAATTGATGTAACTTTATCCCTCTTCTCGGGCATGTGGGTTGTTTTCTAAGTTTCCCCTGTTTTAAGGGATGTGATGATTATTATGTCTATAGAAAAATCTTTCCCCACACATCAGGTAATTTTCTTTGGATTAATGCCTAGAAGTAGAATTTCTGGGTGAAAGGGGTTGAATATTTTATATCTATTTAACACATACATTTCTTCCTTGGCCTCCAAAAAGCTTGAAACTACTTATTTCCAGAGATGAGCTCAGAACCTGTTACAGAAGCCTCAGCCTTTGCTACAAGACTCCGACCCAGAGATGTCTTCGCATCTACTACTTTACCCCCCAAGATTATCATAACCACTGTTAATTCCACACACTCACACATTAAACTATCACTGGGAGAAAGATTAAATCAAGAAAAGAAGTCAGTGCAGGCTCTGACAAACCTAAGGTTACCTAAGAAGATTCTAGAAAAATAAAATGGGACAAAACGGAGCAGAAAAGATTCCCTTTGGATGGAAATGATTTTTTTCAACCTGCAAGTTTAAGCCTCATGCAATTTAATTTTTGCATTTGAGAGCATTGCCAGTCTCTTATCTTGTTTAAATAGAAGACTTTCAAAACGCGAATCACTGAATCGCCGGGTGGCCTCCGAGATGATGCAGTTACTCTTCGGAACGCTGGGCTCACGTCTGGAGTGGGGCTTGTATTTGGTCAACGTTTGTACTAAATGAAGCAGTCGCTGTGTGTGTGTGCACAGGGCTGGGGAAGTGCATGCAGGAGGCAGATATTTTGTGCATGTAAGTATATATGTATATATATTCACAGGTGTAAATATATTTATCTACAAAATGAGCATCACCATTGTAGCCTCATCATTGAAACTCACACCATCTGAAATATTTGCATGTGATTACCAGCCTCCACTGTCAATCATGACAGCACAAATCCAATATTCAGGCCATATGGCCTTGAAACTTTCAATCGATAGGAACCTTTTAAAGCTGAAGCTTCAAAAAGTTGTATCAAAAATATATTCAATAAGAAGAAGGTTAATTGAATAATTGATTACTCAGTAACAATTAAGTGCTCTTCAGATATCTTTGGGAAATCTTGAAATATAATGGTGATAGATATTTATTAGTTTATCAGCTATTTCTGTGTTATATATTTATTTTTAGGCTCAAAGTCAATTTCTTTCATTTACATAGTTTAACATCAGAGTCCCCGAGGTGAAAGGATACATATATTTTTACTACTACACAAGGAAATGGCAGGGTGGAGAAAAATCCATGTGATCCAGGGTTGCCAACCTCTAAGTATTTCCCAACATTAGAAACAGCTTCTTCATGACCACTGACAGATAAAGCAAGGTCTCTCCGAAAGATGCCAGCTCCAAAATGCAGTCGTTTTTGCAAGGGAAGTCTGGATGATGGGATTATAGTTGCATTCTACGCACTGGCTCTTGAACTGTCAGCATCATGGGGGTCTTCCTCCCCAGCTTCTCTGTCTCCACCAAAGTAATCAGTGGTCCTGTCTCCACCAAGAAGTGGAATGACCGCCTGTATCACTAACATTCGCTAACAGAGCCCTTAAGTTTGTCATCTATGGCTTTTTCAAAGGAGGTAAAGATGGAGATTTTAAAATTGCCAACAATCTGTCAAAGAAGATCACCATCGATACTCACAGAGACAGACGCAAATACACACACACCACACTGGGCCAAACTGGGGTGAGGGGTCAGGGATAGAGACTAAGTCTCCTCCTCAGAAACACAGGTCCAGCTGTCCACCCTGGAGGCCACACTTGCCTGCATCACTTCTGGCTTCTCACAAGGGCTCAGAGGATCTTATCTACTGTAAGGAATCTCTGAAAAACCCCCATTCAATTGGTAAAGTTAAATTCCGCTGAACCATCCTTACTGAGCACACCTAAGAAATGACTGTCTGGGTCATATTCTAAATATGAGTGAAAACTGATGCTTACTTAAGTACTTTTTATTTTATGTATCTGTGCATATTTTTCATTCCCTCATTCAAGAAATACTGTTGAACCTCTTCTGTGGGTTGGACATCGTGGTACTCAGAAGTATGAAAGCATAAGCAGAATAGGCAAGGTCTCTGACAGCTTTGATTCTCAGTTTGGAGGGAGAATTGGACTCAAAACTGATGAAAAAAATTAAGCGCACACATTTTAAAATAATAGTTAAGAAGTGAGCAGGCATCCCTGGTGGCTCAGTGGGAAAGAATCTACCTGCCAATGCAGGAGACGTGAGTTTGATCCGTGGGTCAGGAAGATCCCCTGGAGAAGGAAATGGCAACCCACTCCAGTTTCTTGCCTGGGAAATCCCATGGACAGAGGAGCCTGACAGGCTATAGTCCAGGGATTGGAAAAGAGTTGGACAAGACTTAGCAATTAAACAACAACAGTGAGAAGTGAGCAAGGGACTGAGAGAGGGAATAATAGAGTGATAAGCCATTATTGAGTGGAGATGCTTTCTGAGAGCATGATGTTTCAAGTAAGGCCTAATGAATGAGGAGTTGGCCATGAAAACCTGTGTATATGTGTGTGTGTGGTCATTCATTCTAGGTAGTGAGAACTGAGTATTCAAATACCCTGTGGTATCAAACAGCCAGAAGGGTTTAATGATCAGAGAGAAGACCCATTCAGTTGGAACAGAGCCTGAGAGATGAAGTTCAAGGTTGTATAGGGACCTGATCATCTGGGCTTTGTAGCTAAGGGGCCTTGAGTTTCCATCCAAAGGGGATGGAAAGCTTTTGAAAGGTGTTAAAAATAATTTATGTCCTAGAAGCTCACTCTAGCTTAAGGGTACAAGCTGGTTTGGAGGCAGATCTAGTAGATCAGCTAAGCATAGCTCAGGTAAGAGATGATGATCACCCAGAGTGAAGGGTGAAGAAGGAGGAGAGAGAAATTCTAGATTTATTTTTTAAATAGGATTGACAGGGCTTTTTGGTGGACTAGATGGGAGTACTGAGGAAAGGGAGAGATCAAAGTTAACTCCTAAATCTGATGTTGTGAGAGCTCCCCATGGAGGAGTCCCATTGCATATTACAGTAGACTTCTGGAGAAGAGACGTGGGCTGAAGTTTTTGTCCTGAGAACCACCAGCAAACATGTGGTGGAATCTATAAGGAAGGATGGGACCTCCCAGGAAGAGGTCGGGATTGAACCAGGAAGAGACTGGGGAGGGCAAATAAAGAAGAAGGGTCAGAAAAAACACCAAGAAAGGGGAGCCGGTGAAGAAGGAGAAGAAGAAGGCCCAGAGCCAGGGGCCCCACAGAAATCAGGAAGGCAGTGGCTTTAGCAGAGGGTCCTCTTGGACTTTGCCACCATCTCATATTCCTGGAATCCTGTTGCCTCTGGATACTGAAATTCCATAGAGTGATGAACCTTTGAGGGAGGTTCTAGTCCCATCCTCATCCTACAGAGAAGAAGACTGAAGCTCAGTGAGGTTCAGCTGCTTCCTGGGCATCACATCCTAGTTGGAATCTATCAGGCACCAGTCCGTAGCTCTTGACTACTCTGCCATTTATATGCTTTCTGCTTTCTAGGACATTCCTGGATTTGAGTGTCTGGTCTGCCAAGTATGATCAAGACACGCCACTGGGAGAACTTATGAACATGCTTTGAATATCTTCTTTCTGCATCTTTAACACTAGCATCGCCACCATCAGTACGGTATCTCAGATGAAATATTTACCCCTTCTAACCCCCTATGGGCTTCCGTGGTGGCTCAGATGGTAAAGAATTCACTCGCAATGTAAGAGACCCAGGTTCAATCCCTGGGTCAGGAAGATCCCCTGGAGCTCATGGCAATACACTCTAGTATTCTTGCCTGGAGAATCCCATGGATAGAGGAGCCTGGCGGGCTACAGTCCATGCAGGTCTCAAAGAATCAGACACAACTGAGCAACTAACACTTTTACTTTCTGACTCCCTATACTGCATCAGGGCCAGCCACAGAACTGTGAATTAGCTCCAGGAAAGGGAGGCTTTGTAAAGCAGACAAGCTAAGTGAAAGGAAAGCCTTCAAAGTAGCTTCTCACTTTCTAATCAGGCCATGAGCATACTAGCATCAAGTCTCCCCTGCAATTTCCATGGTTCAAGTAGGTGCCATCTAAGGCAGGCGGGCTCCTGTGAGTTAGGGAATCAGACCAAGACCCCCAAGTGCAGGGCATCTAATGAGCCTGGCTTGGTAGCCTTGCATCACCTCTGCCGTGTTAGGGGTGAGCCCAGCTTTCTAAGGAGCCTTGTAACAAGATGACAAGCATAGCTGCCTGGAGACAGAAGGGTAGGCCGTGAGAGTCACAGACCAGAGAGCACATGTGTGGTTGCGTCCCTGCCAAGATAGCACGACACCGCCTGACTCTGGAGAGCAAGCCGCAGAGCAGCTAACTAACTCACTGTCCCCGTGCACATTCATGAGACCCACAGCCACTGATGCTACGAGCGACGTTGCACCAGGCATCCGGGGGCAGACCACAGTGCACCTCCCGGCTGGGCTGTCAACGATAGTACAGCGTGCTCCAGAGAAGGGCTAGTAAAAGACACGCCAGAGTTTTAATATTGTTTTAATGTGATTAAAAAATCCTAAATTAATTTATTTTCTTATGCTAGAAAATAGTCCGGCACTGCCATATTGCCATGTGCTCAGAAGAGCAGTCTGATAAAATTCATTAGAAAAGAATTGAATTCATCATATAAAACACAGTCATTTTATTTTAAGTAGTTCCCAATTCAGAAGGCCAGGCAATTGTTCCTTAGAGTCATACCAAGGACAGACAGGAGAGGGATCCCAGGGTGGGTCTCTAGAACATTGTGACTCGTTGAAGCTAAGAGGACTCGCCTCGTTTCTGAGCTCTTTCAAATACTGTCAGACGTGAGTGAAGGTGGAAGAAAAAGGCCACTAATGACAAGAGGACATCCTTGCTAGTTGCCTTCTTTGCATGAAGCTTTAAAACACTGTTTTGCATCAAAGCCTCCCCATCTTTCAAGACCCAGCTCAATGCCTTCCTGCTCCTCAGGACCTCCCCAACCTTATTTCCTCCCCACCATTTATTCTGACTTTATCATTCACTGTCTCAGACATCCACTTAACTTATATGCGTATTATTGTTTCATTTCTCCGAGTAGAATGAAAACTGGGGGTGAGGGCTAATTTCACCCTAGTTTCTCCAGACTGCCACTACTCCCTGGCTGCCAGCTCCCCGTGCCTAGCAGTGTGCCCTGCAGTGGGTATGGTATTTCTTTTACATGTGGCTATACCTGGGTCCTGTTTTCTTTGAGTGCCACATGTGATAGATTCTCTCATCCATATTCACAAACAGCACTGAGCAGAACCCTCTTAGAAGATGATTAAGAAAGCAGGAACCTCTTGCCATTAGTTGGCCATCTCTATGCACTCTGTCACTGAGCAGTCCAGAAACTACACATCACCTGTGAAATGATTGTTTTCAATTGATCTTGTAAAATGATTGATCTTGAAGAAGGAAGAAATGGAAATTTTAATTCAAGTGAGATTTACCTAACCAGCTCCGAGTGTCCTCTGTGAGCCTCTGACTCCCTGCATGGATGGAGCTCAGTTGCCGGAGCGGAGGACCCATTCACCTGTTCACGCTGCAGAAGGCAGCTTGAGGAATTTGGCAGCAGGAAGACTGGTCTCTAACCAAGATTCAACAGTTTATTAAAGTTAAAAAAAAAGAAGAAATTTTACCCCTGAACTCTGCTCAGGGATAAAAATGTCTATGCTCCAAGCAGTCTTTGCTCAGGACCGGAGGGCGGCCACAGCTGAACTGCCTTAGAGGCTCCTCCTCTGAGCTCAGCAGGGCCTGCCCCGAGGCTGGCTCTCAAATCCACCAGGTCCAGCCTTTCACTCGGAGGCTGGACTTGAGATCCTCACGCAGGAAAAACCAAGCAGTCCACACAGCAACAGCATGGGGACCAGTTCAAGCAGCCACCGTCCCCCGCTAGACGAACGGGAGGCCAAGGGGAGGCAGAAGAGCCTTTCGGTTTTCCCTCAAAGTCATCACCCAACCGGGGCGGTCCTGAGAAACCTCTGCATGCACACGTTCCACACTGTTTGTCTGAGCACCCACACACGTTTGACTTGGCCACATCAAACTCCAACAAGGCCTCCTGGCTTCCAGGGGTGACTGAGGAGTGAATATGGATGGGGAGTGGTGACAGGGGCCACAGGTTCTTTTCTAAGCACAAAGGAACATTCCCAACTCTGTGACAAGCCCCCAACTTGCCTACCTGTGAACCGGACAGCAGCCGACCAGCCCCTGGCAAAGGCAGGCTCTGTGCCCCCTCTGGAACCTTCGCAGCCTTGGGCAGCCGCCCTTGGCTCACACCTGCTGCCTGCCGGGGAGACTTCATGTCACACCCGCTTGTCTGGGACATGGAGTTGGCCTCAGGGAGGGGGCGGTTCTTGAGACATTTAATCAGTGGAGAGTTTCCTGCTCTCCAGCGGCTTGCTTGGGAGAACGGAGCTCTCGAGCAGCTCCTGAAACAGGAGGAACGGTTGCCAGAGGCAGAGCTGCAGCACGTGGAAGGAGTCTGGGTTCTCGTCCTGAAAACTCCAATGAAAGACTCCCTGTACGGGCCAGACTGTCAAATGCTGTGTACCGAGCAGGGCAGCCCGAGCTGAGCACAGAGCGTGCAGCACCGAGGGCAGGAAGGTCCCCGGGGAAAGCGAGAGCCACGCATCCCTAAAGCGAGCCCCCCATCGAGTTCCATCACCTTTCCTGCTCTGGAGAACCTGGAAACCTGGGCTTGTAAGTAAAAACCTCACAGTTGTAGAATGTTTGCAATTAATCAAAGGCAAACGTGTAAATATCACACAAGCCAAACAAAACACATCTGTGAGCTGGATCCAACCCCCAGGATATACTTTGGTTCCCATTATCCTACCTGAGCTTCTCTGAGGGCCTCCCCTTGCCCTCTAGACTCTCTGTCGGCTCTGTTTACCTCCAGAGGAAGAGCAGTGAGGAGAAGGTGGACGAGGAATCCAGGCCAGTGCAACCCACAGCAGGAGCTTCAGCCAGGAGCAGACGAGAAAGGCCCTTTCTTGGACCTTTCCTAGACCCACTGAATCAGAATCTGCATTGACACAGATCCATGGCTACTGGTTTGCACACTAGACTTCAAGAATCATTTGCCTAAGACTAAGTAAGAGAAACGGGTTGACACTATGAAATCCTCTCCTTTTCCAGAAGATGCAGAAAGCCAAGCACATAACCTGCCCTCTTCAATCTTTTCCAGGTACCAGACTAGGAAGATCCTCTGGAGAAAGAAATGGCTACCCACTCCAGTATTCTTGCCTGCAGAATCCCATGGACAGAGGAGCCTGGCGGGCTACAGTCTGTGGGTTGCAAAGTGTCAGACACGACCGAACGAATATCACTTTCACTTTTCAGACTAGAAACAGTCACCGTAGTCATCAGGACATGGGTGGCGGAGGAGAGGCTGCTCAGACAGGGAGGGAGTAAGAAGAGTGGGTACAGAGCAGTCCCCACTGCCTTCCACCACTGCAGGACACTTCACACCATGGACGGCTGACCGCCAAGGTCACACTCCAGATAAAGGTCAAGCAGCCAGACTGATGCCACTCAGCTCAAATCTCCAGGACAGGATCCCAGGAATAATTCTCTTTGGAGATCAGCCTTCCATCCTACGAGAAGTTTCATGCTGCTGGGTCTGGGCCCTGGTGAGGCAGACCCAATACAGGGAAGGAGGAAAGTTTTGTGGTGAGTACAGAACAATGGGACTCATCTGCCCCTTAGAAAAGCCCTTCTCAGCATCTGCAGGGCATCTGACGGCCGCGCCTCCATCGTGGTTTTGCTTCTCCGACTCTCCCCAAATCCCCAGGCCTTGTCAGCAGAGACACATCTATCGATAATTAGAGAATACACAGCTTTGGGGGCATTTCCCTTCCATTCACGACTTTTACTGGTGTCAGTCTGAGCATAAATACAATTAGATTTGAGAGTTCTATTACAAAAGCCAATAAAGCGGGCCTCAGTAGAGATTCTAAAATTACTTAACTTTTCTTTAGAAAAATATTAAAACAGTATTATCACATCAATGAGAAGAAAAGACAGGAAGATAATAAAGTTATGTTAAACCTCCCTGTATTTACTCATGTGTGAAACAGTTATGTCTGGTCACATAATTGCAATGGTTCTGAGAAATATTTCATATTTTATAATGAACATTAAAAGAGTTTGTGGATCATTACTTTATATGAGTTCCAAAGTTATTACATAAAACCCAATAGGAATGGTTATAAATTATCGGATCCTCCGGCCTGGCCTTGGTAAACATAACATGAAGACTGAGACATTTCAGCAGACAAGATTCATGAGAAGAGGTAAAATTCTCCCTGCATTTTAAGGGGAAGAGCAGACGAGAGTACTTGTAACCAGCTCTTAACATTTTTTGTTTCTGTTTCAAAGAAATTCTATTGAACCACTAGCTTAAGCCACACACACAAAAAGCTTCCGTTAGAACAAAAGAGAACTCGCTTTCAGACCCTGCCCTCATCTTTCCATCTTTCATTATCCTATCTTTGGCCCTAAGGTCACTGCAAAATTCTTGAACTTTTCAACACAGCATGGGTTTAAAATACTGTACTTAGCAGGCTCATATGATCGCCAACAATTATTTACTTTCAAAAGGAGATCCTCTCTTTGAAATCTGAAAATACAGCATCTTTGCAGAAACTGAAGAGTTGATAACATTCCGAGGAAATTTTCTTTTTTGGTCTGCAAAGAGGTTGGCAGGCAGCATTTTAATTAAAAATGGTCACTTGTGAATCACAGTTAAGAATAAAATGGGTGTTATTCTATTTCCTTATGCTTATCCTCTCTTTTTTTTTGTTGTTTTTAAATCAGAGTTTTCTGTTTTGTTTAGAAATCACACCTGCCACTTAGTTTTTCTCCAGCTTGTGCTTGCTGAAAAAGTTAAGTAGCAGGAGACTAGCAGCTGGGAGAATATGGGGACCAGAGGGGAGAAGCCAACTCTCTGAAAGGAGGTACAACTAAGAGATGCATCACCACCTCACCCTTGAGAGATGCTGCACAGTGGGGTGCCCCTAGGGAAGCACACAAAGACGAGTTCCATCCCTGACTCTGAGAAACATGAGTGCCTCTCTCACCTGGAGCCAGAGCAATACTACCTGCTATATTCTCAGAGGAAGGGTGTCCTGCAGTGCCCTCTTGGTGTCCTGGACCCAAAACCCATGAGGGTCACCCACCTGTCAGCTCCCCACCTAGCCCAAGGCTCCTCCCTTTATATGGAGCAGCAGTAGGTAAAGCTTTCTCAGAAAACAGATGTCTTTTGGAGAATTTAAAGCTCCAAGTTGGAGGTCAGATTCTGGCTGTACTTTGAAATATGTCTGCCTCGATCATTATGCAGTCATTCACATATATTTTAGACATCAATGTTGTCTTGAAATATTCTCAAGTTCTCGGTGCTATTTATATGCTTTGATCTTTTCCTTTGCTTCTGCTCTAACAGTATGCTCTGGCTTTCCAGAGTCACTGAATGCCCACACATCATTTTAATAAATATTTTTATCAGGGAGAGGTTTGCTATTTTATCCTAAATGGTTTCTCTCTGAATTGAACAGAAACCAGCATTCTTGAGAAATCTACCAACCTTTTATAACCTATGTGAACAGACAGTTTACTAGTTTCAGTATTTTTTAAGATGAAACAATGTCATGTTTTTGCCTCTTTCCATAGATAGCAAGTTTTTTACTAACAAAAGAAAGATTACAACGATGCCAACTTACAATATGGGAGGGGAAAAAAATCTCTTTGTTTATTTACAATGCTATTTCAGCTAAAATCTGAGATTTTGATATAATACAAGTCCGTAGGTGGAAAACAATCAAGCGAAGTGGGAACAAACAAACAAATATATTTTCAAGACTTGAAGAGCAACACAGAGAGAGGGAGGAAAATTGCAGAAACATTTCCGTACGTTGCATATTAAGCCAAGTTTAGGGAAATCTTCATAGAACTCTCAGAACTTCACATCAGAAGCCAAACCCAGCTAATTAGAGTCAATGACTACGTTCTTACTTGAAAAGAGGGTCAGGACTCTATTCCCTAAAACTAATCTATTGATCATCTTGTCCTTGGGTGTAGATTCCTTTGAAGTATTTTTGCAATGGCCTCTAGGTGGTGCTAACACTGCATAGCTTCAGCTTTTCAGCACAATGAAAACATTAATTTGCTATGAGATAATTTTTGACGTAAATGTAAAATGGTGCCCATTCGAACTCAGTAATGAAGCATGGTGCATTTCTGCAGCTCCTAATTTGACTAGTTAAATGACTCCATTACGTGTCTAACAGACAGAAGCAAATAATTTCTGGTCAGTTGATGTTCACTTATCCGTATCATTTTGCCCTGAAAATAAAGTCTCTAATCTACAATTCCTTTGTCTTAGTTTCTTTTTTCTTTTCTTTTTTTTTTTCCTTTTGGTTAAGATGATTAAAGAAAGTACACTTAAATAATTTAGATTAAACCAGTACAAACTAACAATTCAAACATCAGAGCACATGGACAAATCAAATATTTATAATAGGGGAGGCGGACAACAGGACAACCCTCCTAAATGACTGCAACCTTTGCCCCATCCCTAGGTGTAGGGGGTTAGGATGGCTTCTGAGCCTGAAAAGAACAAATGTCTGTCCTTCAAGTCCATTGTCTTTCTGTGGCCAAAAGGAGGCTGTTGTCTATTCTCTTCCCCTTTTCACTTTGTCACATAACTTTAAAGATGTTTGGAAATTTTTCAGGAGGATCCATCTCACTGTTGCAAAAAAAAAAAAAAAAATGCTGTTTTAATAAATATCAAGTGAGGAATAATTTTGCCCAAAGGGGAAAAAAATGGTTAATATTGAATCTTAATGTTCCTCATCTAAATGCTTTTTTCTTCCTGCTAAAAACAAGTTTAGGATTAAAGCGTATCAGTTTACACATATTGCATGCATATTAGTGAGACACAGCTGTGTATGTCCCCCTCTTAAGAGCCATATGATTAAGTTATGGGATATCATATAATCCAAACCCTTTTTCTATTGGTCACCTTTTACAGACAAAAGCTTTTTAGTTTTAGGTCTATTAAATGACAGAATGTCCGATTCTGTAAATGTGCAAGTAATTATTATGAAGCACCTGTGTCTCTTATTTTCACTCACAAAGTCCATCTATAAATTGCTTTGGGAAAGGCACTCAGAAGCGGGCACGAGACAGCACACCCCATCGGGGGGCTCACTGAGGTGGGTGGATCCAGATTCTGGGTTCCCGGTCTCAGGGTCTTGATGTAGGATAGAATTACAGGCACAGGCCATCCCATCCCACAACCCCAAGGCAAAGGGACAGTGGCCCATTTCGATGGAGACACACTTGTAGAGGTGAAAAAGAAACCCCAAAGCTTCAGGGGGCCTGACCATCTACTTTTCACTGCTGCATCCAGGCAGGATCCTCAACCAGTCTGCACCACATAATCAGTTTTTTAAAAAGACTTTCGAACTAAAAAAAAAAAAAACCCCAAAAAACAAAACAGCTTAAATGATCTTCATTTTTCCCCAAAGTAACATGCTACTTGACTCAATTAAATGCAGTTTTTAAAAACTGGCTCCAGTGTGTGTGTATACATAGCCTTTATTAAGCTTTTAAAATTTCAAATCCCTCTGTGTGTGCAAATTACCATCATTTGCATGACGAGGGATACGGGACACGGGGCTGTGTGCCTTTTGACATAAAACAATGTCAAAGGACTATTGATGTCACACACCTACTTTGTTGAAATTTTTGACTGATGTTTCTGCAACTTGATTCGAGCCGGTAGCCTGCCCTGGAGGGCATGGACCTCACACCTCTCCTGCCCCTGCCCAGCGGGCCCCACGATAGCCATCAGCGCCAGGCTCTTTGGTATTATGTAGGTCGAGTGGCCCTTGGGTTTACAGAAGGATTTGGCCTTTTGATTTGGTGTAGAATTTACAACCTGAGAGCGATGTTTCAGTGTGCAGATCTGGGTTGTATGTGCTGGAAAAGGAAACGAGGTCAAGCTAGGAGAGGATAGAGCATCTAAAAGGCATCTCCCAGGCCTCACGGCAGGGATGTGAAACCCCTCCCTGCGGCCACCCCTTCCCAGGGCCGCCGGCTGGTGCCAGCGTCTGAAAGTCACTGGGTGTGCACCCTCCACAGGCAGCCCCTTCGTCTGTGTCCTGGGAACGGAGGTCTAGAAGGAAGCAGATTCCATGAGGTGAGTCCACAATACAGCCTGAGACCGGAGGAGCCACGAGAGACAGAAGCGTGTCCATCAGGCAGGAGCACAGCTTGGGAAGGGGGAAAGGAAAATGCCCAGGCTGAAGCTGACTCTGGAGGAGAGGTTTGCAAAATGACCCTTGGGAAACTTTGCAACCCCCTGAAAGCTGCCATGGGAGCCAGGTCCCTCTTGTACTGGTTGTCAGGGGAGCCTCAAGATATCACCCTTCCCCTAAAAAGAGCTGAGGGCATCAAGAACAGTTTAACTACCAAAGGGTCAGCACTCCCGGCCCAGAATTAAAAGTTGGTGATGCTATCACCTCTAGGGAAGGGAAATATTGACTTATAAATTGGGGGGCTTAGCAAGGTAGTGCTGGACCTGAGTCTGGAATGCCTTTCTAAAGATGTAAGGAGGCATGGAGCATAGTATATTGAAATGAGGGGTGACAACTGCTAAGGAAAATTTTAAAAAATAGGTTTGCCTTCATGTCCATAAAGGGAAGGAGAGAGCAGATGCCAGTAACAGACAAGCATTTCCCAAGGAGAGGAAGACATTTCTGAAGGAAATCAGCATCCTAGGAGAACAGGTGAGAAAGAAATTAGAGTATCTGAAGACTGATAACTCTGGGAACAGATGGGAACCATCTTAGAATTTGTGCAAGTGGAGGTGAGGAGACGGGGGAACGATTAGCAAATACCTTTTAAAAATACCCTGGGAAACGGGAGAAGCAGCAGTGGACGAGAGCCCTTATGCAACACCTATATTTAATAACGACTCTGAGGGAGATCTAGGAAATTAAACACCAGTAAGCTTGACTTGAGCAGTGGGGAAGATATTGGAAACACTAATCAGGGACAAAATAGGGAAAGTTATGATTTAATTAAAGATATTCAGCATGGATTCACAAAAGGGAGATCATACGTAACAAAACTAATAGAATATTTTGAAAAAGTAACAAAAAGGAATTGAAGAGGGAAACCAGGGGTATAATTTACTGGGACTTTAAGAAAGCTTTTGATGCACTGCCTCACAAAAGGCTAATCTCCAGTGGTGGGGAGTTTGGGTATGAGTGTGGTGGGGGGTGGAAAATGAATGAAGAATTGTCTGGACCAAGGGTACTTGTGAGCATTACCATGAAGAGATTAGGATAAAGGGAGGAGACTGACTGCTGGAATTTCCTGAGATCTGAATTATTTTTAATTAATTTTTTTTAACATGGTGCATCAGCAGGCTTGCTTAGGAAATATGTTGAAATGTGATGAATTTCTCCTGCAGGTCTAGTGTTGGAGAGTAGGTGCCAGTTCATGGTACAAGGACAATAGCATCGGGAAGGATTTGCTAACGTTTGGCGAAGACTTGACTACTCCTAAATACCATGAGACTGTTTGTGACCAACAAGGGGGCAGGCATAGCCACTAACTGCCCTGTGAATAACGAACACAAATAAAGAAGGAGGCTATGATATGACTAAGGAGACAAAGCTCGATGACTTGGACGGCTCAACACTAGCGCCCTCCGATGCCCACAGACGTACCCTCACGTGCGGGCATGCACACACCTCCACTCACCAGAGTGCACGCATCCACACTAGCACTCACACATTACATGTTGTTGTTTAGCTGCTAAGTTGGGTCCGACTCTTTGTGACCCAATGGATTGTAGCCCGACAGGCTCCTCTGTCCATGAGGTTTCCCAGGCAAGAATACAGCGGGTTGCCATTTCCTTCTCCAGGGGAATCCTCATGGGGAATACTCTTAACATACCCCGTGCCTTGCAAAGATGCCCACATTCACACAGCACATACCTATACACGCCTTCACAAACACACTACAGGCACACACACAGTTGAGAACATGTGTTCACATGCTCACACATATCCTGAGACTGTTCTGCACAAGTAGGTAGAAATGGCAGGTGTAAAAAGAAGAACGTAACTATTTTCTACTGGGAAATATTGGGAGGCACTTTGGGGATAAAAGGCCCCCTTAGTCACATTACAGTAATGATAGATGCCTGGGGAATGAAAGGAGAAGCAGAAGACCACGAGGCACAAAAAGACCTTTGTTACTACAAGCCAAGCCCGATCTTGGCACCTTCTCTGACGAAATATCGAGGGACACAGTACTCAGGAATGATAACGACAGAAATCCCCAGAGGGGCCCAAGCTTGCCCTCAGAGGCAGAGCTACAGATGCAAGAGCCTAAAGAAGATGGTGTCTGGGACCTGCTGTCCTCAGATCTCTGACCAGAGTCTGGCCCAGGGAAGAACCAGGCTGGGCAAAGGCCTGGGGAACTCTCCAAAAAGGTCTTAGTATTTGCCAGACAAATGCTTCTTCATTCTTAGGAACATAAAAATGATACTTGGGGTCAGAAAGAAATATATGTTTTATGGGAAGCTCCATGCTACAGGGTCACTGGCATCTAAGTAGGATGCAGCCACTGACATGCAAGACTCATCTACAGGGTCGATGCTGAAATCCCCTCTCTACATATAAAGTTATGACTAGATAGAGCTGGTGACATGGGTTCTAATATGTGAGTGTCAGAAAACTTCGAACCTCATTTACTTTTTCCATCATTCATTAATATTAAAATGTGACTTGGATCGTATCCAAATTTAAAAGGTCACTTAAGATGGAAAGTTGCAAAGTGAAGGATACACGTCCTCCTCATTAACAATAGCAAGAATATTGCCCAGTGGTCATCACCTGCAATGCAAAGGGGGCAAAGCATTCAACCACAATTCAGATTTTAAAAAGAAATGTTCCCTGTGACTTCCATCCCCTTTTTTGTAATTCTAGCCTGGATATGCCAGTGTCTTAAATCCAAGAGTTATGAATTAATACCCAGAGACTATAAAATAGGGATGAAAGTCAAAAGGAATTTTTTTTTAAAAAAAAGAAACACAGCAGAATTGTAACCTGTGCTGTTTTTATATCAGGGTCCCTCTGCCAACATGTCCCAGAGATAACGGACATGAACAGGCACTCATTGTCCAGATAAAACTGAACACCAGACTGGCTTAGGACCTGTGGCTTCCCCACATGTAATGGTCATTTCTGCAGCTCTCTCCACCCTATAAGGACTTTTTATAATTCTCATGTGTTATAAGGGAAAAGGTATACACAGAAACAAACAAACAAAACATACTTGCTTATAATTACCTTTAAATCTCCCAATTTTTCATTCAAAGTAAGTTTAGGGATTTCTACTTTGTCTTCTAAAGCTAGAGAATCCTTCTTAAACCCTGGAGCCTATTCAAGCCTGGTGTAGGACAGTATCCATAATGCCAGCTCTTAAAGGGAGCAAAGTGTTAACAGGGGGAGATAGACGCCCTTCCTATATGATCCCCAAGCTCCACCCCAAAGTGACTCTAAACAGACCTATGAGCTACATGTAAACTGCCTCCCGCCTCCCACTTCCACATAGCTGTTGCCCAAATGCTCTGGAAATCCCTGTGCTGCCCATACCACCACCCCAGAGTATGATAAGGCTTTGGAAAGACAACAAAGGGTTAAAAAGTACCTGTCAGGAACGTCTCTTGAAACCAGTCATTGAGAATCATCTGTCAGTAAGACAAAGTTAATTACTACATGTAAAATGAAGAAATCAATGTAAATTAAACACTGTAGAAAAGTTTAGGACACCTTGATTCTTAAATAATTACTGATACATGTGTGAATTTTCAACAAGCTCCCGTGGGGATGTGGCTCATGAGGCTCTTTTCAAATTTTCCCAAAGTTGAGTTTAGGTCTTGGGGTGTCTCTCCCACTTCTACCTCCAGTTAGGTTTCGGGATTTGAACAGTGCCCCCAGCAAACACAGCAACTTGCAAAGTTCAGTGACATTTAGCAGTTTTCAGCACACAAGCCTGATAAGAAGGACACCACCTCACTGGAAAGGTTAGACTCATGAGTTCAGCAGGAGAACAAGCGGCCCCTGCCAAGGGTCCCGAAGAACTTGGGAAAGTAACTTCCCATGTTACCCAGTGCAAATTTCCATTAATTTATGCAAAGCTGGCTTCATTTATAAAGTCAGATCAGTCATTTGAAATACTTTAAACATGATCATGATTTAAGATGTGACTTCTGTGCTTGGCTGAATTTCTAAGACCCAACTCCATGGCTTCTTGGTACTGACAGGAAAGGGTCAAAGAAAACTCCAAAGCTGAGGCTATTATAAATCAAAGGCCTCCATTATGTCCCTTGGGGAGGTGGCGGTGAGTCCCGCAGCCCTGCCTCTTCTACTCCAGTGTGCCTGGCAAAGAGACCCAGTCCACACACACTTGATCCCCCAGGGAAGGAGTCAAAGAAGGTGTCTGCCAGCTCGTCTGCCTCACCCTCAGACAAAGCCCTCTACATCATCAGCTTAAACCGGACCAGAACATTCTGCAGCACTTCTCTTTCCAAGTAGGCTCTAATTTGCTGTCAGAGTTGAACCCCCCTGCAGGCACCTGTGGTAGCCAAGGCTTCCTTCTGAAACTTCAGTCCCACTGCAAGGTCATCCAGCTTTCCTCTGCTATGGGGGCTCGGGACCCTCAGATGTGAGCTTTCTTTAGTCTCCCTGAACCCCCATCCACCTCACACCTGTCAGTCTCCTTCAAACCTGTGGACACTTCCTCCTCTATTTGCTGGTCCTGGGACTGATGCCATTATCGTCAGGACTCAACTGACAGCGGGAGGTCAAGGACAGGCTGTCAACCTCAGGGGTTGATCCAACAGAAAAACTTTCTCCCACAGAGACCCAGAAGCCCCATGGCTGAAATGGACCCCTGGTGTCCTCCAAGTGTACTTTGCAAAAACCAATATACAAAAATAAAAAATTTACAATATACAATTTGTAAAATTAAGGAGCTGAAGATTACTTAGGAAAGGACCGATTTGCATTGCAAACGAACTTTCTGATTTATAGAGTCACCACGGGGTTCCTTATATGAGTCAATCTAAAATAGGATTCAGCTCATGGTGCGTCTAAAATGGGATTCAGTTGCCAAAATTCAATATACACACCGTGTCTGCAACAGCCTCATCGCTACAGCCATCGGAAGAGTGAGATACTCCAGCAGACTTGATTTTACTTTCTTCTCAAAAGGTTTTCCTGCTTGTGTATCTTCATTCCCCTCACACTGGCCTTCCTTTGGTTTACTAATGTTACTCTTAGCCCTTGGGGTTTGGAGTCCCTTTCCACTCACAGCTTGGGACTCTAGGGACTCACCACCTTCAGCCAGGCACTGGGTCTTCGCTATGAGGAGCTGCTGAAGTCCTCCTGCCTCGCACTATATCTGATACTTGCGGTGAAGTGACTGCACATTTGCGGAGTATATTCAAAGCTTAAAATAAGTTAAAGAGCACAAAAATATTCTATTATTTGACGTAATAGTTCCATTTCTAGTAATCTTCTCTAGAAAAATCAGCTAAAATGTCAAAGCACAGAGGGATTAAGAAAGGCTACCTTCATGTCCAAAGACATCCCTTGCATTATATCTATAATATTAAAAAAAGGGAAACAACCTAAATATTCAACAATGGAGAAATTACTATAAAAATCTCAAATAGGATATTTTATTACAACCATAAATTTGTACATATAAAGAGTTTTAATAATACAAGAAAATGTTCCTATTACACATATATACTACATGCAAAGTCATATGTATGGTATGTTTGTAGTTATGTAGAAGATGGGCACAGAAAGAAACCTGAAAGGAAAGCAACTCAAATTGTGACAGTCTTCATGTAGTGAGAAATGGCTAGGAAGCATTCTTATTTTTCAATAATCAGACAAGAAAATGATAACAGATGTTCTTAGTTTTAGAAAACACAAGTTGATTTCTTTTATAAAAAAGAAAACATATTATGTTAAAAGCAGTGAATTAAAAATAAGCTTCAATTAACCTGGATATTTATTGTTAAAAACTAAAATTTCTGTTAATGTCAAAGATCTTAGTTCACTCACACTGTAAAAATCCTTTATTTGAATATTTTATACTTTATTGCCTGGTAAAGAATCCACCCACCATGCGAGAGACCTGGGTTCAGTCCCTGGGTTGGGAAGATCCCCTAGAGAGGGGCATGGTAATCCACTCCAGTATTCTTGCCTGGAGATGCCTCATGGACAGAGGAGCTGGGCGGGCTACAGTCCATGGGGTCACAAAGAGTCAGACACGACTGAGCAACTAAGCACATACTTGAAACATCATCTAGCCCTAAGTGCAGGCAGGTCCCAGCTGCCAGTGCAGAGGTGACTAACCCAGACTGAAGCTGGGACAGGAGCAACATGTACATGGGAACCTGTGCAGCCTCACAGGGCTGTAAGGTTTCCAGAGCTCTGCCTCTGTGTTGTTGATAGGTCATGGTACCCAACCCATGTAAGTAAACAACACGCCCTCAATGGCGGGGCTGTGAATGACATTATCCTGTCTCTCCCACATGGCCTGGTATAAAGCAGCCTCTAAATACTACATAGGAAACGAGTGTCTCTGAGCATGCCTTTTGTGCTCTTGTCTGGAATAACTACCAATCCTGCTATTTCTCTATGTTTCCACATGGAGGGCCTGCACAGAGATGGAGATTCAGTGAACCTCCCTGCCAGGCAGGTGGGTAGTGTGAAATAGGTGGGAATCTCTTGGGCTGAGAACAAAGACAGATTGGGTTTGGATCCTGGCCCTGATACTTCCTAGGAATAAACTCATTATGCCTTAATTTGCCAATCCTTAGAATTGGGAAAAATAATCTTATTCCCCAGGGATTTGATTTTATTGAATCAGGGGGAAAGATATAAGTCCTTTTTTTTTTAAAAAGGCTGGAACAGTGCTGATGGCCCAACAGGGGAAAAAAAAAAATCTGTTTTCAGTTAATTAACATGTTATTTTATATCTACTTCTGGCTATAGCAAAAGACTTGTATCAGATCAACTGTTCTAATGAAAATAAATAGAAAAACTGCATCAAAAAATTGTGTGTGTGTGTGTGTAAATTATTCTTAGGCATAAGAGGGTTATCAAAGAGTCCAGGACTTGAGGGACCCAGATTCTAGCAAGACAGGGGTAGGAGAACAAGGCCTGGTTCTGGCATTGTTTGTCCCCTTAAGGTAGCTGTGAATTTACAAGCGGAAGCTGAGACACTGAGAAGCTAAGCAGAGGTTTCCAAGGGACCAAAGAGACAGACCTTAGAATCTAGGACCTGGAAAGATAGAAGTTATCTGGTAAATACCCAGTGCTTGCAGTTACGACCCCAGCAGGGACATGCTTAGGAGTAAGGGCAGATAGAAAATAAACACACCTAGTTTAATCTTCCCCTTGACTAAAGGCCTAGTGGAAACAAAAGCAAAGCTGCCCTGGAACGGTCATCCACTGCAGCATCATCTACAGCTGTGCTTTCCAATACGGTGGTCACAAGCCACAGGTGGCTTTTGAGCACTTGGGTTGTGACTTTGTCAGAACTGAGAGGTACTGTGAGTATAAAACACTCACTGCCTTTCCAGGACTTAGTAAAAAATCAGAAAATATAAATATTTTTTATATCAGTTACATTTTCAAGTGTATTTTAGACATCTAATGCTAAATAAAATATATTATTAAAACTAATCCACCAGTTTCTTGGTACTTCTTTAATGTAACTACTATAAAATTAAATATTACATATATGGCTTACATTCTATTCCTATATGGCAGTGGCAATCTAGAGGCTAAAATGACCTTAAAATTTTAAATACAATGTTTGATATTCAAGAAGAAATTACCAGTCACACCATGAAACAAGACCAAATGAATGCAAATAAGAATTGAAAAGTGAGACACCAGGTAATAGAAACAGACCCACACAAGACACAGCTACTGAATTAAAGAGTTAGAGACTTGACAGACTTTGAAACAATAGTAATTAATATATTTAAGAAAAGAGATGACAAGGTGAAGAATTTTGGCAGAAAATTTGAATCTATAAAAGAAATCAACTGGGAACTTTAGCATTAAAAATACACTGCACTGTGCTCTACCTAGTCACTCAGTCACGTCTGACTCTTTGCAACCCCATGCACTGCAGCCCGCCAGGCTCCTCTCTCCTTGGGGATCCTCCAGGCAAGAATACTGGTGTGGGTTGCCATGTCCTCCTCCAGGAGATCTCCCCAACCCAGGGATCGAACCCAGGTCTCCATGAAATTAAAAGCTAGTTAGGTAGTTTTGACACGCATGAAGAAAGGGTTCATTAACTGGAGGGAGATTTCATTTGCCAAGTGCACCTGTGCCCTGCTGTTGACCCGAAAGGCACGGAAGTTTTGCACTGGTGCTAGCCTGCTAATGGCTACCTTCCAGTTCCTGAGGAGTCTGCGAGATCCCCTCCCCAGAGAGTCAGAGGGCTGGGCGGCGCTGGATGTCAGAACCCTAAAGGCCATCATGACAGGCGCAGGAGCAGAGGTCTGGGTCAGGGTACAGGCCTTGGACAGGACCGGCCACACTGCACAGGACGGCCGGGCCCTCCGTCGAGTCTGGCCTTGGTATTCCCCAGAGGTCTGACTGGACCATTCCGGGAAGAGCCTTCAGGGCTTGGCTGGTCCACTTCTGGGTGGTCCATGAGGAAGCCACGGGATGTTTATGCTGTGCTGTGATGTCCTAAACATCCAGCAGAAGAGAGAAGGACAGTGGGAGGAGGCCGTCCTTCTGTCCACACAGCAGTGGCCTGGCACAGGACTTTTGGAAATACCTTGCTGCTCTGTCTAACCCTCACCACAAAGAAAGACAGCCCTCCTCAGAAGAGCAGGGTGAGAGGCTACAAGCTTCATCCATTTTAGGTACAAGAAGGGTCACTGAAAGTGGACACTAATCTGCTCTCACCAAGCATCTGAACAGAGAAGCGGGCCTAAGATTCTAGAAAAAAGCATTTTTACTTTGGATTCTAAGAAGAGCTTCTTGGTAATCGAGTGAGCAGGATGTTAAAATTTGTGTTTCTTCTGCTCTTTAAATGGATGCTCCAAAAGCCCACCCATCAAACGAAAGGGATCAATGCTTGCTTTACCCAAAGTGAGGTGTCAGCTGGCAAGGAAGTGTCCAGACTCCCAAACTAGCCCCCAACTTGAGGCTCTAGAAGGACTGACTTAGAAAAGGCGGGGATCTGTACAGTAGAGTAGCTCTTTGGGGTGAGCTGCTGGTGTGCCGGGCTCATCACGAGGAGGGACAATGGCTGCTTCCCCCCTTCAGGCTTAGTGAATGGAGACTCAAAATGAGCCTGCCCCATGTTCTTTGGCATCAGTGGGACATGAGGTCATTGTAGGACCCAGCTTAGAAAAGCCATAAGGCTGGTAGCTGCAGGGATGACAGGCCAAGGGGAGGAGCCATGTGGGGAGCGGTTCTACTTTCACAGGATTTGGGAAGGAATGAAAAGTGTTTCTCAAGGTCCAGATGTGGGTCACTATGAAGTGAGCCCCTGCACAAATCCACAGCAAAAGACTTGGCCCCAGAGGCCACTGGAAGGACAAAACAACCTTCATAGGAAGAGACTGGATGTTCACTACGGAACACAGTGTCTGAGAGGCTGGCACCCAGCAGAGAGAACATTCTAAAACTATAGGTGAGGGCAACCTGAAGATGTGAGGCAGTCTGCAGAGAACTCCAGAAAATGCCCAGCCCAGAGGAAAACACCTGCTGTGGCCATACAGCCAGCCCTGACTTCTAGATTTCATCCTGGGTAGGTGGGGGAATGCTAACTCCACAAAATAGGTTTAAATACAGAGCAAGAATAATGTCATTCATTGCTTCCAACCTAGCAGACTTTTCTCTTTAAATACAGAGATGGTCAAGAAATATGCTGGTCAGTAAAGAAAGGAAGCTCCTTGCTGAAAGGACGTGCGAAATCATCACCCTTTAACAAGGAATGCATCCCGATCATTAGGCTTTATCCATAAGGAGATGGAGACCCAAGGAGGAGGGAGATGTATCTGAGGCATAGTAGTTCCTGGGAATCCAGCTGGTCCCGCCTCCACCAGAGAAAGATGGCCGTCCAGCACGGACTCAGCAGATACGGCCCCAATGCTCACCTCTGAGTGTCTGTGACCCAGATGATCTCATTTCCTTCATCACTAAAATGATGGTGACCAGACCCACAACTCCTACAAGGCCAGCCATCATTCTGGGCTACCCCACTGAGCAACAGTCCAAAGGCTAGAGGTATCGGAGGGAGAGCATGCACCTCAGCTGGGCTGTTTGTTCTTCTTCTCTCAGGAGCCTCTCCGGAAACTGTGACAGCCACTGGCACCTTGCGGCTCACGTGTGGCCCGCAGGAGGGCTGCACCCATCATCTGGGTTGCCCGGAGTGAGCCTGAAGCTGCCAGCTCAGTAAGCACCACATGGCAGGGAGCTGGGTTTCCAGCAGGCAGAGAGGAGGTAAGCTCTTGCTGCAGTGTCCTGCTGCGTTCAGAAACCCCATCCAAGAGGCAGCGTATGGATCTGTGTATGGATCTGCTGTCGCGTAATGAAATGGTAATGGGAGGCAGTCCGGAGCGCCTCTCCACGCAGCCACCAACGGATGCCATCCACAAGGAGGGCAGCTGCTCCTCCAATCTGCCTGCTTTTTCAAGTCAACGCTCTCTTTGGAGACCAAGGACACCCTCGGCCACACCCAGGAGCTCTCATCGCCTCAGAGGACCATCTGCACTCAGACACTGCCCCCAACACTCGGGGTGCTCCTTGCTCCCAGCCGGAGCCCCTGGCAGCCGAGACCCCATCCGCGTGGAAGGAGAGGGCAGTTTCCCGCCCAAGCAGGGAGCCATCGTGGACAGCAGTTGTACCAGTGCCCAGGGCCCTGAACTGCACACTCTCCCTCCCTTTGTTAAGATTATAATAAACACAAAGCAGCGACAACAAAAGCCAAATAAACGATAAGCTCCGAAAAGAGCGGATGGGACTGTCGTCTTTTCCAGATACCTGTTCACCACAGCAGATGCCCTGTGCCAGTGCTGAACCATCTCCAATACACGCCATATGCCTGTTTCTTTACTTAGCCTTGTTTGGGATGGGAATCCTTCAGAGAATGGAAGGTCCCCGCGTGTTTGGCAAGCCAGACAAGGATACCAGCCGAATGTGCAGAGGGATGCTGTGTCCCTGAATGCACGTACACATACACAGACACACAGACACACACACACACACACACACACACACACACACACACACACACACA